>CM037864.1:27020451-27620451 GCA_021292105.1 Anadara kagoshimensis
AAAGCCTTCTATGGATTTTCATGAAACTTTCACACAATCTTTGTGACATAATGTAGATGTGCACATTCCATTTTAAAATTTGGTCTGACAAATTTTTGGGGCAAAACATGGACTTATTTTAAAATTTGAACTTGTCCATTAATTGACCACTGAATGGTGTTCTGGAAACTTTAATTTATATCTTTTGTTATACCCCCCGCTTAAAAAGTGGGGGGGAATATAGTGATATGGGTGTCTGTCCGTGCGTCCCTCCTTCTGTCCTTCCGTTACACCTTAGGGTACCTATCTCTTATCATCAACTCCTCCTAAACCCTTCAATGGATTTTCATGAAACTTTCACACAATCTTTGTGATATAATGTAGATGTGCACCTCCTATTTAAAAATTTGATCCGATGGATTTTTTTATGTGGTGGGAGCCGGGGCATTTTTTGTGAGCTTGTGGCTCACAGTTTTTCTAGTTTAAACTAGTTTGAGGGGGGTATATAGGTTGCAGTAAAACTTAAGATGTTGGGGGCAGGGGGTATTTGGCTCTCAAGAAATAGTTCTAGTTTATTCTTCTGTTGTAATATATAAAATTTGATTGACATACATATGTATCAGAATATTTATTTGACTTTAACTCTTGGGTTGTACTGACTTCAAAAATCTTAAAACTAGAGTTAAAAAAAAAAAAAAAAAAAAAGTGTTGGTAAATTTTATAAACGCAACTGAAAGTCAGGAGTTAAATTCATCTCTCAAGTGACAAACACAGAGTCTCAAAGCCCTGGCGTATTTTGTCTTTTAATCAATTGAAGTTAGTTTTACTCTATTTATTATTACTGTATATTTTGTTACAGACCTGTTCTATATGTTTTGATACCTGGACATCATCAGGTTCACACAGGATAGCTTCTCTACGATGTGGACACTTGTTTGGTCAAAGGTAAGTACTTACATATTTACACGTAAATGTTTTATTTACTGTTATCTAAATAATCATAAATTAATGTTTATGTCATTCTTCATGTTCTAATGTATTTTGATAATTTGTGTAAGCCTTTGCTAATGGTTCATTTCTAATTCTAATTATTCATTTAATGTTCCAGTTGTATTGAAAAATGGCTGAAAGGACAAGGTGGAAAATGTCCCCAGTGTAATGCCAAAGCTAAAAGACAGGACATCAGAGTTTTGTATGCCAAGTCATTGAAGGTAATGATGGTATACAATTGTAAATAAAAATTTTTTTTTAAAAATATTAAAATTATTAGGGGTAGCACAATCAACTTATTAAAAAATACACATACAATTCAGTTTAGAAATACATACCAAACTCATTCAAGGCAGTTGCTCTATTGAAGTTATTAAAAGTTGCACAATGAGACAACATGATATGCCTTAAAATTTGAAAATACATGTATGATTCAGAAAGGATTCAGTTCCTCAAGATGTATGTGAGAAATGGGAATGCAGTGATGCCAGATGGTGATTTATTTGTATGTCCCAGTCAAGATTCTTTCACTTATATCGAAGCAGTCAGTTTTTGGATATTGGAGAAAACAGAAATACCAAGAAAAAACTACCAACATTCAATTTCAGTGAACTGACAAGCTTTCTCGTACTAGGATCTGCTCCGAGTGCGATTCAGAGCTAGGTGGCGAGAAACCCTGTGATCTGTAACATGATGCATCAATACAGGCAAGCTATATGGTGGCATTTGCCACCTTATGTTATTAAAGTAGTATTTATTGGTAATAGATAATGTTGCTATAGTTAAATGTATCTAGTGAATTCCTAGGCTGTAGAGGGATTGGTCATTTAAAGTGGTTCAAAGTTATCTAGTGGTATTTGCTGTTTCTGGTCATTATCTTAGATTTTATTGGTGATGTTGCCATAGTTACTTATGTATCTAAATAATTCCTAGGCTGTAGATACCACAGAGAGGGATCAGGCATTGAAAGATTTAGAGAGAGAAAGAGAAGTAAGGAAAAGAATTGAGATGGAGGCAGCTCAGAACCGTTTACAATGTCAGTTAGTGACACAGGAATGTACAAGGTTACAGACAGAACTGGACAGAGTACGGAATGAACTTAATATGTACAGGTACTCTTACTATCAGACTAGGATATCTTAATGACAAAGTGATTGAGTTTTTTAAACATTCAAATATACTAAAGGTATATAATTATTTTTCAAGGATCAATAATGTTTTTTTTTATTCAAAAAAAAAAAAAGATTTTATGCTAAAATAAATTTTTTTAGGATTTGTTTCCCTTTTACTCCCATTTACAGCTAAAATATAAGAAAAAAATTATTCAGTTATTTGTTTAGAATTTAGGCACAAATACAATATAAATGCATGGTCAGTGGACTAATTGTTACTTGTAAAAGATGAAGATTCACATTCTGTCTGTCTAGTTTTTGTTGAGCCAGGTAAAAGCAGCAGGTGAAAGACATTGTTGTGTCATATATGTCACCTTTTATCTTGGGTTAATGACCATAAGGACGCAAGACCTAAAATGATCAGCATTCCTTGTATACACATAATGTTGTTTCATTATGCAGTAATTTTTGTTTAGTCAATAGAGGGTAAATTTGAATTTCCAGCAAACATTACTGGTATTCTGTTATCTCTTTCTCTAAACTTTTGAAGGAGGAGTAAAAGAGACAGCATGTGGTCATATTTTTTATGTTAATCCACTGATTGCTCTTTGACCCTTCAGCTTTACCAGAGCTGAGTTTAACACCGTCAAACATGTTAATCATGAGGTTCTACAATGAGGTTGTGTTCTGAAACTTATCCATTTATAGTAATGAATATTAAAATATAAAATTGTTTAATTTAAAGGTCAAAGGCCTCTACAAGCGGTGCATTTTCTGAATCGCAAATTAGTACAAGCATGTCTCAACAGAACCAGAGTCAGGTGACTGGTCAGTTTATGCTGGACAAGACTATTAAAATATGGGAGGTAAGAGAATTACATACAAAAAACTTACAATAAATGGCTAGGTTTCCACAAATTTAAATTAGTAGTAGCCCTATTTTTAAAAATTTGTGAAAAATAGCCCTTTTTAAACCATTTTTCACAAATTTGCTAAAATAAGTGTTACTTTTTGAAAGAATTTCCAAGAAGTTAGTAGCCAGTGGCAATTGTGTTTTGAAGTCTAAAAATCTATTTCTGATATGGTTTTCTTTATGAGCCTCCCATGCTTTCACACAAAACCCTATTATCACACCAAAGTTTTACTGAACAAATGGCAACAATGAATCTCACTGATATCAGATTAAAATTACAATTAAATTAAATGATACTCATTGTCATTTACACTTTGTTTTCAAAACAAAATAATTGAAAGAAAAAGAATTTACAATGTATTACTGAATAAATCAGGAAGAATCGTTACTAAATATATTCAGAGATGTTCTATATCAATTCTGTCAGTTCAGTTGATTTTATATAACATGTAGAGAAGGGGCACCTGTTTATAATGTTTTTCTACATGTACTGTAAATTTTATGTATGTTTTAATGACTATTTCAGGCAGGTAATTGTAGAGTTATGTCATACAGTGGATCTCTAGCTACATTAATTGTATCTCAGCCATCATCAAGTCCATTGTTTCCAGGATTTGGAGTCAAAAAGGTATTATAAAATTCATGTCGTTAGACTGTTATTAGCACTAATTCTGTAGGAATTAATCTACTAAAGCTTTACTTAAAATTTGAAAGAGTAATTGTATAATGATGCAAATTTTTTAAGGTCTTGATGGCCCATTTGTTATTCACTATAAATGTGTTTTACTGTATAGATCGATGCAATAGACTTTTATTAGAATTGCACAATATTGTTTATAAGTATCATTTGTCTAAAGTTATCCTGGATATATTTGATGTCCCATAGTTCCATGTTTCTTTCGTTTTTATCTCCCACCTTTTGAAGAAAGATAGGGATGTTAACTTCGTGTTTCGGTCCGTCCTACACTCTGTCCATAGATTCGAAATGCAAAACTATAAAGCACTATTTCACGAAACTTGGTGTAAAGCATCAACATTGATAGGAGATGTGCATATCGTTAACCTGAGCTGGTTTGCTTGTTTTCTTGGGAGTTATGGCTCTTTGACTGAAAAAAGAACCTGCTGGCAGGGTATTCTAATTCACTTAATTTGCTCTTCAGTTTTGATTTCACTTGTGGCAGGTGTAGCTAGCTATACAGGAGGTGCTTACCCTCCAGAGCACCTGGCCTCACTTCCTTCATGGAAGTTTGCTTGTTTCATTTTATTTGCCAGTTTTCAAAGTTTCTACTTCACTTTTGTGATTTAAGCATTAAAAGACATTTTTTGTGTTTCATAATTATACCTTATTATTAGATATACATGTTTTACTCTTTACATGCAGATCAGTGCCATGGACTTTAAAACAGCACAGTATCTGACCATCCACTCTAAACCCATCAGAGATGTTTGTTTTCACCCGTTTACTGATGATGGTGTGTTACTTAGCTGTGGAATGGACAAAACACTCAAAATGACCAGTATAATAAGTAATGCTGTAGTACAAACGTAAGTCATTTATAAGTATCAGTTCTACATAACGATAGTCAAATATGTGTGTTTAGGTGTGTTACCATAGTTACCATAACTTGTTGATTATACCTTAAACATGAATGTAGTTATCTCACCTTGTGAAAAACAGTTTGAAATCTACTTGTATGTCATGGCAAGCTTTGAATGTATTTTTTGTACCACTTATAAGGATGAAGATTTTTCTCAGTTGATAAATTTCAATACCAGGTTAACTTTTTGTGAGAATGGTCGTTTCAAATCAAAGTACCAGTGTAAGTGTACTTTTGTTTACTTTTATTATAGAGGTCAAATGATTGTCAGTGCAATTGCAAGTGAATTATGTCAAATAAAATATTCTGCAAAGTTTTATTTTTGTGTCTTTTTTTGCAAAAGAATTTGGTCTTTACTTTGGTTATAAGATATGATAGCAATTTTTTTTTTAAATGACTGAAAATTTTGTATTGGGGATTTAAATGAACTAAGACTAATTTTGTACTTGAAGTATCGCTGGCCAGGCCTTTTTCATTCTTATTGTGTGTAATTCAAGCATGCCGGGCCTTTGTCGGAACATTGTGGGCTTGGCCAGCGATCAGTCAATTTGGAATATCCAAAACTTTTAAATCCTGATTGACTTTCCTCTTGATCTAGATATGATGTAGATTCTGCAGTATGGAGTTGTGTATGGAATTCTGATGACAGGAATCTGCTATATGCTGGTTTACAGAATGGTAGAGTACTGGAGTTTGATATTAGAAACACAGGGACACATGTACAACAGTTAAACACAGAAGGAAATAGATCTGTGGTATCATTACAGTATGTGCCCAAAGATCAGCAAGGGGTGTTTAGGTACATAACATACTTATCTCTAATGTTTATATAATGTATGACACTACCAGGAAATTTTTTGGCCATTCACAGGGTACAGTTAAAGAACCCATTCCCATACTCATAAAGCTTGCATTTTCCCCAATTTTTAGGTAAAAATTCCCAAATGGACACTGTGTAAATATTGATATGGAAAACCCCAGAAAAAGTCAGGAAAAAAATAACTCCGCTTATACTTTGACTGATATTGAGATGGTCAGTTCTGGGATTATGGAGGAATCCAAGGTACCTGGATAAAATCATTGGCTTTCAGCAAGCACTCTGACAAACATTCTCACACTAGGAACTGTCAGGTGTGATTTGAACCTAAGTGGTGAAAGGTGCTGTGATCTGTATATGACCTTCATTTTTCATCTGTCATTTCAACATATTTTGCCAAACTGAGACACTGAAGGACAACAACTAATTAATTCAAATTTTGAATTGTAAATAGAAATCAGTTGTTTGACAACCAATTTACTATCTGTATATAATTCAATTTTCGTTTGTTTCAAGCATTTTGATTGGTCAGATCTTTTGTGTTATTTTTCCATGACAGAATTGGCTCCTCTCCAACTTTAATTGCCGGAAGTACTTTTCTGACCTACATCCAAATGTTTACATTTTCTAATACAATTGTACTCTTACGCCATGGCGATGTCCAAATAATTTTCATAAAGTTGTAAAAGTATCACATACACTTATTTGTTGGTTTTTTTTAAACTTCATTTCTATAGTAGTACAAAATTTGATCAAACTAAGTAAAACCCAGCTGTAGTTAAGTGATTGTTAAACTAGGGACATGTTTGTTTTATACAATTTATCATATGTTTTACCACATGGTTTTGTTTATTTTATAGACCAGGTGGATTGTTGGTCGGTCAGCAGGACAGGGTCAGTTTTTATGAAAAGAAACAAGATGAACAATTTAGGTTACATATGCTTCCACTTGAAGGTTTGTTCTTTATGTGCATGTATGTTTATGAAAATACTATACAGCTTTGATGCAAATAGGTACAAAAACATACCCTCGCTCTTAACATGCAGAATTTTTTTTAAATGTTAATAGTTAAAATGGTTCAAAGAAAAGTGGAGTAGTGTAACGGATTTTATGACCCAGTCAAGATTCTTTCACTTAAATTGAGGCAGTCAGTTCAGGCATGGGGGAGAAAACTGGAGTACCCAGAGAAAACCACTTAACTTTGGCAAGTGAGCTGACAATCAAGATCAAGGTCACAAGGTCAACTCTTACATTTAAACCTCTTTGTAATAATGAGGATGAGAGGTTTTGGTCTTACATACAATTCTAGTTTAAACAGAATTTTATAGTAAAATTATATATTTACTGTAAAAATAACTTTTATATGAATAGTGTAATCTCTGTTTTCTTATCTTTCACATGTACCTTTATCCTGGTAAACTTACAACATGGTTTTTGTATATGTTTCAGGTATTCTTACAAGTCTGTGCTTTGAACCAACAACTAGACACATTCTAGCAAGTTTTAGACCTACAGCAAAACATCCAACTATAAGACATCAGGTAGCAATAAACCTTAACCTAACACTTTACATACATATCTACATTTTTAAAAAGTTTGGAATAGAGAAAAAGAAATGCTATTTAATAATATTTTGTGCAGAAAAGCTGCACAAGTTTTAGTGTTAAAAGGGGTTCACTAGTGTACCACCTTATCAAATGCTTATTTCGCAAATTCTTTGAACGTTCTTTTGGGTTTTTTTTGAGAAAACATCAACTGCTGCAATCCCATATCCAACTGGTAATAATTGTCCATACAAAAGTAAGGGGGTATCACAGGGTGACGGACACCATTTTTGCGATGTACATGTAGTAGACTTTTGGTTAAAGATTTGGAGATGTATTAGGCATGATGTCTTACATTGTTGTCTCATGTCATACCTCTGTTGTAATTGTCAGCATATTAAGTAAACATTTTTTATGGATTTTATTTCAAGTGTAGGGAAGAAACATTGATCTTCTTCTAACAGCTCCTGTTTAATTCAAGTTTCATTTTAGGATTATTTTCATTATTTGACTGAACAAAATGGTTTCAATGAATCAAGGTTTTAATGTAAATTAGAACACTAAATTTATATTTTAAACTTTATTGAATTGATCACAAAGTTTTGCCCACATATTATTATTTGTAGATATTCTTGAAAACTTTATATATCTTCTATTCCAGATGTGTGAGTTGGTTAGTAGAAACTTCAGTGCTGATCCTACAATTATAGACAATATCTGTTCCTGTAACATTATACACACATTTCACAGTAGTCGCTCACATACTATGTTATCTAAAACTAAGATCTTTACACATCCAGCTGATGATAACAGATTGTTAGTGTGTGCTGGAGAAGAATCCTCCAATGCAGTATGTATAATTTTATATAGATCTTAATTTTTCCAATTTCTCTGTTTATTTAGAGTTGAGTTGAGTAATGGTGTTTAACGTCCTAGTCAAGAATATTTCACATATCGAGACATCGCCAGCTATAGGCAAAAGTGCAGAAATTTTGCCTGTGCATTGCACTGATGGCATTATACAGCAGGGTTCTTTAGCGTGCCAGACCTACTGTGACACAGGACTTCTTTTATTTTAAGTTCCCATCTAAAAGAACCGTGACTTCATTTCGTACTGCCAAGTGCTTGGCGAAAGAACAGTCACTTCCCACTATCAAATCTTGGGTCAGACCCGGCAGGGTTCAAACCCACAACCTCCCACTTACAGAGCGAGCACCCTACCAACTGAGCTACTGCAGTGATAGTTTATTTAGATCTTGTATAAATCAAAATTGAAATACAATGTAAATGGAATACAATGTATTACATACATGTATATCCTCTAAAATTGATGTAGCGGTCTTTGCAGCTTACTGGTCTAAAGTAGCGCTTACGAATCACAGTGCCTCTCACTGCTTAGATTCAAATCGCACTTTGGACAGATCCTAGTGTGAGCAAGTTTCACTAGTTCTCTTGCGAGAGATTTTCTCCACCATCCCTAAAATAACTATCTCTGTATAAGTGAAAGAAAGAAACTGGACTAAGGTGTAAATCTTCATTACTTCACTTCACTAAAATTGAGGTAGAATCAAGTTTTTGTTGACAATTACATTGCAAACATACAATAAGTTTAGATAATAAAATATTAGCTTCTTTAGTAACCAATATTTCAGAAAGAGGCCGAATGTGTACGGTATAAGACACGTTGCTTTCCTGTCTCAGTAAGCCCTGCCAAATGACCATTCATATTCAAAAATACATGTATATGAAATAGGTACAACATTTAAAGCTTTATAAGCAGGTGCTCACTTTAAAGACAAGTCTGATTATTTACATGTATTTAATCTGTTCAATTTACAAAATATGGAATGAAAAAGTCTTGGTGCATTTGTTGAACGTTAAACGTTTCTGATGGACAAAAACGAATTTAATGGACTAGAACTATGGGTAATTGTGATATTATTATCTATTTCTACTCGTCTATTTCAGGTCCATGTGTGGGATACGAGTACTGGACAGTTAAAACAACAGTTACATACAGGTGGTATTGTAGTGGACTTGTGTTCTTTAAATGTGAATCAACAAACGTATCTAGCTGCTCTGACATCCAAACAAGTAAAAGTCTTTAAATGGAGCTGAATAAACTTAGCAGGCATAGTAAGGCATAAGTAAAATTCTGCAGTGTACTGCTAAAAATATTTGAAAAGTGCAGAGGAAATACTGTAAAGTCATAAGCGTTTGTGCAGGAGATTATATTAAAAAGATATCTAGCTGCTATGATGTCAGAGCAATTAAAATATTTCAATGGAGCTGAGTTAAGTCAGTATGTTATCAGTAGATTAGTGTACTGTAAAAACACTTGCAAGTTGCAGTGGTACTATGCTGTTATCTAGCCAGTATCAATTGAAGCCTCATCATCTAAATGTAACATCGCCTTGAATAGTGCTTAAAATATTTAAATGGAGCAGAGCCAGCTAATATACTTTAATGTAACATCACCCTTAGTATTCTGCAAGTGATTCAGCAGAGAAATTAACTACATTGATGCAGGATCCATGGTGATATGAAGCACATGTATACCAAGGCAGTGATTCATCTAGAAGGGGCAATGGCATTTTCAAAAATTGTTTGTCTTAATTAAAATCTGAAAAATAATAACAATATTTTGGCATTTGCATAATGATAAAAATGGCCAACTAAGACCTTAACAATTTGGTCATTTTGCAAAATAAGGGATGCCATGGCCCCTTATAGAATGAACTTAACAAGCATTCAGAATGATACTGTTGACAGTATATCGTGGTTAATTGGCTCAAGCAGTATATATAAATATTTGCAAGTGCTGTATACATGTAGATGGCTACAGTTATCTTTTGGAACTAAAAAGGAATTTCCCCTAAAAATTGAGGTTCCAGTTGTTTTGACTTTAATTGATGATATGATTGGTGCTCTATTTTAAGTTGATTTCTGTAGTTTGCCAATGTGATGTTACATACAGTACAGACCTGCGGAAAGTTAAACACTACTGTAGGAACCACTGTGATTGTGACAGTGAAATACTCTTCATATCCATAGAAAATCAAATAAATTTGAATAAAAATTGATATTTTTCACTTACTTGTACCTATTCGTAACAGGAAATCTGTATGCGCATCCGTGATTACCCAAGAATATATCTACACAATGTAAAACGTTGGCGCTATGGGGATTTAACATCTTGAAAAACCAGGCAATTGGCGGCTTCTGTTGCGCATATGACGTAAAACGTCACCAAGGACATCACTTCCAGTGTAAACATCGTCATTTTTGCATGTGTTAAATCCCCATACCGCCAACATTTTCCTTTCTACAGACATACTTTTTGACAATCGCGGATGCGCATACAGATTTTCTATTACGACTAGGTACAAGTAAGTGAAAAATATCAAACTTTATTTAAATTTATTTGATTTTCTATGGATATAAAGAGAATTTCACTGTCACAGTCACAGTGGTTCCTACAGTAAGCTAACAAATTGATGCTGAATGATACGCTCATTTAAGCCCCTCTGTACCTATGACTTAGCAGTTGTTTGACCACTGCTGCTGTCTATCTCTCTGGAGTTTTTTGGTCACTAGCTATCCACATCTTGGACAATCACAGCAGAGTCTCAGCTCTTTTTTTATTAGCTCAGTGTTGAACTTTCGACAGGTCTGAACTGTACACATATATGTATATACATGTAAGTAAATAGATAAGGGCAAACATGTGCATGATTTACATTCCAAAGTGGAATAAAGTGGTAATTTAGGTAATGACTGACCTCCTTAATTCTGTGATAATTATTTTGTATAAAACTTATAATTGCTCATATTGTGTTAGTAATGTTGATATTTTTTACCAGTATTGTGTTCATAACTTATAAGGTGATTCCTGGTAGCAGTCAACAAAAAGTAAAATCCTTATTATACATGTACATAAAATGTCTTTTTGCCACTATAATATATATGTGATTGTATCAAGTAGAAATCGGTCAAAATCTCCACATCAGCATTTTCAGTATTGTGACGTAACAGTTGGAAGAACGACGTCATCATTATACTGTGATCATTGCCGGGAAAACAGGTACCTGTGCGCCTTTATCAACAACACAGTGATCAACATGGAGAGAGATATTTTATACAACAAGCAAATGAATACTGCATTTATACTGCATGTGACTGAAAAATTGTACTTGACTTTAGGTCCCTATATTGTTAGAATTTCCGATAATTTTTGCAAATTCAAGTAGTTATGTGCGCATTTACAATTGGGTGATACGTAAATAGCTACATCATAAATGACATCATAACTTTGGTATTCGTTAGAATTTTTAAGTAAAATTTTGTAAAAAGATAGAGAATGAATTTTTCATATATTTTAAAGCCAAAAAAATATTTTTGTGACAATTTGAGATTTTAACCAATTTCTACTTGATACAATCACATATGTTATTTTATGGTAGAAAATTATAAAATGACCTTTTGACTTTTGATTGACATTAAAGCTTAATTATGTGGACTTTTATTCAGTGATTAGAGTTCCTGGTGTTATCTTGCAGAGAACCTGAACATGTCAGTTTAATTTCTCAATTTCAAATATTTTCTTTTTAAAATATTAACATATTTGAGATATGTTTCTGATCATTAAGAAACAAATCTAGTAGCAAAACACTTTTATTTTAGGTAATATAGGATTTTACTTTCTCCTGACTGTTTTTTGGAAGACCTTTAAAGATGAAAGCTTGTAATTTTACATACAAATATGTATCTGTAAAGCATGGAAGGTGTGTGGCATTTACTCTTTGCATGATTGTGTGTTAAATGTGCACTTATAATTTATGCTCAAATATCCAGTGAACTTGTCATGGTGAATCATTAAATGAAACAAATGATCAGTGTGAATCTACTTTCATTTGAAAGAATTTTTTTTTTGTTCTACAAAAATTGGTTATACCAAACTAGATTTACATAGCGGTTAAAAAAAAAACAAGAAAATACAAGGTTTCCACAAATTTAAAATTATTAGTAGCCAAATTTCCAAAAATTATGAAAATATAGTCTCTGGGTTTTTTAGTTTTTGTATATATTTTTTCCATAAATTTGCTGAAATAGGTTACTATTTGAAGATTTTCTCAGAAATTAGTAGCCAATTGTGATTTTGGCTTCCAGAAATAGAAATACCTTTTACAAGTATGTTGACAGGCTTAACTGCAATTTTATATTGTAATTTAATGCATGATATGTTTGTATTTGTTTTGCAAAGGAATATTATTTCATTTAGTGCTTAATATTTGATCAGAGGACATTTAAAAAGAGGGGGAGTTTAGATCTTGACATATTGACAACTAATTTGTAGATGCTTTAGACTGTTGTCTATGCAATGCAGCAGAATTGCAATATTAAATGTCTGTTGTTATCATGTAAGTTTTTGTAATGTATATATAAAGTCGTATTTTTATTTATTCAGTGTTTATTTTATGTTTTAAGTCAACTAAATGATCACCTCCAATAAAACAGGAGATGGTAAGCTTTAAGGCATTCTTAATTGTTTGTATTGTCCAGGAACTTCATACTTGTACAACGAAGCCAACTACTCACAAATAAATGGTTGACTATGAGATATTGCAAACCTAGGCTTATAAATACCCTCAAAAGTTTTATGGTCGTCGTCACTGTATTGTTGATATGTATTATGTCTGTCTCCAAAATTATCCTGGATATTTTTGACATCCCATAGTTCCATTTCCTCAATTGTGATTTCACACATGGCCGGTGTAGCTAGCTGAACAAGTGGTGCTTACCCCTCAGGAGGGACTGACCTCACTCACACCTATGTTCAAATCCAACCAGGGACAGCTCCTAGTGTGGGGAAAAATTGTCAGTTTTCTTGTTGAAAATCTGTGGTTTTCTCCAGGAACTCAGTTTCCCCCTACCATCCCTGAACTAACTGTAAATATAAGGGAGAGAATCTTGGCTGGACCATAAAACTCCATTACTCCACTTCACTGGAATTCATTAATTGTAGTAATCCAATTATCTTCTTCACCCATACCTACCTGGTATATTAAGCATACCATGGTACAATCAAGAAGCAAGCCAGTGTTTAGAAAGACTACATAGACATGATCCAAATAATTTGAAACATGGTCATTATGATTTGAACATGGATCGGTAAGTTAGTTTTTGATTTGGCTAGATAAAAAACTGTGTATATAGATGATTTAAATCTATGTTACAGCTTTTCTTGAAATTTTAAGTTTGATAGCATTGTATTAAATGATTAATATAATACCAGCATAATTTTCAATACTTTATTTCTTTACCAACCAAGCAAGCATACACTGGTATGTTATCCTGAAACAAGATAAAAATATGTTTGATGAAATTTTCTCAACTTGACCACTAAACATAATTTTCTCATACAGCCCTGGCCTAGTTTTGAATTTGAAAAAATATTCTTTAAAATTCAAATATTTTTTTCATAAATTTAACCTTGATATACATAAAAATTCCTGGAATATGAAATGTTCCACAAAAACAAGTTTTGCTTGAGACCAAATTAAGAAGATGAAATATGTAGTAATTTTACGAAAACCTCCATAAAAGTCCATTACAAACACCGAAGATAACGAAGTATTTTAAATTTTGAATTCTATGGACTTTGAGAAATTGACTTTAGATAAAAGAGTTTATATTGGCCCCAAAGCAATACCTTAGGAAAAAACTAGAATATGTATGTGAAATACCAAAAATAATTACCAAAGCCTCCATACACATGATCCAGATAATTTGGGAACATGTCATCATCGTCACGCTTTATATATCCTGTCGTCTGCTGCAAATATTCTGGTAATTTTAGACTATCGATGTGATTGTTAACCTCAGAAATAATGTCTTTTATCTGTAAATGAATATGGAAAGTTGACGCTAAATATATGTTTCTTTTCAATAACCAATCAATCCAACAACATGTAGCAAAGAATGACAAGGATTTAAGAATATACGATGAGCACATGTTTTTGAAATCGAATAAGGACATCCGATAAAAGTTATGAAATATACATGTACGGACCGCTTATAAAGAAAAGCGACGAAAATATTAAATCAATGCTCTTTAAAATACATGTAGAAGGAAACTTGCAACTGAAAACATTATAATCTTGGTAACAATTGTCACAGCCAAGAACACAACACAATACAAAATTAATGATAAAACATTTCATATTTCTTGCAAAAGACAATAGTTTGATAAAGTACTAGATTCTAGTACTTACGACCGTGCCTGAGATTCTTGCAACACAGCGTATTTGTGAAAATTTCCAGGCTAAGACTTGTGCAGCGATTATTCCTAAAGAACGTTAGTATATTTTTTTTTAAATTCTTTGGTTTTATATAGTCAAATCTGTTCATACAGTTTGGAATAGTCAATCATAAAGAACTAAGCCAAAAAACAATTTATTGAAACATACAGTGAGCTTTGCACCACTGCAGAGAGTAATTTGTAGGCACATGCGATTATGTAGTTCCTGCAAGTGCATCACAAGCCTTTGAGTGACAATGTAGGTGACAACTGACTATTGTCAAAATTCAATGTAATTCATATACCGCAGTACTTACAGTAGTATAGGGTGAGTCTTTATACACCCCGTTTGCATCACCCTTTGTTCTACTAGGACCTACTGCATCACCCTATTGTTCTACTAGGACCTATCGCATCACCCTTTGTTCCAAATATAGGTCACCGCATCACCCTTTGTTCCTTATATGGACCTATAGCATCACCCTTTGTTCTACTAAGACCTACTGCATCACCCTTTGTTCCAAATATAGGTCACCGCATCACCCTTTGTTCTACTAGGACCTATCGCATCACCCTTTGTTCCAATATAGTCACCGCATCACCCTTTGTTCCTTATATGGACCTATCGCATCACCCTTTGTTCTACTAAGACCTACTGCATCACCCTTTGTTCCAAATATAGGTCACCGCATCACCCTTTGTTCTACTAGGACCTATCGCATCACCCTTTGTTTCTATTATGCTAAATAGACGATACAATGGGGATAGGGTTCAAGCGTGTGCTAGCAATCAGAATTCTTTAAATCTTGTTCATTTAAATAATGTTCCTTATATGGACCCAATGCATCACTCTATTGTATTGGCTTATGTTCGGACGTTTATATTTTAAAACTTATATGGACGATTTAGACGAAGGATTTTTGAAAAAGAAATTGATCATCTGTGTGAGCTGTTCAAACGATTGCATTTATAAAACAGAGATATGGATTCAGGTAAGTCTGATTAGTTTACATATAAACATTAATAGAAATATACTTGTAAGAATTTAACTTGTGTGAGAGTACACTTGGATGTAATCAACGCAAAACCTAGAATTATTTTGTAAATCTTGTAAATGAATTTATATTACGCGCCATACGATTATCCCCCTTAAAATGTCATATTATCTTTAAACAGTCTACTTGTTTTTACATCAAAAGAACGAACTATAGTAAATAAAGTTCATTCACGCGTTCAGTAGGGTATAACCTTATTGTCATTTTTTTTAAAGGTGAGATAGTGCGTTAATATGTGTAGTAAACAGATGTACGTACTAAAACTAATATAATGTTTGGTTTTTATTATTGTAGAAAAAGTCAAACAACATACAGAATTGTGAAGATTTGAATGAACACTGTTATGCTGTAATTAGTTACAGAGGACAACCTCATAATTGCCCCGTAGATCAGGAGGAAGACGTGGGCTTTGTTGATGATTTAGAACTTTTATGTGAGGAAATCGGGAGAAAATTATAGTATCATCTAGAATGGAATCAGATGCACAACTATCATTTGTTGGATATATATCATAGAATTGTTTTCAAAAATGACAAAGTGAAAACTGTAAAATGGGAAACTCATTTGAAATCATTGTTGTAAAGTTGTATCAATTAGAAACAAGGTTATGTATATAAAGTGCAAGTATATTTTTGTTGTTATTTTTACTTCTAACATGCATTCAGTGAATAGAATCCCATCATAGCTTAACAAGTACTAGGTTCGAATCATGTCTACTTCTATCACAAAGGTACCTTGTCAATAGAGAGAAGAAATCATTGGTACATAGAGTTCGAATCCGACCACAGAATTTTAGAGTATGTAAATAAATAACAAACGCAAAGAGTAAACTAAAACTAATTTTTTTTATTAATTTTGAATTATTTGTTTCACTAAGTATTAATACATTACAAATTAATAATATATACACACTGTTATATACAAATAATATGCATGGATATACATAAAAATTACAAATCTTTTACATCACTCGCTTTTACCCAAGAATTGAATTTCTTGGGCCAATATAACCATTTAACCAAATATTGTTTATTTTGACCTCTCCCCTTTGTTTTTAAGATTTTCTCAATTTTCCACATATCATCATCTCTCACATCTGATTTAGCTAATTCACTTTGATAGAAACTTCCAGAAATTGCAGAACCATCATAATCTTTGAGTTTATAAATTGGTAGACCGTCTCTTAGAAATCGAGAAGCAATAGTGAAAATTTCGCCTGTCCACTTTTCGTCATATTCGCGACTAAAAATATTTTTTAAGTGTGAAATTCTAACTTTATCGCCCACTTTAAACCTAAAAGGCTTTCGTATTCTTAATCTTTTTGGAGAAGAACTTTTCTTTTTGTCTTGTCTCTGTCGAGGAATATACATACGTTTCCATATACGGGGTTGTTGTTTTTTTTACGCTAGCAGGAGCCATTCCTATAGTGCGGTGAAACGTTTGATTATAACTATCGGCAAACGATTGAAGTTCTTTGACATATTCATAACCTTGTTTAAAAGTGAAATATCTATAAATTTTGCTTTTCAAAGTTTTTATCGCTCTCTCGGACACTGCAGCCTTGGTTTCGTTATACGCTAACAGGTGTTTAATGTTTTTGCTTTTTAATAGTCTTTGTACGACTTTGGCTTTAAATTCCTGTCCGGCATCTGTTCGTAATTTATTTGGTATTCTCTCTTGTTTAAAAATGTCTTCAAAGGCTTCTACAACACTCTGTCCTTTCTTATCTTTCAAGGGACGTAACCAAACATATTTCGAAAAGACATCTATCACTAGTAGCACATACTGTATACCATCATTGTACTTGGCAAATTTCACCATATCCATTAAATCTGCTGACCATTGATCGTCAATACCGGAGACCACTATCTTGTTTCTTTTAAATTTCCTTCTTACTGAGCGTTGCAAACTGTAAGATTCTTGTCTTTGTAACCATTTTCTTATTTTATATTTGCCGATAACGTATTTACCATCTCTTTTTACAAATCTATACAATTTGTCTGGTCCCGAAAATGCAGCTGGTTTTGAAGGGTCAAAATAAATATCCTTCAAATAATCTTCCCAACTAGGCATCTTTACACCTTTAAAGTCCACTTTATACTGTTTAATTTAACACAAAATGTTTCTATTTTATACACGTTAATCTTCTTCAGTCTCGCTTTCAACATCACTGACCTCGTCTGTTTCATCATCATCATCATCACTCATATCATCTGTTTCATCATCATGGTCATCATCATCACCATCATCATCTTGACTTCTAGTCAAAGTTTCAATCATATCATTGAGTAAACTTTTTCGCAATTTAACTGCCTGCTGGATGGCTTCAAACTTTTTCATGTCGAAATCAGTCTCGAAACGTTGGGCTGTTTTCATGATTTCAAGGTGCACAGGATCATGGTTTAATTTATCCACGTTGATTAACAACTCGACATAGGCTTTTCTAAAATCTTTACTTAATGCCGGCAAATAGTCTCGAATTGCTTTTCGACGAGCTTCGCTTTGAGAGTAATCGTCTTGTGTATATGATTTCATGGCAGCTTGTACTTTTGCATTGTCTTTGAATACTTGACCACCAATAAGCTTAGCCCACACTTGACTACTGGATACTTTTGCTTTTTTGCTCAGGCGTCCTCCTATCTGCTCCGCCTTACGTTTATTGGATCTAGAATCAGTGCACCAATTTTTCACATGTCGCTGAACATCACTGGAATTATCAAACACGAGTCCACAATCATCGCAAGATGGCATACTTTCGTATTCTTGATAGGTTGGTGTCACTGCAGTCTGTGTTGCAACAGTTGGTTTTTCAGACATCCTTTCAGCCCAAGTGTTTTCTTGTATTTGATAGTTTGGTGAAACAACCGGTGTTTTAAATGCGTTAATCACTGTTGGATTTAGAAGAACAGCTGTTGTTTTACTGGTATTCTCCGGCGGATTTAGAAAAGCTGCTGTTCTTTTTTCTTCTAATTCTCTATCGTTCACTTTATCAGTTGAATTTGTAACTGTTGTAAAAATGTTTTCTCTCAATCTATTATTTTCCGATGTAGTCGGTTTTAAATCCACCAATAAAAAGCCTCTCTCTTTCATAGTAGCTTTATCAAATTTATCCATGAAAATTTGACTTTTTCCGGGATACATTTGTCTGGCTAACGTCATGATTTGCTGTTTATCAACCGGGTTTTTAAACAGTACTAAATAGTGACAGTTTCTTCTCTGTGTTGGGTCTTTACTGAAGTATAAATTCTGACTTATGGCTAACACTGACAAATTCCTATGGTGGCTTCCTTCTGTAAACAACTCGTTAAATCTAGAATCTTTGGCTAAACTGGACATCAAGTCATCTATTATAATTAAATTTCTGAGTTTAGGATTAATAAAACTATCATTTTCAAGATCTATAGGAATGCCTTGTATAAATTCGACGGGTGGTTGTACGGTCCTCTCTATGACATCATATAATGGCTGCCATCTCTTGTAAAGCCAAATAATTCGATCGGGTTGTGGTTCAATCAGCTTTCTTTGCAGTATTTCTTTCACGAGATAAGTCTTCCCACAAGATGTCGGTCCTGTAAATAATGCCGTGAAAGGATGTTTAAACTTAAACTCATTTAGTTTCGATAGATGATAGACAGGCCGCCGATGCTGCTGCTGCTGCTGCTCCTCCTCCTGCTGCTGCTGCTTATGATCCTCATAGTAGGGCCTTGATAATTGCTGCTGCTGCTCCTGCTGCTGCTGCTGCTGCTAAGATCATCACAGTAAGGCTGCAATAATTGCTGCTGCTCTTGCTGCTGCTTAGGATCATCATAGTAAGGCTGCGATAATTGCTGCTGCTGCTGCTGCTCCTGCTGCTGGGATTTTAATATGTTTAACTGTTCCTGTGTGTTGTGTATTACTTTTGTGTGTCTTCTTAAATCATTTGGCCATACGTATGATTTTTTACATAATGTACATTTGTGCGACATGTTGTCACTTCAAATTCTTCCAAGTAAATGCTAGGTCTACCTTTTGAAAAAATATATACAGAAAAAGAGCCGCTGTTCTTTTTCAATTAAGACAATATCGAGAGACATAGGACCTCGATTATCAGAGCCATATAAAATCCATACGTAACCCCTCTCATCATACCAAGATTCCTAAGCACCACAAGTTTTCTTCTAATAAATAGTCGCCTTCTTTGTTAATGTGGCGTAAAACACCATGAAGTTATAACCTCAACATTTGTCATTGATGTTTTTTGTGATTTTTTACTTTAAAAGTATATTATTATCGCTACATTTTATTCAAGATTGGGATAATAAACAAAACAACTAACAACAGCATAATTTATTTTCTTTATTTCAGATTATTAAAATGGTTATTTTACATTGAATAACACATATTTTTTACAAAAACACCAACTGTTCTTCTCAATTACACATTGAATTACATACACTTTTTACAAAAAGAGCGGCTGTTTGTCTCAATTCTACATTAAATTATCTACATTTGTTACAAAAAAGCGGATGTTCTTCTTAATTTTACATTGTATTACATACATTTTTTTTTTACAAAACAACAGCTGTTCTTCTCACTTACACATTGTCTTTCAATCTGAGACATCATTCAATACATATTTATCCAGATAGTCAACACTCTGTCTTACAGAAGTCCATTGGTTAAATGTAAGTGCAATACCCGTTCTTGATGGAATTAGAGTTTGGTTTTCATGCGGGATAAACCACTTTCTTATGTCCACCACTTGAAATGGTTTCTTGATATTCACGAATATATTCCTACCCAAGTCGATCATGACTCCCATTTTATAACCGTTAAAAACATATTCTTTGTCAAAATTGTCAATGCAATATTGAATTTCATTCCAGTGTACCTGGTGTAGTAAATTTCATTGTTCTACACTTAAAGCAATTCCCTTTTTGGTAGGATAATAACCGTGTTCTCCTTTACCATATTGACGAATGTGTATCAAAATATGGTCGTTATATCTTTGTGCAACCACGAAACGATCATTTCCGATATTTAGAAGACACAAATCTCTTCTGTTTGTATTAGCTTCGTTTCCTACAAATCAAACTTATTCATTAATATTAACCATAAACACACTTTTAATTTCCAAAGTGTGTATGTCTGTGCGTTTTTGCACTTTTACCCCGCTGATATATTATTTTGACTGACACTTTATATATGTTTAAGTCTCACCTTTAAAAAAAATGACAATAAGGTTATACCCTACTGAACGCGTGAATGAACTTTATTTACTATAGTTCGTTCTTTTGATGTAAAAACAAGTAGACTCTTTAAAGATAATATGACATTTTAAGGGGGATAATCGTATGGCGCGTAATATAAATTCATTTACAAGATTTACAAAATAATTCTAGGTTTTGCGTTGATTACATCCAAGTGTACTCTCACACAAGTTAAATTCTTACAAGTATATTTCTATTTTAATGTTTATATGTAAACTAATCAAACTTACCTGAATCCATATCTCTGTTTTATAAATGCAATCGTTTGAACAGCTCACACAGATGATCAATTTTATTTTTTTAATATCTAAAAAGCCTTCGTCTAAATCGTCCATATAAGTTTTAAAATATAAACGTCCGAACATAAGCCAATACAATAGAGTGATGCATTGGGTCCATATAAGGAACATTATTTAAATGAACAAGATTTAAAGAATTCTGATTGCTAGCACACGCTTGAACCAACACGCTTGAACCCTATCCCCATTGTATCGTCTATTTAGCATAATAGAAACAAAGGGTGATGCGATAGGTCCTAGTAGAACAAAGGGTGATGCGGTGACCTATATTTGGAACAAAGGGTGATGCAGTAGGTCTTAGTAGAACAAAGGGTGATGCTATAGGTCCATATAAGGAACAAAGGGTGATGCGGTGACCTATATTTGGAACAAAGGGTGATGCGATAGGTCCTAGTAGAACAATAGGGTGATGCAGTAGGTCCTAGTAGAACAAAGGGTGATGCAAACGGGGTGTATAAAGACTCACCCTATACTACTACTTACTGTTTTTATATGTTTGTCACTGATCATTTCTGTTAACACTTTGGGTAAGTGGAAGGTTTCCACTTTGTCCAGGAATGCTTTGAGTTCTGAAGGTATTCTGTACAAGGAATAGGAAAGCTTATTAATTGACAATTACATGTTATAACAGCGTTATTTAACAGTACACTAAACGGTCGTTTTGGAATACATTTTAGATTATCTAAACATGCTTTAGCTGTGTATTACTGTATACAGCAACACGAAAAGCATTAAACCAGTTCTTATTTTCAAGGAGAGAATTTAATATTTTGAGTTTTTTTCCCCGTTACAAAATTTAAAGTCCATAGTAAATAGGCTTTGTAGGGTCATTGGCTTCGCCCCCCCCCCTATACACACAGACGTTGAAACAGATGGAAATTTGAAATTTATGGTTGTATAACTTTATAAAAAGAAAACTTTTTAGCTTAAAATCGTGTACTTGGCAATGCCCAATACTACC
The DNA here is from genome assembly GCA_021292105.1 of Anadara kagoshimensis. Lineage (NCBI taxonomy): Eukaryota > Metazoa > Mollusca > Bivalvia > Arcoida > Arcidae > Anadara > Anadara kagoshimensis. The sequence continues at coordinate 27,042,270 of CM037864.1, forward strand.
AAGTACATGTACATTCAGTTTTATATATTGAATACTACAGCAACACAATGTCCAGTGTCGGTTTTTCTTCTTTCATATATTAGGTGTATAACTAGAAAACCATAGTAAAAACTTACAATGTTTATGTAAAAGTTTTACATATTCGAAAAGAAAACTAAAATTTAATTACTTCGGTACTAGGATAAAATTGTCAAAAATGTTTATTTTACAGCAAGATCATTTTTTTACAGCACCAACCCGTCATGTGACGATGTTGTTGATCACCTTGTACTGCAGTTTGTTTTATGACATTTTCTTGAGAAGGTTCTAATTTTGATTCCCCGGTCGAAGTTCACGTGGTCAACTTCCAAATGTCAATTTCAAAGTTTTTAGCTTGCTTTGAGATTGTGATTTGTACATGGATTGGTATGTTTGCTTTTACTTTGCTTTGGGATTGTAATTTGGATATGAATTGGTATGTTTGTTTTTACTTTGCTTTGGGATTGTAATTTGGATATGGATTGGTATGTTTGTTTTAACTTTGCTTTGGGATTGTGGTTTGGATATGGATTGGTAAGTTTATTTTTGCTTTGCTTTGAATTGTAATTTTGACATTGATTGGTATGTTTGTTTTTACTTTGCTTTGGGATTGTGATTTTGACATGGACTGGTATGTTTGTTTTTACTTTGTTTTGGGATTGTCATTTGGACATGGTTTGGTATGTTTGTTTTTACTTTGCTTTGGGATTGTAATTTGGACATGGTTTGGTATGTTTGTTTTCTTTGCTTTGGGATTGTGATTTGGACATGGATTGGTATGTTTGTTTTACTTTATTTTGGAATTATGCTTTGGACATGGGTTGGTATGTTTGTTTTTACTTTGCTTTGGGATTGTGATTTGACATGGATAAGTATCTTTTTTTTTCTTTTCTTTGGGATTGTAATTTAGACATGGATTGGTATGTTTGTTTTCTTTGTTTTGGGATTGTGATTTGAACAATTTTTGGATTGTGATTTGGATATGAATTGGTATGTTTGTTTTTACTTTTTTGGGGATAATGCTTTAGACATGTGTTGGTATGTTTGTTTTTACTTTGCTATTGGATTGTGATTTGGACTTGGATTGGTATGTTTGTTTTTACTTTGCTTTTGGATTGTGATTTGGACATGGATTGGTATGTTTGTTTTTACTTTGCTTTTGGATTGTGATTTAGACATGGATTGGTATGTTTGTTTTTACTTTGCTTTTGGATTGTGATTTGGACATGGATTGGTATGTTTGTTTTTACTTTGCTTTTGGATTGTGATTCGGACAAGGACTGATATAATTAGAGATGTTTGTACACAAATTTACATTCTACAAGAGAACCTAAACCCCATATTTTACATTTTCTTGAAAATAAATTTTTTATTACGTGAAATGAATCACATGCTAAAACGAGGGAGAGTAAGAAATCTGACTGATTAAGCATATAATTACCCACTGAGTTCGGCAACAGATTTTGAAATAGCATCCAGCACGGTGTGTTGTAAACGTTGGTGATAATACTCTTTTATCAAATCTAGAAAGTTACATTGATAAAAAAGCAATGAGATTAATACAAAATAATACAAGTGAATAAAAAAAAAGAATAAAAATAAAAATTGTATCTTAACATTCCATCGGCTTTACTTATTGTGTCATGTAGTTTGCGATAAATCATTGCATATAAAATGCGTCCAAAACATCATATTTTACTTGCAGCACGTGTGACGTTTCTTCCGGAATAATTTTCCAAATATACAATGTACATGTAAATGGTGTCAAGCAAGCGATTTGCTATTTTGCTCGATAACTCAAAAAAAGTTCAAAAACTACAGTTTTATGGGAAAAAGTTATCGTTTGTAATTTAACCACTATCTGACTGTGTAGGCCTAATTGTTAATTTATCTGGAAAATAAGTCTAACTCCCATTATCTATGAATAAAACAATACCTATTTTCTGGCTGTTTGGAAATCCAAATGCTGACACACTTAATAAAACGAACAATACGTGTATGCGTAACATCATGTCAACTGCCTGGAATAACCTTTTTTGAAATTAAAATAAATCTTTCTTTGAATTCGTTTTGTTTTACATACTGTTTTGAGATCGATTCAAAGAATCTTTATAGTTTAGTGAAATTTCTTATTGTCGTAAGTTATTATAAATTTTTATCTGGAATGACGCAAATTGAAGTTAAATTGAGATAACCGTATATTATATCTGTCTAAATTTAGTAACAAAAGACTCCAACGCATTTCTTATGACAAAGGTACTTATTTTTAAGTATTTGGTAACCGTTGATAGCATAATTCGTACAAACGTAAGCATTCGTGTGAAATAGATCTTTATGACGAGCAGTTTTGTTTGTTGTACGTGTCATGGTAATGTGTGTTCATGGCAAACATGCTACCGGTAATTCCAAAACTAATATAAAGAACAACGTATTAGCTATCCCGGCGTCTCATTTATACCGTGAATGCTTTTCTCAATCCAGGGTCTCTCATCTCTGTGAGTTCTAGTCCCGCTCAGACCACATGTGGAAAGTGAATTTTCCTTGCCAATTGGCCTTTACTGGTCAACCTAATATCAGTATAATGTGACTAGGGTAGTGGTACACTTGTCTGCGGCGTACTGACTCGGTGATCTAGCACCTTAGAAAAGTCGCCCTGAGTGCGCGCTAGTACAAGGCAGACCATACAGCACACTTGCACTTTACATGCATACACGAAATTGTTCATAGATAAATTCATAGAGATTAATAAAATGGTAATTGTCGCGAATGGCTAAAAATTGCTGGTGCGGCGTTAACCAACCAACCAACCAACCAACCATCAAAGATGACAAGACGCTTTCTAGTGGTTTGGTTTCAGTGGTTTTGTTGTAACTTGTAAGCCATCATTACGTAGGCATAGTGCAGTAAATATTGCATAATGACATTTTCTGGATAAAAACTAAAAATCTCGTACATGTATTTACAATTTCAATTTATTCTATTTACAATAATATTTACAGTTATTTACAAAAACAAACATAAATTCAAACAATTTATTCATCAAACACTGCATATGTACACATTTAATACTTTATAAACTAATGGGATTTGAGTTGACCCATCAAATGTTGAAAATAATACTATTATTCTACAGTAGTAGACCCCAACCAGAAAAAAAACACGTTAAAACGCGGTACAGCAAAATTACGCGAAAGATGTGCGTTATTTCGTGAAGGTTGCGCGTTAGTTCGCCAAAGTTACGAGTAAATTCGCGAAGGTAACGCGTTATTGACGAGAATGTTACGCGTTATTTAGCAACAGCTACGCGTTATTGCGCAAAAGTTACGCGTTATATCTCGAAGATTACGCGTTGATACGCGACGTTTACCCGTTAATTCGCGAAGGTAACGCGACATTTCGCGACAATTTGTGTTAATTCCCGTAGGATACGCGTAATTTCGCGATAGTAACTAGGTTTTTTTCGCGAAAGTAACGCGAATAACCGCGACGGTTCGCGTGTATTAGCGATAGTTACGCGTTATTTGGCGAAGTTTCGCGTTAATTCACGATATATACGCGTTATTTGGCGAAGGTTCGCGTTCTTTCGCGAAGAAAAGGGTTATTTCGCGAAGGTAACGCGTCATTGCGCGAAAGTTTCGTGTTATTTCACGATAATTACGCGAAAGTATCGCGTTATTCTGGCTGGTTATGTATTGTGATATAAATTATAAAAGATGGCGAGGAACACCGCCTAAATTAAATTAAAGGATTAGATATGGCATGATCGACAAATTTTAACAAGCTTGACGGACTAATAAGCAACTTATATCTACATGGCAAAAACATTTTTTGTACTTTTTTTAATTTTTTACTTTTTATTTATTTTTTATATTCAATTTTTATAGAAAATGAAAAACGTAAAAATATGTAAAAGGCAATTCATTAAGATTAAAATTAATTTCTATACCAATAAAAAACAGGTACTTTGTGGATTAGTAGATGTACTATTGCAGACAAGAATTTTGCAATTTAAAGGTTCGTACAAGATATTGATATACATGTATAACACACGTACTTAAAACGTATAAGGTATTTTCTTTAAAACCACCAATGAACGAACATCCAATTGAAATTGACCAATGATATCGCTTCATTCTCTTTTCTTTTTTACTTTTTGTTGTTTTGTTTTTCGTGAATTTTGTCGCATCAATTTTCCTTTTCTTTATTCTTTTTTCTTTCTTTCTTTCTTCCTTTTTTGTTGTTGTTTTGTTTTGTTTTTTTTAGTTTTGTCGCATCAATTTACTTCTGGCAAACCTGAAATAAATAATAAAAAAAAAAACAAGAATATTAGGAATTAAGGAATTAATTTCTTTCTATTACCATGTTTTATTTTGAAAACTTTTAAATGTAAAATATACACATATATACAAGGTGATTTCCGATTTATCGTAAGCCATGACGAAGTCTTAATTACAGTACAGACCTGTCGAAAGTTTAACACTAAGCTAACTAAAAAGGAGTCGGCAGAACGTTACCAAGCGACAGATACCAGCTTCCGAAAAGCCGCCGATATATACCGGTAGCCAATGAGAAATTCGTTAGCCTAGTGTTAAACTTTTGACAGGCCTGTACTGTAATCTTGATGGATATTTCGCAGTATTTTTTTTTTATAAAATAGCATAATTAACTTAATTATAACAGTAGAGTAACTGCTTAAATGGATAATAAAAAGGGGATTGTTTTTTTTATATCCGCGATTATCCTTTATCCTTCCCGTTGTGCTTTATCGGCGACTGTAAAATTGTTAATTTTCGATAATATTTTTATCTTGTAGACTTCAACCAGAACAAAACACGTTATAACGCGGTACCGTAATATTACGCGAAAGTTGCGAGTTATTTCGCGAAGGTAATGTGTATTTCGCGAAGGTTATGCGTAGATTCGCGAAAGTAACGCGTTATTGACGAGAATATTACACGTTATTTCGCAACAGCTACAAGTTATCGACAATAATGTTACGCGTTACTTCGCAACAGCTACAAGTTATTACGCGAAAGTTACGCGTTTTTTTTCGCGAAGGTTACGCGTTAATACGCAACGTTTACGCGTTAATAATCGTTCATTTTCGTGTGGTCCTAATTTCGTTACTTTCGTGACGCCCCGACTCACAAATTTACACGTAAACGATATAGTGTATTAATTTTCAATTTATAGAAATGGATTTTAAGTTTTATTTGCAAACTAGAACTGTCTTTTGAGAGCCAAATACCCCCGCCCAAAACATTTAAAGGTTTCCTGCGACCTTGACTTTTCCGATATGACCTTGGTTCAAGGTCATGACACACCTTTGGACCATGAAGATTACTCATGTGAAATTTCATGAGAAACGTCCAAAGCCGTGGCGAGATATGGCCCGAACACGATTTTACACGGACAGACAGACATTGTGATTTTTATCTCCCTCAAACTAGTTTGCGGGGGTATAAGCAATCAAAGAAAAAAAATGATAAGTTTTATTCCATGAAAATTGGACACCATAAAATAAATAATTCAACTATAATTAAAGTGTGGTCAGTTAAGAGTGGAGTGGGGTAATGGTTTTTACGGTCCAGTCAACACTCTTGTGGTCAGTTCTGATGGTGGAAACCGAAGTTCCGGAGAAAACTTGTTTAGAATGTTTTTCACGCCACGGTTTAGATTATTTTACTTTAATCGATGATGTGGTCCGTTCTGAGTGCCCGGAGAAAACTCGTTAAGAATGGAGTGGGGTGATAGTGTTTAACGCCCCATTCAAAAGTCTTTTAATTATGTGGAGGCGGTAAGTTCTGGGTGGTGGAGGAAACTGGAGTGTCCGAAGAAAACCACTGCCGTTCGGCAAGCTAACTGACAAACTTTCTTACACAAGATCTGTCCGAGAAGGATTCTAACTTGGGCAGATAAAGTCGTTGTGATCCTTCTGAGTGCACTTTAGACCACTCGACCACCGAGGTACTGGGTCTGCCAAGATAAAATATCTGATTAATAAAAGTCTATTGTAAATTCAAATCATTTTCTAACAAAACTCACCACCATCACATTTGAAATCTGTTTTCAAGCCACTGCTTGTTTCTTTGGCACCAATTCTGCTCGTTCCCTTGACATCAATTTTGCTTGTTTCTTTGACAACAGCTTTGTTTGTCTCCTTGGCATCAGCTTTGTTTGTTTTTTTGACATCAATTCTGCTTGCTTCTTTGACATCAATTTTGCTTGTTGCCTTGACATCAGCTTTGTTTGTTTCTATGACATGAGCTTTGTTTGTTGCCTTGACATCAATTTTGCCTGTTTCTTTGATATCAATTTTTCTTATTTCCTTTACATCAATTTGGCTTGTTGGACTTGTTTCTTTCTCATCATTTGGGCTTATTTCTTTCCCCTCATTGTTGTAGACATTCTGTTCTCCTCCTGCTGTTTGTCTTCTTTGTTTTGCCTTTTGTTGTTTTTCAGCGTTACGTACACTGACATCAAATGTGACTTGTTCTTTCCTCATCTTTGCTGCATGCTGTTTCTCTTCACGCTCTCTCAGCTTCTTCTCAAGCATGCGTGCTTTTAACTTCAAAGCGTTCTCTCGATTAATCTCGGCTATGAATCTCCTTTCTTCAGAAAGTCTTGCTGATCGGCCCTAAGATTGAAACATAATAATAATAATAATAATAATACGTGTAATAATAATAATAAAATATTATGTGTCAGACCTGTATCGTGGCATTTGTTATCATGTTCTGTTTTTGAATGTGAAAATGAATTTTTTACGGAATGTGCAAACATTTTAAAATAGGATTTTGAGCAGAGACTGACATTTTACATTAGACACGTCCTAATTAAATGTCACTAGAAAAATGTTAAGTTTTTGTAATATTTGGCTACAATCTCCGAACAAGAGCACAGCTGAGCGGGACAATATACGCCTACCATTGTCTATAATGTAAGCAGGAATAATAAGAAACGTCAATTATTGATGAAAATGAAGATAGTCAAGATCGTATATATTATTTGGCATTCAAAGGGTCATAACTCCTGGAAAAATCCATGCAGCATCTTCATTTTAAGATCTGCACATCTTCATATCATCCAAATAACGCGTATTTAATTTTAAAAAAATCAATCAATTTAAAGCTGTTGGACAAGTTGCGCCCACAAGAAAAAAATTAAACACAAGATACTAGAAACTAGATACAAAGAACTCCAGTAAAACCCGTTCTACGTGTTAGACACTGTTACTTGTTTTAAATCCATACTAAAATTTAAAAGAAATAAAAATAAAAATAAAGACGTTCTTGCCTATTTTTTTACATTATACCCTTCTTTGGCACCCAAAGGGCCATAACTTCTGAATAATTTTGTGAAACATCTTCATTTTATAATATGCACATCTTTATGATCCCGATAACAAATGCCAAATTTGAAAACAATCGGTTGAACACTGTGGGACAAGTTCAACCCACAAGCCGAACGAACGGACAACGCCATACCAAACGCCATACATAATACTTTGACAGACGTGAACAAACAGCGTCTTAGTAATAAGTATAGAACCCCAACAGTGGAAAGAACATTTGTGAAATTAACGAGATTGTGAAATATAAATTACCAATCAAAAAAAAAAAAACAAGTCTGAAATAATAAAAAGAACACAAATAAAATAAAATAATAAATAAATAGATTATTTAAATAAATAAATAAATAAATAAATAAATAAATAAATAAATAAATAAATAAATTTGTCATATGCCATTTTTGGACGTACATGTATGTTATGATTAAATAAAAAAAATGACAAAATAAATAAATAAATCTTTCGATATTATTACCTTTTCTTGCAAAGACTCGTTCTTTAAACATTCGACCATAATTTCCTTTTCTTCAGAATTAAATCCATGTGATGTAGCTGGCCTTTCTAATCTTTCAATCAGTTTCCGTGGAGGACGTTTTGGTTTAGCTCCTCGTCTCCAAAGACATATGCTACGCCACCAGAAGCTTTCTTGGCATTTATGCTTTCTTCTTCAATTTGTTGAAGTATCTTCATCTTTTCTTGGTCGATATCAACAATATTGAGCTGTTCTAAGAGCTTTTTCCTTTCCAAAAGCACTTTCTCTTTTTCTTTCACCGGTATCCCTGGAAGCCTTGCTTTTCCAGCAAGTTTTTTGTTTTTTGTCGGCTTTGGAAACACTGTTTTGCAACTAATGCAACCCATCTTTGAATGTTGGCCTTATTTTTGCGTCTACTCGCTGAGTTGAAGCGCAGAAAAAGGTAACCAAGCAAGGATATCAATGACGTCATAGACAAAAGTAACATCCTCTGAATTGCGCAATCGCGCGTTTTAGTACAGACTGTTTTTGAGTGATGTTATTAAAAACAATATGATATTAGGCATGACCTAAGCTGAAAGCATAGTAAAATCATGATCTATACATATAAAATAAATTCCTTATTTATAATTTTTAAAAGAACTGTTTTTCTTTACTCATTCATAAGATTCCAAAATCAAAGTATAATATTCTTTATTCGTTAAGATACTATTGGCATACTAGAAAAGATGACTGCAATATGTCATTGTTGTTGAATGTTGTTTAACATCGCATCAGTAAATTGTTCAGCTATTCGCGTAGTCCGACTAATCAGCCCACTAAACCCCCATTTTAATTTTTTTGACTTTTTGGAGGTTTGTGGTCTGACAGCTTCCATTATTGAATTCTTGAAATTTCTGGCGAAAACGGCAGAAACGAAAACACGCGTCGGTAATTTCCATTATTTCCTTACCTCGCTCTTGTTGACAACATGGAACACTTCCTAAAACATTAATCTACCGATCCATGCTTAAATTTTAATTAAAATCCATCGATATCGGTAGAAATACAAGGTTTTCTGATGTCTCTTCAGCTCTCTGTCACTTTCACATCGTGAAGACATTACTAATTTGCATTGACCAATCAGATCGCGCGTTGCATTTGGATGGTGAAACTCGCAGTTCTATCTTTAGAAAGCACATGGCGATGTTTATTTACATTAACGATTCGCATTATTAAGGATGTTTTAACGCGTATAACATATTATTTTAGTTATTTTATCTTTATCAATACCATGTGAAGACATGTGTACTAATATTGCAGTGAAGATTTCTCTTGTTTTTTTTTTCTCGTTTATATCTACATAGGCATAGGAGCAGGGGGGTGGGGGCAGGCCCCCACAATATATTGTGTGAAATTTTGTATCATAGTTTATGTTTATAGTGTAAGTGCTAAAAAAAAAACAAGAGCTTTAACAGGAAATGTCCATCTGGTAACCAACCAATTAACAATTTCATCATTATACTTGTAAAAGGGCGTCTTGAAATTCACCTTTAGAAACGGCTCACAGCATCTCCAATGGCAGGGGCGGATCCAGGATTTTTTGAAAGGGGGGGGGGGTTGAGAATTCTATCAATGCTTGGCCCTTGGTCAACTTAATGATATACATCAAAGGTAAATGTAGATTGGTGTGGTCAATTAGTTTATTTATATGGCACCAAACCTTCTTAATCTCCATGTAGCCAGAAGTCGTGAGTTGAGTACAGTACGTTTGAAAATTAATTATTGGACTTAATTATGTCATGCAGTTATTTGTACAATTTTGTCTTAATATTTCACTGCTTTTCAGTCTCTCACTCAGAACGCTGCAAAATTTTCTGGGGTACCCCCATATCCATCTCCAATGAGAGGGTTGATTATGGAACTTGTGTCATATGGTTATTGTTTTTAATCTTGCCTTGATATCACAGTATTTTAACCTATCAAAACGCTGCAAAATACATTGAAGATGAGTCTAGACAGGGGTTAGTTTTGAAAATTTTCCGGGGAAGGCCCCCTGGCCCCCCACCTATGCGAGGGGTTTAGCACCCATACTCTCCCCGGTTTGCCCCCCCCCCCCCCGATATTAAAAACCCTCCTACGCCTATGATCTAAATTATTTTTTCTTTCAAATTGGGTAATATGCTATCATATCTGGGACTTGCATGTTCTCCTGAAATGCTGTCAAGTTTTGTCCAATATTTTGTAGATCGTAGAATTATAAGTTTTTAAACCAATTGTAATATATAAAGTTCAACACAAGAGTACTTGTCCGCAAGGTCATGAAAATTAATTCTCTTATATTCATCCCGACCACACTGTAAATTTTGTCATAGGGTTCAATTTTAACTGTATTTTGCGTGAACATACATATATACAGTGAGGTGCTTAATTTTTTCTCTCCAAAATTACTGGAATAATATTTCTAGGATACTAGTTCAGAAAAATGAGAGGGGTCAAGAATATAAAAAATATATAGAAAAGATCCCGACTACTCTATTTGAAAGTCTACATATAAATTCTAAATATTTTTTATACATTTCAATGTTACCTTTTGTAAGTACATGTATTAAACACCATGTAAAACATCCTTAATAATGCGAATCGTCAATGTAAATAAACATCGCCATGTGCTTTCTAAAGATAGAACTGCGAGTTTCACCATCCAAATGCAACGCGCGATCTGATTGGTCAATGCAAATTAGTAATGTCTTCACGATGTGAAAGTGACAGAGAGCTGAAGAGACATCAGAAAACCTTGTATTTCTACCGATATCGATGGATTTTAATTAAAATTTAAACATGGATCGGTAGATTAATGTTTTAGGAAGTGTTCCATGTTGTCAACAAGAGCGAGGTAAGGAAATAATGGAAATTATCGACGCGTGTTTTCGTTTCTGCCGTTTTCGCCAGAAATTTCAAGAATTCAATAATGGAAGCTGTCAGACCACAAACCTCCAAAAAGTCAAAAAAATTAAAATGGGGGTTTAGTGGGCTGATTAGTCGGACTACTATTCGCGACGAAAACTACTTTATTAATCTTTATGGATTAATCTATTGATTCATGTATGCATGTGAAGTGCGAGTGTACATGTGTTTTATGTTCTGCCTTGTACCAGCGCGCAATCAGGGCGACTTTAATGTGCTAGCTCACCGACGGTCAGTACGCCGCAGACAAGGTGACCACTCCCCCAGTCACATTATACTGACACCTGGTGAACCTGTAAAGGCCAGGAAAAATCACTTTCCCACATGTGATCTGAGCGGGGCTCGAACTCGCAGCGGAAAGAGACCCTGGATTTGTTAGACTGACGTTTTATCCATAAGGCCACCGCGGCCTACAATAGTCTGAATGTGGAAATTTTCACCCAAATAAAATCCCGAATCAGTCTGTCCAGAGATGTCGTTTTGGTTTATTTATTTATTTATTTATTTATTTATTTATTTATTTATTTATTTATTTATTTATTGGCCAAACTGTTCAGAGCCTGCTGAAAAACTTTCCTACACTAGAATCTACCTGAACAAAAAAATCGAACCTAGTTCTCTCGTTTTCAATGTCACGGGGGTAGATATAATTTTATAAAATTATTTATTTATTGGGAAAAGATCCGTTTTCTGAGCACATATGTGGAAACTGCTATTTTAAAGGCATATTCTAAATCCAAACTCATTCTGATTTCGACAAACATCAGTAAAACCGAAATGAAACTCAAACTCGATCTGTAACGCATGACGATAGACGCGTTGTAGCAACCCAATTTAAAAAAAAATACGCACTTTGGAAAAGTTTTCAAATTGCGTTAATCCGGGACAAGCTCAACGCAATTTGGTTTTTTTTAAATTGTGTCAAGAAAGTGGTTCAGCTCAACGCCGTTTGAATTCTTTTTATTAAAAAAACCGTGACAACCCACTTTGAAAACATTTCTTCTCAACTATAAAACATCTTTGATTTCAACCACTTTCTTCTAACCCGCGTCACACTGTCCCGAAATTGAAAACAGGTGACCACACGAAAATGAAATTTATCAAATTCGGCTCTAATGGTGAAACCATCGGCTATTCGTGAGGGCATCTTTTATCATCGTAAGGCCACCGCCTCTTCCGTTTTTCAGACTTCGGTAGCAACGTCTTGAGTGTTGACAAAATCTTTGGCATGTCAAAAAATTGCCGAAAAATCATACGAAGGTTTTGAACTCAGTTTGACACTGTAAATGTTTGGGATTTTCAACGCTGCTTTTTAATTAAATTTGGCGCTGTTATCGCTGCTTTCAAATTTGATTTGACAACAAGAGGGTTAAACGCAAATAAATAATAAATAAATAAATAAATAAATAAATAAATATAAAAAACAAACAAACAAAAAGTTTGGTTATAAAAACTTATATTTTTATATTTAGACTTATGATTGACAAATATTCCCACGTGTAAGCGTATGTGTTATTATTATTACATGTGTGTACCGTGTTACTACTGTATTTCCATAAATTGATGGCACATGGTTTTTATTGTTTATTTCTTTTAATTGAAAATGTTTCCATTAAACTATCAATAAAATGCATTTAAAATGCACTGACCTAACCAAATTATATTTCTAATTAAAAACATTATTGTTCAGTTCTTCTGTACATAGACAAATTTGGCGAAAATTGTGGAAATTGGATCAAGTTTATACACCACTTGGGCCTTATTCAAAATTACATTAGGGCATTTAGGGTCAGGTAGGTCATTGTTGCACGGGTTTTTTTTTACAGGTGTGACCATTATGAATATTCAAATTATGACATAATGTTTATAGTTGTTCTAAGTAAGAAGGTACAGAAGGGATAATTTTGACATAGTCATATTTGTTGTTTTGTTAAAAAGTTAAAAAATTACTCTATATATGTACAGAATAAAGTTCACTTTTTCACGAATGAAAAATATTTTTCCCTATTAGGTCAGTATATTTTGTATTAAGTTTTGACAATTTTTGTGAGTTTTGGAAAATGCGACTTTATTCTTGCATTTTCCATGTGCACTGAATTACTGGAAATACAGTAAAACAGGTTTCCAATTAATTTAAGCGATAAGAAATATTTCAATTTCATCGCGTTTCATTTTGGCGCATACTGGAAATATTTCCCGGAATAGCAAAAAATGTTGTTTTCAGAGCAGTTTTTTTACGGTGAGAGGCGCTATACTCCGTAAGTCGATTATTTACTGCTTTGCCCCATTCGGCACCCTCTTTCATGTAGGAGCCAAGAAAAGAACAATGGCGTTCATATGAGCTATAAATGTCATTGATGACGCCAGTTGCATCAGTTACTTGCAATATAAATACATATGTTACGTCATGAATCATTTCTTGCAATATTCAAGTGACTGCGCATCTGCCATAAGCGACAGTTATTTGGTTTTAAGGATTTAAATATGAAGACAATTGAAAATGTTGCCAATAAAACATTAATATTGTCATAACATCTATCTCAGTGTAATGCGCAATGCACAGTTCGTATTGTATTTTGTATGGCAATGTATATACAGTACAGACCTGTCGAAAGTTTAACACTGAGCTAACGAAATTGAGTCGAAGTTCGGCTGACAAGTGGCCGTAAATTGGTAACTAGCGAGAAATAGATAGCAGCTGCTTAAAACCTGTGGAAATAAGCTAGCTAGGAGCCGATATGAGCTGCCGATTTGTATACACTTCGTTAGCTGAGTGTTAAACATTCGACAGGTCTGTACTGTAGCTGCCGATTTGTCTCCACTTCGTTAGCTGAGTGTTAAACTTTCGACAGGTCTGTACTGTAGCTGCCGATTTGTCTCCACTTCGTTAGCTGAGTGTTAAACTTTCGACAGGTCTGTACTGTAGCTGCCGATTTGTATCCACTTCGTTAGCTGAGTGTTAAACATTCGACAGGTCTGTACTGTAGCTGCCGATTTGTATCCACTTCGTTAGCTGAGTGTTAAACATTCGACAGGTCTGTACTGTAGCTGCCGATTTGTATACACTTCGTTAGCTGAGTGTTAAACTTTCGACAGGTCTGTACTGTAGCTGCCGATTTGTATCCACTTCGTTAGCTGAGTGTTAAACATTCGACAGGTCTGTACTGTAGCTGTCGATTTGTCTCCACTTCGTTAGCTGAGTGTTAAACATTCGACAGGTCTGTACTGTAGCTGCCGATTTGTATCCACTTCGTTAGCTGAGTGTTAAACATTCGACAGGTCTGTACTGTAGCTGCCGATTTGTATCCACTTCGTTAGCTGAGTGTTAAACATTCGACAGGTCTGTACTGTAGCTGCCGATTTGTATCCACTTCGTTAGCTGAGTGTTAAACATTCGACAGGTCTGTACTGTAGCTGCCGATTTGTCTCCACTTCGTTAGCTGAGTGTTAAACATTCGACAGGTCTGTACTGTAGCTGCCGATTTGTCTCCACTTCGTTAGCTGAGTGTTAAACTTTCGACAGGTCTGTACTGTAGCTGCCGATTTGTATCCACTTCGTTAGCTGAGTGTTAAACATTCGACAGGTCTGTACTGTAGCTGCCGATTTGTATCCACTTCGTTAGCTGAGTGTTAAACATTCGACAGGTCTGTACTGTAGCTGCCGATTTGTATACACTTCGTTAGTTTAGTGTTAAACTTTCGACAGGTCTGTACTGTAGCTGCCGATTTGTATACACTTCGTTAGTTTAGTGTTAAACTTTCGACAGGTCTGTACTGTAGCTGCCGATTTGTATACACTTCGTTAGCTGAGTGTTAAACTTTCGACAGGTCTGTACTGTAGCTGCCGATTTGTATCCACTTCGTTAGCTGAGTGTTAAACTTTCGACAGGTCTGTACTGTAGCTGCCGATTTGTATCCACTTCGTTAGCTGAGTGTTAAACTTTCGACAGGTCTGTACTGTAGCTGCCGATTTGTATCCACTTCGTTAGCTGAGTGTTAAACATTCGACAGGTCTGTACTGTAGCTGCCGATTTGTATACACTTCGTTAGTGAGTGTTAAACATTCGACAGGTCTGTACTGTAGCTGCCGATTTGTATACACTTCGTTAGCTGAGTGTTAAACATTCGACAGGTCTGTACTGTAGCTGCCGATTTGTATACACTTCGTTAGCTGAGTGTTAAACTTTCGACAGGTCTGTACTGTAGCTGCCGATTTGTATCCACTTCGTTAGCTGAGTGTTAAACTTTCGACAGGTCTGTACTGTAGCTGCCGATTTGTATCCACTTCGTTAGCTGAGTGTTAAACATTCGACAGGTCTGTACTGTAGCTGCCGATTTGTATACACTTCGTTAGCTGAGTGTTAAACATTCGACAGGTCTGTACTGTAGCTGCCGATTTGTCTCCACTTCGTTAGCTGAGTGTTAAACATTCGACAGGTCTGTACTGTAGCTGCCGATTTGTATCCACTTCGTTAGCTGAGTGTTAAACATTCGACAGGTCTGTACTGTAGCTGCCGATTTGTATCCACTTCGTTAGCTGAGTGTTAAACATTCGACAGGTCTGTACTGTAGCTGCCGATTTGTATACACTTCGTTAGCTGAGTGTTAAACATTCGACAGGTCTGTACTGTAGCTGCCGATTTGTCTCCACTTCGTTAGCTGAGTGTTAAACTTTCGACAGGTCTGTACTGTAGCTGCCGATTTGTCTCCACTTCGTTAGCTGAGTGTTAAACATTCGACAGGTCTGTACTGTAGCTGCCGATTTGTCTCCACTTCGTTAGCTGAGTGTTAAACATTCGACAGGTCTGTACTGTAGCTGCCGATTTGTATACACTTCGTTAGCTGAGTGTTAAACTTTCGACAGGTCTGTACTGTAGCTGCCGATTTGTATACACTTCGTTAGCTGAGTGTTAAACTTTCGACAGGTCTGTACTGTAGTTAGTACAGTACCACAGTACTAATTAGTGGAGTGTAATGAAGTTGCAGTGACCAGAGCCACTAATGTGATGCACCAAAACAAAATGCGAAATAAGGTTTACAAGACAAGTTACATTCATAAATTATTGGATCAGTGGTTGTATAATTACAAACATCATTATGCCATTAAAACAGATCTAGACATTGGGCTCGAGGCAAGCAGAGATTGTTGGTTGAATGATTGCTTAACGTCGCATCAACAATTTTTCAGCTATTTGCGACAAGAACTATTTTATCAATCTCTGGATTAATCTATGAACAAGTTAGAACAAGTGGGACTCGAATTCGCAGCGGTGAGAGACCCTGGATTTGAAGACTGGTGTCTTATCCATTAGGCCACAGCGGCCTCTTGGCAAGCAAAGAAGTTCTGGATTTAAGTACCATTTTGAAGTTGGTTGGACAGTTGAATATGAAATTACGTCGGCAATTTTTCCTCGTGACAAGATTTTATGAAAAATTTTTATCGTCATCTAGCATCATATTACTTAATGTACAAAAGAACAAAATCAGGGGACAAGTCCCGACTCATTCGCCGTTTTAAACTGATCACGGGTTGTAAAATAATAGGAACTACACAGCTGGTTGAAATTAGGGCTACAATTCATCAAAGGATGTCCATTTTTATTTTATTTTTGAGAAAACACCTCCTTATAAAAATATTAATGGTAAACCAAATGACCGTATGATGTCGAAATAAAATTTTTTTATTCTTTAAAAGATGTTTGCAGAGAGTTCCAGTTGAACTACGTGTTTCAGTAAGCAAACGAGTCCATGCCAAAAATATAAATATGATATTAAGACCACTGATTACAAAACTCAAGCGGATTTTAGTCGGTATCGGATACATGTATTTATGAATAAGATAGAAAGTTTGATGGAACAGAATTTAAATAATAACATAAAACAAACAGTTAAGGTTTATTGGATATGTTCATCTAGTTTTTCAATACACAAAGGTAAGCAACTAAACGACACCCATCCTTCTTTCTCTCGATGTGTGTTATAAAATTTAAAATGCCATAGTTCCACATGGGTTTTCTGTACATGTGTGAGTAATACACGTAATTCAAAAATGACAAGACGGTGACTAGTGGTTTGGTTTAAATGCTGTTGTTTGTGGGCCATCACTACGTAGGCATAGTGCAGTGAATATTATATAATGACATTTTCTGGATAAAAACCAAATCTCGTACATGTTTTTACAATTTTAATTTATTCTATTTACAATAATATTTACAGTTATTCACAAAAACAAACATAAATTCAAACATATTGTTTATCAAACACTGCATATGTACACATTTAATACTTTACAAACTAATGGGATTTGAGTTGACCCATCAAATGTTGGAAAAATAATACTCTTACTCTACTATAGTAGGCTATAACCAGAAAAACCACGTTATAACGCGGTACCGCGATATTTCGCGAAGGTTGCGCGCTATTTCGCGAAGGTTACGCGTTGATGCGCGAAAGTTACGCGTTATTTCGCGAAGGTAAGGCGACGATTCGCGACAGTTCATGTTTATTCCCGACAGTTACGCGTTATTTCGCGATAGTACCGATGGTTTCGCGAAGGTTACGAGCTAATACGCGATGTTTACGCGTTCATTCGCGAAGGTAACGCGATGATTCGCAAAGGTGAAGCGAAGGTTCGTGATAGTTCGTGTTTATTCCCGACAGATACGCGTTATTTCGCGAAAGTTACGCGTTAATACGCGATGTTTACGCGTTAATTAGCGAAAGTAACGCGATTAATCGCGACGGTTAGCGTGTATTAGTGATGGTGACGCGTTATTTCGCGTTAATTCGCGATAATTACGCATTTTTTGCGAAGGTTCGCGTTCTTCCGTGAGGAAAAGGGTTATTTAGCGGATGTTACCCGCCATTGCGAGAACGTTCCGTGTTATTTCACGATAATTACGTGAAAGTAAAGCGTTTTTCTGGCTGGTTATGTATTGTGATATAAATTATAAAAGATGGCGAGGAACACCGCCTAAATTAAAGTAAAGGATTGGATATGGCATGATTTTAAACTAGTTTTAACAAGCTTGACGGACTAATAAGCAACTGATACATAAATATATATCTACATGGCAAAAACATTTTTTGTACCTTTTTTTATTTTTTACTTTTTATTTATTTTTCTATATTCAATTTTTATAGAAAATGAAAAACGTAAAAATATGTAATGAAAAAGACAATTCATTAAGATAAAAATGAATTTCTATACCAATAAAAAGAAAGTACATTGTAGATTAGTAGATGTACTATTGCAATTTAAAGGTTCGTACAAGATTATGATAAATGATATACATGACCAATAAGATATTTTTTAAATCACCAATGAATATCCGATTGAAATTGACCAATGATATCTCTTCATTTTCTTTTTTCTTTCTTCTTATTTTTCCTTCTTTCTTTCTTTTCTTTTCTTTTTTTTTGTTTTTTTTTTTGTTTTTTTTGTTTTTTTTTGTTTTGTTTTTCTTGAATTCTGTCGCCTCAGTTAACTTCTGGCAAACCTGAAATAAATAAAAAATTAAATATTAGGAATTAAGAAATAAGGGATTAATTTCTTCTTAATTAAGGAATTAATTTCTTTCCATTTACCTGGTTTATTTTGAATGTAAAATATACACATATATACAGCTTGATTTCCACACTCTGCCTAAAAAAAATCCGTTTATCGTAAGCAGTACATAATTAGACATGACAAAGTCTTAATAATCAATAGTGGATATTTCGCAGTATTTTTATAAATTAACATTATTAACTGAGATATAACAGGGACATTATGCATCTTTGTGCATCTTTATGCATATACATAGAGATAGCATAAAGATTGCATAAAGATGCATAATGCCATCTTTACACCATCTTGATGTATTTTCGTGTTGTGAGTAAAATAAATCCTTAAATGGATAATAAAAAGGGGATTGCTTTTTTGTATCCGCGATTTTGAGAGGGCCTTCCAGTTGTACTTTATTGGCGACTGTGAAATCGTTTATATTCGATAATACTTTTGTTCTAGTAGAATTCAACCAGAAAAAACACGTTATAACGCTGTACCGCAATAGTACGCGAAAGTTGCGAGTTATTTCGCGAAGGTAATGTGTATTTCGCGAAGGTGACGCGTTATTTATGCGTTATTTCGCGAAGGTAACGCGTTATTGACGAGAATGTTGGGCGTTACTTTGCAAAAGCTACAAGTTATTTCGCGAAAGTTACACGTTATTTCGAGAAGGTTGTGTCTTAATATGCAACGTTTACGCGTTAACAATCGTCTATTTTCGTGTTGTCCTAATTTTCGTTACTTTGATGACACCCTGGCTTGAAAATTTAAATGACAACGAAACAGTGTATTAATTTTCAATTTATACAAATGGATTATCCATAAGTTTTATCGCAAACTAGAACTGTCACTTGAGAGTCAAATACCCCCGCCCCCAACATTTAAAGTTTTCCTGCGACCTTGACCTTTCCGATATGACCTTGGCTCAATGTCATGACACACCTTTGGATCATGAAGATTATTCATGTGAAATTTCACGAGAGTCGTCCAAAGCATTGTCGAGATATGGCTCGGACACGATTTTACACGGACAGACCTACCTCCTCAAACTATAAATAATCAAAGAAAACGGATAAGTTTTATTACATGAAAATTGGACACCATAAAAATAAATAATTTAGCTATAAATAAAGTGTGGTCAGTTAGGAGTGGAGTGGGGTAATGGTTTTTACGATCCAGTCTACATTCTTGTTGTCAGTTCCGGTGGCGGTAACCAGACTTCCCGGAAAAAATTTGTTTAGAATGTTTTTTTTTTCACGCCCCAGTCTAGATTATTTTACTTTTATCGATTTGTTAAGTTCCGAATGCCCGGAGAAAATCTGTTAAGAGTGGAGTGGGGTAGGGTAATAGTGTTTAACGCCTCATTAAACAGTCTTTTACTTATATTGAGGCGGTAAGTTCTGGTGGAGGAAACCGGAGTGTCCGAAAAACCCCACCGACGTTCGGAAAGCTAACTGGCACACTTTCTGCTCGAGTAGGATTCGAACTTGGGCAGTTAAAGTCGTTGTGATTCGTCTGAATGTATTTTAGACCACTCGGCCATCCATGTCCTTGGTCTGCCAAGATAAAACATTAGTCTATTGTGAAGTTACATCATTTTCTAACAAAACTCACCACTATCACATCTGAAATCTGTTTTCAAGCCACCGCGTGTTTCTTTTATACCAATTTTGCTTGTTTCTTTGACATCAGCTTTGCTTGTTTCTTTGACATCAGCTTTGTTTGTTTCTTTGACATCAGCTTTGCTTGTTTCTTTGACATCAATTTTCCTTATTTCCTTCACATCAATTTGGCTTGTTGGACTTGTTTCTTTCACGTCATTTTGGCTTCTTTCTTTCACATCATTTGAGCTTGTTTCTTTCTCATCATTTGGGCTTATTTCTTTCCCCTCATTGTTGTAGACATTCTGTTCTCCTCCTGCTGTTTGTCTTCTCTGTTTTGCCTTTTGTTGTTTTTCAGCGTTACGGACACTGACATCAAATGTTACTTGTTCTTTCCTCATCTTTGCTGCATGTTGTTTCTCTTACGCTCTCTCAGCTTCTTCTCAAGCATGCGTGCTTTTAACTTTAAAGAGTTCTCTCGATTCATCTCGGCTATGAATCTTCTTTCTTCAGAAAGTCTTGCTGATCGGCCCTAAAATTGAAACATAATTATGTGAATAATAATAATAATAATAATAATGATAATAATAATAATAATAATAATAGTAGTAGTAATATCAATAATAATAATAAAATATTATGTGTCAGACCTGTATCGTAACTATTTTGCTTAATTTTGATTTCTCGTGTTGGGGAATTAGCTAAGAATATAATCACGCCATGATTCTACGTGACATTTGTTATCATGTTCTGGTTTTAAATGTGAAATTAAAAATTTTACGGAATGTGCAAACATTTTAAAATAGGATTTTGCGCAGAGACTGGCATTGTACATTAGACACGTCCTAATTAAATGATGTCGCTAGAAAAAATTAATTTTTGTACAATTTGGCTACAATCTCCGAACAAGAGCACAGCTGAGCGGGGCAATATACGCCCACCATTGTCTATAATGTAAGCAGGAATAATAAGAAATGTCAATTATTGGTGCTAATAAATTTAGTCAAAATTATATATTATTTCGGCATTCAAAGGGCCATAACTCCTGAAAAATTCTTGCAGCATCTTCATTTTAAGATATGCACATCTTCATATCATGCAAATAATGCATATTTAATTTAAAAAAATCAATCAATTTTAAAGCTGTTGGACAAGTTGCGCCCACAAGAAAAAAATTAAACACAAGATACTAGAAACTAGATACAAAGAACTCCAGTAAAACCCGTTCTATATGTTAGACACTGTTACTTGTTTTAAATCTTTACTAAAAGATAAAAACGTCCTTGCATTTTTTTTACATTATATCCTTCTTTGGCACGCAAAGGGTCATAACTTCTGAATAATTTCAGGGGCGTAGCCAGGCGTACGTTTGTACGCAAAAACGTCCACATCGTTTTCGCAAAAAAAAAAAAAAAAAAAAAAAAAAAAAAAAAAAAAAAAAAAACCGAGAGAGAGAGAGAGAGAATACAATATATTTCTTATAACAAACCGTTGGTCTTCACCGGAAATGTTACCTGCGAATTCGGTTTATACCTGACTTCGATAGCCTCTGAGGTGCGGTTCCAGTGTTGTCTTGACTTAGCCGGCATGGCCGCGTGAAAACAATTGAAACTATCTGATTTGATTACATTAAGGGTCATCTAAGTAGGAAAATTCAAATGAAAACCATTTGGTTGAAAAGCGTAAAAGAGGGGTATAATTATGAAATTACCTACACAAGTGTGAAGAATTACAAATAAAAATACAGCAGGAAGTGATAATTTAAGAAATTTTAAAATATTTGTTGCATGTTTTTATGAAAATAGTGCAAAAATACACGTGTTGGGGAAAATAGTTTACGCCTTGTATAACGAATTAATTGTAAAAAATGAAAACATATTAAGATAGTCAACATCATAGAGCAGTGCAAAGGGGCCAGAGTTTGTTAAAGAAATACGGGGTTTTTGAAATCTCGACAATTTACGGTTGAGGTTATCTAAGATTTATTTTCCTTTTAAAAATGCGTGTACCAGGCGTGATAGTTCATATTTTAAGGCCACTAATAATCCGAAATACAACAAGTCACTAAAAGTGCACGGTCACACAATACTGTTCTATTTGAATTGAGGTGAATTT
The DNA here is from genome assembly GCA_021292105.1 of Anadara kagoshimensis. NCBI lineage: Eukaryota > Metazoa > Mollusca > Bivalvia > Arcoida > Arcidae > Anadara > Anadara kagoshimensis. The sequence continues at coordinate 27,064,322 of CM037864.1, forward strand.
TGTTTGGTTTCAACAATGTTGAACTATATAAATCCGAATATGCCTCAACAATAATCAAGTAATTTACAAACTTAGCTTTTATAATCTTCCCTTGGATCGTTGGTAGCCTTAGAATATGAACTATCACGCCTGGTACACGCATTTTTAAAAGGAAAACAAATCATAGAAAACACCAACCGTAAATTGTCGAGTTTTCAAAAACCTCGTTTTTCTTTAACACAATCTGCCCCCTTTGCACTGCTCTATGACGTTGACTATCATAATATCGTTTCATTTTTTAAAATTAATTGGTTATACAAGGTGTAGGCTTTTTTCCCCAACACGTGTATTTTTGCACAATTTTCTTTAACAAATGCAACAAATATTTTATAAACTCTTAAGTTATCAATTCCTACTTTATTTTTATTTATAAATCTTCACACTTGTGTAGGTAATTTCATAATTATACCCTTCTTTCACGTTTTTCAACCAAATAGTTTTCACTTGAATTTTCCTACTTAAATGACCCTTAAAGAACTCCTACTAGCTATTCGTCACGTTTCATTATGTATTAACGCCATATATTTACAAATATATTTCCGTTTAACCTCACCACTATATTAATTGAACTCCCATTTAAACTTGACTTTCTTAATTATTGAGTGTGTTGTTTTCGTAGTGCTTATGCCATACAACATCAGATCCCCTTGTGCCTCGTCTTCAGGTTTAAGAATGAACCAGTCCTCAAAAGAACGACAAAAAACTACCACAGCATAGCATAAAATTATAAGAAAAATTCTGATAAATAGCGCCCTTGAGGGCCGAAAATTTGCATCGGGGCGGCCCCCAAACCCCCTGCCCTCTTTAGGCGTCCACATCATAAACACCCCAGCTACGCCCCTGAATTTCATGCAACATCTTCATTGTGCAATATGCACATCTTCATGATCCCGATGTTATATACCATTTTTTAAATGTATTTTATGCTTTAATGAAAAAAAATGATATATGATGCCAAATTTAAAAACAATCGGTTGAAAACTGTGGGAGAATTTCAACCCACAAGCCGGATGGACGGACAACGCCATACCATAATACTTTGACAGACGTGAATAAACAGCGTCTTAGTAATAACTATAGAACCCCAACATTGAAAAGAACATTGAGTGTGAAATATAAATTAACAATCAAAAAATCAATCCCTGAAAAAATAACAAATCCGAAATAATAAAACGAGCATAAATAAAATAAAATGGAATGAAATAATAATAAAAAAAAATAAATTATTTAAATAAATAAATAAATATTTTTAAATTATTAAAATTATTATTACCTTTTCTTGCAAAGACTCATTCTTTAAACATTCGACCATAATTTCCTTTTCTTCAGAATTAAATCCATGTGATGTAGCTGGCCTTTCCAATCTTTCCATCAGTTTCCGTGGAGGACGTTTTGGTTTAGCTTTCTCCTCTTGACCCTCATCTCCAAAGACGTATGCTACTCCACCAGAAGCTTTCTTGGCATTTATGCTTTCTTCTTCAATTTGTTGAAGTATCTTCATCTTTTCTTGGTCGATATCAACAATATTGAGCTGTTCTAAGAGCTTTTTCCTTTCCAAAAGCACTTTCTCTTTTTCTTTCACCGGTATCCCTGGAAGCCTTGCTTTTCCAGCAAGTTTTTTGTTTTTTGTCGGTTTTGGAAACACCGTTTTGCAACTAATGCAACCCATCTTTGACTGCTGGTCTTATTTTTGCGTCTACTCGCTGAGTTGAAGCGCAGGAAAAGGTAACCAAGCAAGGATATCAATGACGTCATAGACAAAAGTAACATCCGCTGAATTGCGCAATTGCGCGTTTTAGTACATAAGATTCCAAAATCAAAGTATAATATTCTTTATTCGTTAAGATACTATTGGCATACTAGAAAAGATGACTGCAATATGTCATTGTTGTTGAATGTTGATTAACGTCGCATCAGGAAATTTTTCAGCTATTCGCGACGAAAACTACTTTATTAATCTTCATGGATTAATCTATTGACAAATTCATGTATGCATGTGAAGTGCGAGTGTGTTTTATGGTCTGCCTTGTACCAGCGCGCAATCAGGGCGACTTTAACGTGCTAGTTCACCGGGTCAGTACACCGCAGACAAGGTGACCACTCCCCCAGTCACATTATACTGACACCTGGTGAACCTGTAAAGGCCAGGAAAAATCACTTTCCCACATGTGATCTGAGCGGGGCTCGAACTCGCAGCGGAAAGAGACCCTGGATATGTTAGACTGACGTTTTATCCATAAGGCCACCGCGGCCTACAATAGTCTGAATGTGGAAATGTTCACCCAAATAAAATCTTGAATCAGTCTGTCCAGAGATGTCGTTTTGGTTTATTTATTTATTTATTTATTTATTTATTTATTTATTTATTTATTTATTTATTTATTTATTTGCCAAACTTTTCAGAGCCTTCTGAAAAACTTTCCTACACAAGAATCTACCTGAGTAAAAAATCGAACCTAGTTCTCTCGTTTTCAATGTCACGGGGGTAGATATAATTAAAACTGTATTTATTTATTGGGAAAAGATCCGTTTTCTGAGCACATATGGGGAAACTGCTATTTTAAAACATATTCTAAATCCAAGACCCATCATTTCGTCAAACATCAGTGAACCGAAATGAAACTAAAACTTGGTCTGTAACACATGATGATGACGCATATACAAAATACCAAAAAAGGCATTTTAATAAAGTCCGTTATTTTGTACTGCCTCACATCATTAGGGAGGTAGGAAAGAAATAATTTGAAGCGGGGAAACCTGACAGGTTGGTTAAAAACGCTTTCGTTTTGCATCAAAGTAGCATATTTTGGTCATAATCTACAATTTGGTCTTAAAAACGCCATAAATACCACTTTAATACCTCTCCAAAATTTTACTGATATAAACTTGGATTTTTAGTTTCTAAGAAAAGTGACGGACAGAATGTTGGCGGAGGAATGCATTATCGACTTTGCGTTTGATCAGTAGTTGCGCATGCGCTAATTTTTCCGGTTACTTTCGACCTGAAGCTAACAAAGAATTATGAAGGATTGAAACTTATTTCTTAAATAAAATATTGAAAGATCAAAGATATCAAATTATTCCTGTTATCATTAAAAAGTAGAAAATGAGAAGAATTTTATGGTATTTTTTAATCTGAAATATTTTAAGAAATTTTTGGGGCTTTTTTAGTTTGAAATTTAAGAACTTTACAATATAGATAAAGAAGGAAATATGTTGACGTGGTTGCTTAAAACAGTCATATCAATAATTTTACTTTCATTTTCGAAAAAGTTCCTGTTATAGCTAAAAAGAAGACATTTTGACGATTCCAATGGTGTATAACACGAGAAAATAAATAAATAAACAATTGGGGCTTTTTTAACTTTAATATAAAAATAGGCACTATTTTTGACCAACTATAGCAGTCATCTTAACCCGTCACCGTATATATACAGGTGATGTATAATGGTTTATATAGGGAAAACATGCACCTGGTTTAATAATTTACTTATTTTAACTTTAATGTGGATATTTCTTAAAACTTTCAAATTATTTCATATTCTACATTTTTTTCTGCATCTTACTATATTTTTTTCATAATTTTATGATAATGGAAAATTACTTCAAAATTACTTTGAAAATAACCCAAACATTCGTATGGTCTTATATAGAGTGATATAGTAAAAAGGTGATAATTTACATAAATAGGCTTACTTTGAGTGACAAAAACCCTAAAAATTTAAGGAAAAGTCTAACACTTTCAAATCGTTCCACATTCTACAATTTTTTCTGCATCTTAAGACATGTTTTTTGAAAATGTACGGTAATGGCAAATTACTTCAAAATTACTTTAAAAATTTGTACGATTTTACGGATAATGATATTTTTCGCATAGATTTACATGGTAAATATGTGAAAATTTGCACAGGGATGCTTGTTTTAATCTTCAAATACATTTTTTAATATAGAAAATGTATCACTTTCACATCGTTTCATATATTTTACATTTTTCTCAAATTAAGATTTTTTTAAATAATTTTCCGACAATGACAAATTACTTCCACATTCTTTTGAAAATTATTAAAGCGGTATATATTTGTTTCATACCTCAGTTTAAATGTCAACTATTAAATAAATAAATAAATAAATAAATAAATAAATAAATAAATAAATAAATAAATAAATAAATAAATGTTTCGAAAGGTCTTTTTGTCTGCATCTCTGGTGACTGCGAGACTATTTCTTTTTCCTTTTTCCCACGCGGACTGTCATTGGTTTTTTTTAGTAATTTTTGTTAGAAAAGGACCAGTTACGGATTTATCGTTAACCAGGTGATATTTCTGAATTTAACTAATGCCTCGCTTGTATATTCAGATGCGGGACATTCCCCATTAATGGAAAATCCCTTCATACTAATCCCTTTGCATATTCGAAGTGTATCCCGCTACCGATCCTGTCTCAAAGAGGATAGATTTTGTGCATCTTATCTATGTCAATTAATCACCTATAAACCAGATATCGCTAATTAACTCTACCCATTAATGTAGCTGTCCAGTACTCTATCTGAAAAACAGCTTCATTATTGTGTACTACAGATTAAAATTTGTGTCAGTCATAATACATAATATCACAGATGCAGTCTCTCTCTCTCTCTCTCTCTCTCTCTCTCTCTCTCTCTCTCATAGTTTTAAACATCTCATTATCACATAAAAGTACAAAAAAAAAATAAAAAAAAAATAAATAAATAAATAAATAATAATAATAATTTAATTTCTCTGACTTCCCCCACATTTATTTGTTCTACCAGCAGACTATTAAGCTAATATGATAACTGCATGTAAAAAAGAAAAAAAGGAGTTAGTAAAAAACAAAGAATTCTAAGAGAAATCAAACAGACCAACGAAAATTATTTGGAAAATAATAAACCTATAAATGAGGAAATAGAAAACTTGAATAAATATGCAATAAAAGAAAAACTATCGCAATTGGGAATAAAAACAAGAGCGAGGGAAAAGGACAAACTAGTTGAAGTATTAAGAAATGCGTTGAGAAGTACTGAATAATGAATAAATTTTTACAACTGTGAATACTCTATATGGTAGTAACATTTTGCGGTGACTGGTAACTGTGTGCACATATTTTAAGAAAATTTTAGACAATGAAATATGTATAATGAATGAGGAACTGATAAGCCCATGTCATACGATTTATTTATTTATGTATCTATTTTTTTTTAGTTATTTATTTATGAATGTTTGATGATCAATAAACCATGTGAATGAAGTTTTGCCTTCACGTGTCTTGTGTGCAAGTGTCTGTTGGGGTGATTGATTGATTGATTGATTGATTGATTGATTGATTGATTGATTGATTGATTGATTGATTGATTGATTGATTGATTGATTGATTGATCGGTTGATTGATCGGTTGATTGATCGGTTGATTGATTGATTCCAGTCGGAATGGTGAGCAATCACTTCTATCGGGTCGACAAATAAGCTATCGGGATATTTTTCTAGGTCCAAGTTGAATCAAGTCCCGGATTCAATATGAAGGAATTCATTCATCAATTTAACTGAACGGCAAAACCAACGATTGACAGCTGAGTAATCCTTGCCGCAAAATGTACGCGAAACATACAGAATAAAACTAACTTATTGGAATGAATATATATTATCTGATTAATTCAATTTATATTGAAAGCGGAGAAAAATACTATTCATACGATATAAATATAGGTATATATCACGCGCGCGTGTGTGTTTAATACAGAACTGTTCATAAAGTGAAAGCTATTTTTTTTATTAATCTTACACATATGCATGTATGACTCAAGTTGGTAAATTTTTATCAGTTATGGTTGAACTTTTGATAATTATGAAACAATATTTAATTTAAAAAATTAACAAACAGTTAAAAAAATAATCAAATAAAATCGGAAATATTTTGATAATTATGAAACAATATTTAATTTTAAAAAATCAACAGTTAAAAAAATAATCAAATAAAATCGGAAATATTTTAATATAAGTTAAAATAAAAGTTTTACATGTACATATAATGTTTAGGAAAAAAGAAAATTATCTTTATCTTGTGAACAGCTCTAGTGAATATCTATCTTCTCGATTAAGCCTAGTCTATACATCCGTACATGTATCTACATATTCTATCCTATTGACCCTGATCCACTGACTGAAATATTGATACAAATATTGTACCACCTAAATTTCAAATTAAAAGTGGAATGGATTTTTTTAAAGGTACCACAAAGATTTTTATAACTGAATTTTCATCACGATGTGAATTTTATCATGAAAACCAGACATTTTCTCTTTTCAATATCTTTAATAAGAAAAACCCGGTTTATAAAAACAGTGCTGTGCACTTTCTAATGAGTTTCATAGGGAAATTAAGTAAAATGTCACCATATTTTAAATCAAAAAGTGGAATGGATTTTTTTCAAGATATTTTAATCATTTTTATATTTGATTATTCGTGACAGTATGTATTTTTCACTGAGAACCAGACATTTTCAGAAAAAAATATTGTTGTTGGTGAAATTTAAATTTGAAAATCGGGTATATCTAGTTCCCATTGTAACTTAACGGGCTGGCGATCGCACAGGTGACTTAATACAGGTGATGAGACCATCGTCTTAACGCATCATTGGTTTACGGTCAGACCTCGATTTCTGTACATGTCACGATCTTACCTATAAAGTACGAGTTAAGTCCCTTGATTTACCGAACGATAAGTTCATAACGGGAGTAAACACTATATGCCACAGGGGCCAGTTTCATAATAAATTTTAAAAATACCCATAAGTATATAAAAAAGAGTACTCTTTTTTATATACTTATGGGTATTTTTAAAATTTATTATGAAACTGGCCCCTGTGCTATATGCCTCCATTCGTTTGAGAACATTATAATATAGTCTCTGACCAATTTGCAAAAAGCTTAACATGCTTAACAGGTTTGATTGAAAATATTCATCTAATTTTTAATGCACAAAATTTAACGACTAGTCTACCTAGTTTAGGTAGCGCGGCCGTGCTTGTGTGTTAGAATTTAAAATACGTAAAAATGTTGTCACAGTTCCATGAATTACTACAGTAGTTCATTTTATAGATTCCACTTCGAAGTTCACTCAATGTAAATTTTAGTTTTTATGATATAGACTATAGTGGTAGAAAAATAGTTATATATACAGAACGGGCTATAACTAACCCGGAAATACATGAGCCTCGTTTTCAATACAGGAAGCGAAAGATGGTGGAAGAAACAAAACACTTTGGATAAGAAATACGTCCTCGTTTGATTTCAGGGCCTCAGACAGACATTCAAAATGTCGAGAGCAATGATTCCAAGTCAGCAGAAGCTGGCAGAAAAGTTGACAATCCTAAACGATCGCGGGAGAGGAATGTTAACACGTATTTATAACATAAAGAAGGTAAACAAAATTGTGTCAAAAATTTCTGCAGATAACTGCACCACCCTTTTTAGGTATTCAGATGAGTAATCATAAATGCATTGTGTTGTAGAATTTGACATGGCTTATCACAAAATATGCAGCAATTTGAAATGCCTTAAATGTGAGTGTTTGGCATTTAGTTGATGAGGACTCTGCGTCTGACTGTGAATGTTTTTCAGTAGCTGCATCTATCATTCGACTCACTTTCTACACTGTGCAGAAATCACCTATCTCTGTCCTGGACCAGTAGGCAAGTGCTTTACGATTCCGAACCGAAGTATGTTCCCAAATGATTATATGATAGATTTGGCAGAAGTCTAGTTTTGTTGCCTTTAAATGTGAAAGACCTTGTTTTCAATTCCCCATCTCACCTGTTAGTGACAATAGATTTATCTTTTTGTCACAAAGGCGTATATGCATGCCAGATTTGAAAATTACTGTAGAATATTTTGTTATACCCGGTACCTGGTAATGAAGTAAAATATATTGTAAATATATATTTTGAGCTAGTTATGTCCAAACTTGATAAAGTAACATTTTATAAACATATCAATGAATAACAAGAAGTCAAATGCATTATATTTACATTTTGTCTGTTTTATGTCTTCTACACAAGGTTTCAGAGCAATTGCGTTCATATCGGCTATGAACTGCAATATCTACCTTGGTGACGTCACGGAAATTCCAAACGCGCGTTATTCAGTTTGCTTGCATATCAATTGCGTTCATATCGACTATGAACCACATTTCTAAACAGTTCAATTGTTAATTAAACTTTAAAAGTAGGAATGTAGCTTTGTAGTTATATCAGTAACCGTAGTCTTTTGTAATATTATTGATATATTTTTTTTTAAATTTATGAAAAAAATGAGCAATATTGAGTGTATATGAGTTATATTCTCAACAAAAATTATGCTTTATAGTTTCACTTGGTTTGGAATTAACTTAGGTATTTGATAGAATACAATTAAAAGCATGGAAAGTTCTAACAATAACTATTAGTGTTTTATGAATATTTTTGCTTCATATTGGTTGCTATTCTAACAAATTATTGGCTGTGTTTGATTTGAACGTCTTAAATTTTTTTTTACATACAGAAGGTGTATAAGTTTCACAGTTGTCATATTAAGACCACTACAGTAGCTCAGTTGCTAGAGTGCTCACTCTGTATGTGGGAGTTCTAGGTTCAAACTCTAATTTGGTCTGACCAAGACTTGAAAATAGGTAGCCACTGTTTGCTAAGCACTCAGCATTTAGAAATGAAAGTCACAGAATCTTTTGAAAGAGACCTTAAAAACTGGTTCCTCATGTTAGCCAAGCTAAAAAACTCTCTCAATGTCTTATGTATTTGACATATTTTTGACTGAGATCAAACATTGACTTCAATAAGATTAGTCTGTGGTTTTAAAATTTCATTCAAATAGGTTTGCATTTGATATTTAAAAATTAAAAACATTTTAGATATAATTTAATGGGTTTTATATACATTGTATGCATCTTCAGATGTCTGTAAGTACAGATTGTTGTTTGTTGTATGTTGTATCTTGTTGTATATATAATCCAAATTGATGTTGTGTGCTCACTGGTTTATCTTGTAATACTATTTACACTTGAAATGTTTAAAAATATGACCAAAGAGTTTTATTTTAATACATAGGCCCATGTTTTAGATTATTATCACAGTAAGCAATGTATTTATTGTCTTGTGGTAGATACTTAATATAGTAAGCATGATGATTTTTTTTTTGTAAATCAGCATCACTAGTTTTATTTTTTATTTTCACTTACATTCCCCCTCCCATTTCATTATTTGTGTCACATGTGATGTTACCATGTGTGATTTTAAGTACACAGTTACACCATTTACATTTTTAGTTTCACATGCAAGGTGCAATTTCACACCCCTCCCCCTCACATTTGATTCATGTGTGTGATGTTACTATGTGTGAATTTAAGTACACAATGACTGCATTTATATTTTTAGTTTCACATGCAAGGTGCATATTCACATCTCCTTACCCTTCCATTTGATCCATGTGTGTGATGTTACCATGTGTGATTTTAAGTACAAATTGTCTCCTTGGTTTGTTGTTAGTTTATATAACAATAATTATGTCCCACAAATGAATAGGAGGGGGAATATAGGGTTTACTAGTATTTCATTTCTTTCGCCAACATTTTTTCTACCATTTTTCTCAAAAACATTTTAACAGATCTATATGAAACTTAACAGGAACAATCTTTTGGTAGAGTAGACATGTCATTAGATATTCATATTTTGATCATGCACATAGATTGGGGATTTTCAAGTTTGGGTTCGTTTGGGGGAAACTTTTGAAATGGCAACCCATTTCAGTTATAACTTAAGAAGGGTGGTCTGTCTAGTACATACACACATACATGTATGTATGTTGTATGTGTTAACTATTTACAAGTAATTTAGTTTTAACTTGATGTTTTTATATTGTTGTAATGCCATTTTTTTTCTTTTTTTTTATTTAATAACAAAATTGATTTATGGTTAGTCAGGTTTAGTCTTAAATTTTCTTCCATGAGTTAATGAAGGCTGCCTTACATGCTATGATTCTTTATTTGGTAAAGAGAAGTTTGAGATATTATTGAATGTTGCCAGTAATTAAAGCATGTATTGTAGAATTTTTTATTTATTAGTTGATATAGATAAGTATAATATAGGATACCATAACTATGTTTAATTTGTCAGCCTTCTGAAAAAAATCTCGCACTAGAATCGGCCCTAGTGCCACTGTGTTAATTGAGAGGCTCTATGATTGGTAAGCATGTACTTAAGATCATTTTGCCACTGAAACTCCTTATAGTCATAAAAAGATGTTATATTAATGATATTTCATTCTTGGTTATGAAACTTTAAGCTTTTTACCCAGCATTATTTAGTATTTTAAGTTTGGTTTCAAAAGATATGCCATTTCCTTAATAAATTTTGTTAATATTATGGTATAAGAAGAATTTGTTTTTAATTTACTAGTAATTATTGTTATATATAATTTGTTATCTCTATTGTCTTTGTACAATTTTAGATGCTCGGTAATCCAGAAAACAAACCAGCATTTTTGTCTGACAAAAATTTGGAGCCATGTCTACGTTTTCTGTCAAGAAGATTTCCAAATGTGGATATAAAAGCCAGTGCAGTATGTACAAGTCCTTATTTAGCTTCATTTCTTTACATTAAATCTAGTTCAAAACATGGAAAAACAGCTCGAAAATAGTGTAACTTCCTTGCTACATGTTCGGAATGTGTAATTGGTGCATTAATGGGTAATTAAATAACTGTTGAACCTTATCATATTTAGAATTTGTTCCATCAGATGACTTAAAAAATCTGAACAGTGAGGAAATGCAGTAAAACCTGTATGCAAAAATCTAGAAATACATGTATGGACTTTATAGATATTGTTTTTGGCTGAAATATGAAGCTAAAAGACATTTAAATAGTTTTCTTAATGAATCGAATGGTCACTTTAGTGGCTTTCACAGTGCTGCATATTTCTTACTTCAAATGTATGGATTTGCTCATAATTTTTTTTGGACATGCTGAATCTGTATAGGATTGGTATTAGTGCAGTTTTCAGTCAAAAGGCAGCAAATTTTGATTTCATGTTCATTTGTTTTTTTTTTTTTTTTTTATGACGTGACATCAATATTAAATCTGTACCATACTTCCCTGTTTATCAAGTTGCATAATTGGATAAATTACTATTTAATGAATTGTTGTTTATTTCTTTTCAGCTTGTACCAGTAAACAACATAAAATCAGATGTAGTGAAATCACTGTCCTTGTACTACTACACATTTGTAGATATAATGGATTTTAAGGTAAGTTTTATTAATCTTTTCTATTTATCCAGGTTTTTAGTGGCAGAGTGGTCTAAGGCACTGGCTTATGAACCACAGTACCTTTTACCACCTAGTTTTGAATCTTATGCAAGGCAGACCTTAATGATCCCAAGAAAACACCAACTCCGGCAAGTGACCTGACAAAACTCGCACTAGGATTTGGCTGTGTGGGATTTAAACCTGAGTGGTAGAAAGTACAGGTACTGTGACCCATATAAGTGTGTAGTTTAGACCACTCTTCCACCGAGCTCCCATTGGTTTAGTTAAGATATATAAAGTACCGGTAAATGGTACAAAGCTAATGGATTTTATGTTGATGTTGTAAAGCATTCAAATGATAAAAAATTTATATAATATCAGACAAAGACACAAGTTGTTGAAAAATCTGTTAAAGATGCTAACATAGAATATGTGTTCTAAATATACATGTACTGTACTGAATTATATATTACCAATAACCCAATATTTTATTTTATACAGGACCATGTATTAACACAAACAATAATAAAACCTTGTATTTTATATAGGACCATGTGGTTGATTTATTAACTACGATGGATGCTTGTCAAGTTTTTCTGGACATTGTAAGTATAATTTGTAATTTACACTGTTACAATGCTTAGCATAGTTATAAATTACATGTAAGTATATGCTGTACAAGACACAGATAGTTAATATTTCCTAGTAGCTCTTAAACATCAAATCCTGTATTTTGAATGCAAACTACTTGACAAAATCTGTCTTTTCGTTCATTTAAAATTGACTACCTGACTTAGACCTCCCCCCTGTTTTGTCATTGGGTGATAAAATAAAACCCACCAACCTAATAATTGCAAGTAAACAGGTTCTATTCACATGCAACATCTGCAAAATTTCTTTCTTTTGTTGCTGATGTGGGGTTGTAAGTCAGCTTTTATACACAGTCAATCTATAAAGGCCAACCATAGGAACCAATAAAAGTGACCTTTATTGGCAGGTGGCCTTTATATACAGGTTCAAATAATAACAATAAAGAACAATTGGGATACAATTTTACTGGTCTTTATAAGCAGGTGGCTGTTATGTAGAGGTGGTCTTTAAGGCAGGTTGGGCTGTTACTCGGTACATGTTCATCTGTTATGAACAATTTACAGAATGTCAGCAATGTTTGGTTTGTTATGATTATATACTAATACCAGTATGTTAAATTTTCAGTTTATGTGAAATTTTGTTTTTTGTTGATTTTTTCAGACTTTGAATTATGATTTGACTAAGATGTACTTAGACCTGATATCTACCTATGTATCCATCATGGTACTGGTGTCAAAAGTAGAAGATAGAAGAGTCGTATTGTCACTGTATAATGTAGCCCACGAGTATCTTCATGCTACAGGGTAAGTCTCTTGGGCAATGTAACAGGTTTTAATCTTCCAGTGATGTCAGAGTTAAGATTTTGATAAATAACTCTTATTATTTCTTGCAGTCAAGGTATAGTGTTAAGTGGAGTAATGTAGTTTAATGCCCCAGCCAGCAGGGGTTCAAAATTTCCAGGGTCCGAGGTCTGAGACCTATTGATTTTACATTGGGACCCTTGATATATTAAAACTGTAAAAGTCTGATGGACCTTCCATGTTTTATGAGGAAAATATTTCTTTTGCACTTTAATAACATAATTGCAAATGTTACAAAGGTTTCAAATGTTTCAAAGGTTACATTGGAGTTTCTAAACTTTATATGGGACTTGCCAAGAATGAAGGCAAGAGGACTTGGACCTTCTATTGAAAAACATAATTTTGAACTGGTATAGAGCCAGAAAGTTCAGTTGGAAGGAAAGCAAAGTGCCCTTTGACAACCATCAACCTTTGGCAACCAAACTAACAAACAATTTTAACAGGTATCAGTTACTGGTGTAACTTAAAATAAAATGAAATACAAGTAATAATTTTAAAAAAATCATTGTTTCTTAACATGTAGCAAGTATATCACTTGTTCTCTTGCAGCTTTGCCACATTATGATATATTCTTCAGCATGTGAACTCAAGCCCAAGTATTAGTTTTTTGAAATATATTACTGGTAAATGTTGATTATTTCTTCTGCATGTACACTCTGGTCTGTGTATTATTTGACAATACACAATAAGTAGATGTTTATTGTTTCTTAAATATAATGAAATAATGATGTATATAATCATTGTGTCTTTATTTCAGGGATCCATCATATCCACGTCTTGGTCAGATGGTGATTGATTACGACAATCCCATGAAAAAACTAGCGGAAGAGTTTGTACCACACTCTAGAGTAAGAATATTATACCTTATTTCTACTCACTGTCTGTAAATAATGTCTGCCAGAATGCCAAAAGATTGTCATTGGGGTTGGTCAAATGTTTTACCGGTACTTACATGAATATGTGACAGAAATAAAGAACTCCAGTCTTTGCCATATTTCAACGAAGTAATTTTTATGCAATCAAACTTAACGGTCATATACTAAATTAAGAAAGGTAAAAACTATCACTGAAACTGAAATAAATCTTAGGACTTGTAAACATACTTAATACATTTTCCTTATCGAAATCTATTGCTTATTTGTTTGCTTTTTCATCAAAAAAATCATTTGCAGCAGCTTTAGTTTTCTTGCTTCACCTGATGATTTTAAGTTAAAAATGAATATTTTTGTGAAACCAAATTAATAAAAATAAATTCATTCCTAGCCTTTTACCATGTATGAAGTACTGAATAGTTTTTGTTGTAGCTCCTTTGATGAGCACATGATATTGAATATCAGCATCCAATGTAATCCAGTATTGGGTTTAAAGCTTTCCATACTAATGGACTAGCCGTGCAAATGACAGTTATCTGGTACCCCAAAGGAAGTGGAGGGACATATATAGTGTTTATTCCATGTCTTCTGCCAACATTTTACAAACTATTTTACAGATTTATGAAACTTCACAAGAACAATCTTTGGGTGTGGTAGATTTGCCATTGGATATTGAAATTTTGATCATGCACATGGTTGGGATTTTCAAGTTGGGATTCATTTTGGGGAGGGACACTTTTGAAATAGCCTCCCATTTCAGTTACACTTTACTTGTATAACATTTATTTTTAAATTACAAATTCTTTATTATTTTACAACTTGTAGGTGGTAATTCCAGCATTATTATCACTACACAAGATCTACCCTAAAAGAAACATACCTGCAGATCAGATGAGATCGTTACAAGTTCTCAGTTTACTGGGAGAACCTGCCAAAATCATGAATGTTCCTAATACAGATATGGTAAGAGGCATTGTATACACTTCTGTAAAGAAATTATATATTCCATGAAATGATTCAATATTCATAAAAATTATTATTCTGCATAAACATAGTGTGTCACATGGCAAAATTATGGTAAATCATGTTTCACAAAATTATTTGAAATTGGAAAAAAATTATGCTACATATGTCCCTTCTTTTATGTGGCTACCATTTCTACTATGAAGATAGTTGGTATACTGTGTACCAGCTCTTTTGAAGAGTTTTCCTTCGTTTTTCATTGCCTTATACATGTATGAAAGTTACTTCTGATTATGAAGTCATATTTTGACTATGTTATACAGTGGAATAGGTTTAAGACACAACAAAAAATTTTAAATCTTATTTTCCAGTAATGTAATGTAAAATTATATATTTCAGATCCAGTGTGAATATTTGTCACAAGATTCAATGGAAAAATGGATAATCTGTAAGTTTCATATATTTTGAGTTATACAAGTATTTTGTACAGTTAAACCTGTCTATAAAGCCCACCCAAGGGAACCAGTAAAAGTGACCTATATGGGCAGGTGGTCTTGATATACAGGTTAAAAATATAAATAAAGAACTATTGGGATACAATTCTCGTGGTCTTAATAAGCAAGTGGCCCTTATATAGATGTGGCCTTTAAGGCAGGTTGGACTGTATATTTGAATTTTGTCGTATTGATTATTTTGACCATGGTAGTTGTAACTTATATGGGTGATTACATGCAGAGAAATATTCAATTAATGTTGAATCTGTAGTATTAATAGAAATATTTGTTCATAAAATTTTCAAAGTTTTAATATCAAGAGCACTGTGGCTAGTATAAACTTTCACAGTCCATTGAAGATGCATGTATCTGATAGAGAGAGGGGGAGGGGGGTAGGTGGGTTGGGGTGTGAGATTTTAATAAATACATGTACATGTACAGTATGTGTTTGAATATTCACAGATAAAAGAATATAGACAATTCTTCCAGATTAATATTTCCATTTGAAAAATGTGTTTTGTGACATTGTAACAGAATTTTCTCCTTATAATGGTGTTTTTTTTAAACTTAATTTGATTTATATTTACAGTTGGTTTGATGTTATGTTACCAGTACCTACAAGAGGCTCAGGCGTGGGATTTATGGAAGACCTCTTTACAGTCAGGGTATATTATACAGTTATGTCGAGATGAGGTCCTCCATATACACAGTTACATTGTACAGTTCTTTGAAAGTCTAAAAGGGTAAGCTATATTGTCCAATTCTTTGAAAGTTCGAAAGGATAAGAGAATTATTTTAAAGAAAAATATAGGAACTTTTGTTTTTAACTGTATGTCCATACAGATTTTGAAAACTTTTTAAATTTGAAATTTAAAAAAATAAAAATTGCTTAAATTTGAATTGATGACAGGTTGGATCACATTTAAAAGGCTATAAGTATGTTTTAGTAGTACTTCTACTCACAAATGTACCAGGAAAGAGAAAAAATGTGGCATCCAAACTGACTTAAACCTGGGACTTATGGGTTCCTCATACTAGCAGGGCACTCCACTGACCGAGATACCCAGACACCTAACGAGCCTGGTTTTCTCAACAATAGTAACAGTATTCAATTTATTCTGTTCTTTCTCTTAGAAGTAAATTCTTTTAATTATAAAATTTTTTTTTGTCTTCATGAGGCAAAAATTTCATGGTTTTGTAATCTAGAAAGAAATTATTGGGAGAAAATTTTGTGTAAAGATATTTTGTGAAAATACATGTAAATCCCATATGTCCCATTGAGGGCCCTAGTAATTAAATATTTACATTGACATTAAATCCAATACCGTAGTACATGTATTTATTAACCTCATGAAAGTAGCAGAATTTTACCAACTGAACCACCCCCACCCACCAACAAATATGTGATTTTAAGTAATCTTATGTACAATGTATGTGATTTTTTCAGGCAAAGTATGAGTAGAAGAATACAGGAAGTGAAAGATCTACAGCATCAAGCCTTACAAAATGCGTATGTATATGCCATCGTCATGGTGATGAGTTACCTGAGGAATTTGTTTTATATAATAATAATATTTAGAATTAATTTGGAGTTGAGTAATGTAGTTTTAAACCCCAGTCAAGATTCTTTCACTTGTATTGAGGAGGTTAGTTTTGGGATGGAGAGTAGAGTGGAGCAATGTTAATCGAGAATTAACCTCCAGATCAAAATTGTAATAAGTTTCAATTCATTTTCAAGTACTGTAAACTGTTTTATATTGGTTCATACCAGAGCCCCACAATTCGCCGAAATCGGCTAAAAATCACTGAATTGGCAAATAAAACGCCAAATTGAAATTCTGTCATTCGGTTTTTTCCCCCCGATAAACCTACTAAATTTTATCTTGTCAATTAAGATTAATTCATGATCGAGTAAGCACACAAGACTTTAAGATGAAGCCACATGTCCAACAGGTGTACAATCGGTGTGATAAGTAATCATTGACTGTGTATGAACTTCATATTAACTTCATACTAATTTTAGAGATTTTAACATTAAATGAAGTTTTAATTTAGTGCACCAGTTTTATGTGTGATTATAAATTACAATAGTGTAGTTTTATTTTAACAGGCTAAAATAAAAATGTACTGTAGGAACCACTGTGACTGTGACAGTGAAATACTCTTTATATCCATAGAAAATCAAATAAATTTGAATAAAGATCGATATTTTTCACTTACTTGTACCTAGTCGTAACAGGAAATCTGTATGCGCATCCGCAATTAGCCCAAAATATATCTGCATAGGGAAAAACGTTGGTGCTATGGGGATTTAACATGTTGAAAAACCATGCAAATGGCGGCATCTGGTGCGCATATGACGTAAAACGTCATCAAGGACATCACTTCTGGTGTAAACATCGTCATTTTCGCATGTGTAAAATCCCCATACCGCCAACATTGCCCTTTTTACAGACATACTTTATGAAAATCGCGGATGCGCATACAGATTTCCTGTTACGACTAGGTACAAGTAAGTGAAAAATATCAAACTTTATTCAAATTTATTTGATTTTCTATGGTTATAAAGAGAATTTCACTGTCACAGTCACTGGTTCCTACAGTAGATTAAATTTCCTGGTCTACAAAATAAAACATTTCTACATTATTTAAATTGATAGTAGAGTAATATCATGAAAATTTATGTTGTATCTCAGACCAGCTGTACACAGAGAAAGAAGGAAGTTTTTGAGATCTGCATTAAAGGAATTGGCTTTAGTATATACAGACCAACCTGGTCTACTAGGTCCAAAAGTAAGTATAAATGTACACCATTGTACCAACATATATTGACACGAAACAGGAGTGTCCAAGTTAATTAAGTTAATGAACTGGCACAACAAAGTGAGTCTTGGAGGTTGCTGTGTAGCTCACTCGGTAGGTTAGATCCCTAGTACAAGTTTTCTAGGAGATTTAGTTCTGTAGGGCATGTGGTTTGATTCACAGTGACAGTAAATACTATTTTTTCTAATTGCATATTTTCATTAAATCATTGTTTCAAGATATTTTGAAAAAAAAACTATCACACACATTAACATCAAAATATTTTTGGCCGATTTTCATGTGTTAATTGATGGATATTGTAAGTTTTGGGTCTATATTTTTCTTTACATTGTAGGCATTGTATGTATTTGAAGCGTTGTCTATGAGTCGTGATGAACTACATTGGTTACTGCGACATTTTGATAATCCACCGTCAAAACGACACAACATTAAAATGTCACAGGAAGACTTTGTAGATAGGTTAGTACTATACTCATACTTCTTAGATGCCAATTTTGAATTTACAATTGCTTGTTTGTCTTAGTTTCAAGGTCTTTCAAATTCTGCTAAACCAATGGTGACAAGTTGGCACAATGTTACATGTACATCAGGGTACTTTTGTCTGCTGAATTTTTTATTGCCATAGTTTTCAATCCTCAAACTTTCTTATTGCCATCATTGACATAAAAAATTTGAGGCAATATTTTAGTTATTAGCGTTTTACTGTAAATAATTTCTATTTTTGGAAACATTATTTTCTTAAAGCAAAATAAAAGTGGCTAACTACAATGAAAGAAAAATAGCGGTAGGAAACTTTCACGATTTTGAGCTTCTGAACATGTACATGTATTTCACAGTAATAAATCTTCAACCTTCCGACTAGGGAAAGTGTACCAAGGGAAATAAGAAGTTTTTGCTGAAAATATATATTCCTGGTACAAGAGTAACTGAAAATCACAAATATGTTTTTTTTCTAAATATTTTTTTCTTTTACAGTAAACTCAGGAGTAGAATTCACTCATCCATAGCAACTACATATATGGATATATGTGACTTCTACTAATTTATTATTTTATTTTCCATATTCCTATCTGCAGCTCATAACTTTGTTATAAAAGTATTCAATTCAATTGAATTTAAAATAAAATTTAAATAATTTTTGTAGACAACTTCCAGAGTTACTTTTCTACATGGAAGAATTGAAAGGTAATTTATTTTATTAATTTGTTTTGTATTTGTTTAATTGTTCTCTAGAATCATAGAAATTATTGTCATTGTCAGTTTCAGTTTCATTTGCTTTATTGATTTCTCTCTTTTATTTAAACTATGATTTGTATTGGTACATGCATATTACGCGGAAAAAACTTTTTGCTCCAAAAGCTTGGCTAAATGTTTTGAGCTTATTATGACCTTGAAAATTGCAATTGGATTGGAATGCTACAGTCAAGATTATTTCGCTCATATCAAGATAAAAAGTTCAGAAATTGTGATAGGAACAAAACAAAGATGTCAGCCTTCAATAAGTGAACTGATAAACTTTCTCCCAATAGAATGGGGTTCGCCCCTGTACCACACGATCACTATCTCTAAACATTTGCGCGGAATGTTTTTGAAAATGTTAACATCGCTAATTCCCTGAATAACGTCATTTTTACGGGAAAACGTCATCTTATGAGATTCCATATCCATTGGAAATAAGTGTTTCGCACCAACCCATTTGTTACCATTGTTTCATTGAGGCTTGAGACTTTGCCAATAATGTATTATTATATCTAACTTACTGTTAACATATCAATTTTAGCCATGAACTTATTTTAGGCATTTTATCGATACAATACCAATAATTTAAGTCCATCGCAAAATTAAATATGATCATAGTGCATAAGCTGATCCTAGAGAATTTTGGTAATTCAAAAAATACACATGAATTTGCCTTAACTATACATTTAATTTGCACTAAATTTTGTATGTTGTAAAATCAAGACATTTACAATATTTTTGTGTGTAATTTTGTAGGATTAGTAAGAAAATATAATCAAGTTATGCAGAGGTACTATGTACAGTATTTATCAGGGTATGATGCTGTGTTACTGAATCAGTTAATACAGGTATGTATACAGATCAATTTGATCTCAAGTGTTTACTCCATTTTTTCCACCAACATTCAAAACATAAAGAAGAAAGTTTGCTTGCATTCTTTCTAAATTGATAATGGTTTTGTTGAAAATTTGAATGTTCGTCATGTTTAAATGTAGTTCACCGCTATACCACTTGATCAATACCTCTTAACATTTGAGCGGAACGTTTTGGAAAATGTTAACGTCACAAATTCCCGGAATAACATCATTTTTATGGGAAAACATCATCTTCTGCCAATCATATCCAATTGAAAATACGTGTTCCACACAAACGTTAAAAGGGTATCACGTGGTACAGCGACAAATCCCATTGTCTTTGCAAAATTCTGATAAATATTTTTGCAGCAATGTTGATTCATGTACATGTACTTCCATATGTATATTCTGCTAAACTTATTTCTTTCTCTTTCATTCTAAAATAACTTATGTATCTTTTCTATACATATATTAAAATTTTATTTAAATTGAAACATACACAAATTACTTAAATTAGAATATATTTGTGGTGGTGGTGAAATAGGATAACAGATTTCTTATAATTTAATTTTTTTTATTTGTAGAATTTAGCTGTTTGTCCTGATGATGAATCTGTTATTTTGTCTTCCTGTTATAAAACCATTGCAGCATTAAATGTTAAACAAGGTAGGACACACACACACAGGGCATATAACACCATTACACCATTCTACCAAGGCCACAATTTAAGAATACAAGTTTTTAAGTCAGCATGGACATAGAGTCAATACAAATATGGAATTAAAATGTTGCAGGCATCAAATCAGGAACATTTTAGACCTGAGATACCCATTTTGAAGTACCACTTCGGTAGCTAAGTTGGTAGAGTGCTCGTTCTGTAAGTTGGAGGTTATGGGTTTAAACCCTGACTAGGTCTGACCAAAGACTTGAAAGTGGTTAATGACTGTTCTTTCACTAAGCGCTCAGCATTGCGAAATGAAAGTAACGTTTCTTTCGGATGGGAACATAAAATAAATGAGATCCCATGTCATGTCAGGCATGGTAGGATAAAGAACCCTACCGTATAATACCATCAGCACAATGAATAGGCAAAATTTTTGCACCTTCGCCTATAGCTGCGATGACTTGATATAAGTGAAATATTCTTGACTGGGACGTTAAACAACATTACTCAACTCATCTTCTTTTTGAAGTATTGGTAATAATGCTTTTATTTGAATGTTAAAGTTAAAAGATAAATGTTACATGTATATTTTCATTAATTTCAGTTGAAGCCAATGATTTATTTGATTTCCGGGGTATCAGATTAGATTGGTTTAGATTACAGGTAGGTTAATTTTAATTTACAGATGTTCGACCATATGACATAATCCTAACTTTAGAATTAATGCTCGTATCCAAAGTTTATATGGGCATTATAATGTTGAAGTACTTTAATTATTGTACAGGCAAAGTACCCCACGTATTTTTCTACCCACATTGGGAATTTTAAAATAGACTAAATTAAGAAAGTTATTTACGTTTCACAATGCTTCCTGTTGTGAGATGTTGTTGATGATTAAATGGGGCTGTAGTAATGGTAACCAAAATGTAAAATGTTTTGATTAAATATGAATTAACATCTGAATATAATCTGAAAAGTGGTTCATGAAATGATGGCAACAATTTTACATGTAGAGAAGAAATTTATGATAGTCAAGATGAATTTTTGAAGCAAACAGTCAAGATAATGGACTCAGAGTTTATTGAAATTTACATGTTGTTATGGTGATGCTGATTTATATTTCAGGCCTATACCAGTGTGAGTAAAGCTGGACTGGTATTGAGGGACCATTATGATCTTGCCAAACACTTAAACATGGTTGTCTTCCACACAAAAATGGTTGATTTTCTAGATGAAATTTTAAATGAAACCGGAGATTTGTCAATTTATTGGTGAGTAATATAAAATTATTTTGATTATGCTTCCTTACTTAAATTTCATGTAACCAACGCTTTGATATAAATAATTTGGAAAATAACCAGGTCCATTTCTTAAAAAGTATCAAGGATTTCTGTTTCAAATACATGTAGAAACATGTAGTGCTATAGTGACCACTTATATATAAAGACCATATGTCCTTTAAGACTGGTCCATATGCTTAATATTTTAATTAAAACTAAACTATATAAAGACCACCTGTCTATAAAGTCCATACTTCTCAGGTTTCATGAGTGGTCTTTATATATACATATAGGTTTTAAGGCACATGTATATGAATGTCAAAATTAAAACGCTGATAAATACCAAGCATTTACCTGACTTATCATATGATTAATAATAGCTAAGTAGTTTTTGCATGCTTAGATAAGACTAAATTATTGTGTACCCTCTGCACATACCTTGCTTAAGTCCTCAGTCTGATGTTGGGGTCTAGATCTCATATAGCATATGATATGAATGTCACCATGTATTATTCTCAATATCATGTGTATGTCATTATGACTACCGGTAATTCTGGTTAGTGTTTTATCCTGATGTTTATGTTTATTTACCATACAATGTTTGGGTTTTGTTTTTGGTTGTTGATTCATTTATCTTTTCTTTACTTTCAGTTTCTACACTCAGATATTTGAGCATCAGTTTAAGCAGTGTATGGAATTCCCAGCTCAACATAGATATAGTATTGTATTTCCAATGATCTGTGCACATTTCCTGAATGCAACACATGAACTTTGTCCAGAAGAGGTAATAAATAGTAGCCCACTGTCTTAAAGATGCATTTCATGGAATCACCATCATAAAACGGATACTATTTTGAATTTTCAATGATTTATATAAATTTTATCTAATGCAACACATAAATTTTGTCCAAAAGAGGTAAGAAAGTGTCAATCTTCTTTTTCTGTTATTCTATAGAAGAGGATATTGTATTTTCGGCTTTGTGATTCTTGATGAAGCATGCTAACTTCTAGTGAATTTAGGCATTCGTGCAAGATCTCAAATTACAACCTGGTGTAGATGTGTGTGAATGGTGTAACTTTGAATGCCTTTTTATGTTTGTTTATAGTATCTTTACATGAATAAAGATTGAAATATATATAAAAAAGTGTCAATCAATCACTTTAAAAGACACATTTCATGGAATTCATGACATTCTATTGGTACAGCTAGTGTTTTATATACTCATTGGTAATTTTATTGGTAAAACTACATGTAGTATTCTGTATATTCATTTGTTATTGAGGCATTGCTACAACTTTTGTTCTGCATGTTTGTTGGTTAATCTTTGTTTTTTCAGAGACATTCTATTGGTACAAGTGTTCAGTGTGCTCATTGGTCAATTTATGTTTTTCAGAGACATTCTATTGGTACAAGTGTTCAGTGTGCTCATTGGTTAATTTATGTTTTTCAGAGACATTCTATTGGTACAAGTGTTCAGTGTGCTCATTGGTCAATTTATGTTTTTCAGAGACATTCTATTGGTACAAGTGTTCAGTGTGCTCATTGGTCAATTTATGTTTTTCAGAGACATTCTATTGGAACAAGTGTTCAGTGTGCTCATTGGTCAATTTATGTTTTTCAGAGACATTCTATTGGTACAAGTGTTCAGTGTGCTCATTGGTCAATTTATGTTTTTCAGAGACATTCTATTGGTACAAGTGTTCAGTGTGCTCATTGGTCAATTTATGTTTTTCAGAGACATTCTATTAGTACAAGTGTTCAGTATGCTCATTGGTCAATCTTTGTTTTTTTTTCCAGAGACATTCTATTGGTACCACAAGTGTTCAATATGCTCATTGGTTCCTAAAGGAAATGTCCGATGAAGTTAATCAGGTCATAACAGCTGTATGTGAAGAACAATGTTTACTAAATGATAAGGTAAATATTTACTTAATAAAAAGAATTTTTCGCAATGAATTAATATTTTCAATTTTCACACTCGAGTCTCAACCGCAAAAATAAATAAATGTACACAGCTTTTACATTTTAAAAAAATACAAATGGGCTTATTTACCATTTCATCAGCCATGAAAGTAAGTACATGCAAATGCATTTCTGAATGTTAAACAATGAAAGTCTTTAGGTGGAGTAAATGTGCAATTGGCCATTCATATTTTGATTATGTACATGATTGAGGGGTTTCCCAGTTGGGGTTAATTTTGGGAACACTTTTAGAATAGCATCCCATTCTTTATCATTTTGTTGTATGAAAGTTGTCAACATCATAAAACTGCATATAAACCATTGGATATAAAGTCCAGATTTCTTTTAAAATGGGACAAGAGGTAAAGAGGTAGAGAGAATGCTTTATGACATATAGAGGAGGCTACATTGTTTTCATTCTGTAATTTTTAGTTATTACCAAAACATAGTGCAGCTGCTATTGTTCAGAACACAAAAAATAAGAAAAAGAAAGATCCAAAAAGACCAGTGCCTGAGGTAGAGAAACCTGGATTGGAAAGTCAGCGGAAAAACCGTGAGAATTTTACAAGGTGGGTTGTATTTACATGTATTTTAACATTGAGCTGATTTCATTTAAGTAATAAGAAAGTTTAAGAAATAACTTGAAGAATTTTTTGCCTTTCACCTTCAGTTCAGAGAATGAAAGCCGGAGTGCCTGGAGAAAAAAAACACCGACTTTTGGCAAGCAAACCATCAACATTTTGTTACACTAGGATGTGTGCGAGTTTGATTTGAACCCAGGGGTGAGAGGTCCATAAACACACACCTTAGATCCCTTTGCCATCAAGGTCCCTGAAAGTAATGCATTAGCATGATTAGTTAACGGTGTATAAGGATAGATAGTAAGTCTCATTGTTAAATAGTATAATGAAAATTTTTGTGGTTTTACATGTATTTGTAGAATGGACAAGTTACACATGGCATTAACAGAGTTGTGTTACGCCATCAACTACTGCAATGTAATACAAGTGTGGGAACATGGATTTGTACCCAGAGAGTTCTTCTTACAACATTTAGAAAACAGGTTTAACAAGTAAGTGTTTACAACACATAAGTAAGATTTTACAAATGCTTACAGTAAATTATCAAGTCAGGGGTTGAAAATTCTTCAAGCCTGACGCCCGGGACTAGAAAATTGGCAAGCAGGGCTTAGCAAAAATTTCACTGAAAAGCCCATTCGGCTTAAGTACTCAGAATGAATTTTATTTCCGACTGTCCCCTGGTTTCTTGAAAAATCTTAAAAACACATGCAACAAGCAGATTGCATTGAGCTCCAGTGATGAGTAAAGAAAGTCACAAGACAACACAGATGCTAAATATGATAAGGACAAGCATGTCTGATTGTTTTAACAGTCGTGAAATGAAAAATTTTCATGGGTCATCTATGATGAGGATAATATGGCAGTGTATTACTGTATTGTAAATACTGCTGAAAACACCCTGTAAATGCCAATAGAAATGATGCATATTGATTAGTGTCTTTCTTCTTTGGTTCTGTCATTAATCAATTTCTGGACTTGATTAAATATGTGGGCCTTTGATTTTCTGCATCAAAAAGTCCAGGGGTGTAGCTCAACTGAATAAATTTTCAACCCCTGCAAGTAGTAAGCACAACAACCAATGGAATTAAAAGAAAAATGAATAAATGTCTACAATGATGAAAAACAGAAACCAGTTGCACAAAGCTTAATAAAATTAATCATTGAATTACCTGCAATTAGAGCAATACTAATTGATTTGATTCATAATAATCTTTACTTAAGGTTTGTAAAATGGGCCCTGATGTTCCAAATAAGTGTGTCAAAGTTTATGTATAAGGTAATGCTTGGACAATGCTATGTTTCTATTTCTGGTAGGCAAAATTGCTATTGCCTCATATTTCTGAGAAATTCTTTTAAGAAGTATTTAAGCAAATTTGTGAAAAATACTTTAAAATGGATAATATTTGTCACAAATTTTGAAAGTAAGCAACTGATTAAAATTGTCGAAACTGCAATGCCTTAATATGTATGTTCCTTGTTTATTTCAGAGCATTGGTGGGTATGATGATGTATAATCCAGAAACATCACAGATAGCCAAACCCTCAGAGCTGCTGACCAGTGTCCGAGCTATAATGAGTGTACTACAGAGCCTGGAAAATTATGGTATATTTATGTTGTTGTCGTCTTAATTAAGGAGCTGGGTAGAGTAATGCTGTTCTATGTCTCAGTCATGAGTATGTCACTTGTATCGAGCAAAACATTTCATAGTTGGAGACAAGAGATCTTTGGGAAGCAAATTGTTGAACTTGTATCCACACTAGAATCTGCCTGAAACAACTGGACTTGGCAAGCAAACTGGCAAACTTATTCACACTAGGATCAGCTATGTGTGATGCTTTCTTTAGACCACGGTGACACTGAGTTCTTACTTACTAGTAATTATGGGGTAGAGACTAGTGATAGGTGTTACTATAACATGTCATTGTTGTTGGTGTAACATTTATATTGTTACCATGGTTACCATACCTCACTTCAAAGTGAGGATGGGCAGTAGAATTCATAATTAGAAATGTATTTTACTATCGGAAGTGGGGAGCAAAGTAATGGTATGTATGCCCATTTAAGATTCTTTCATTGAGGTAGTCTGTTCAGGGATGATGGAGGAAACCAGACTGCCTTAAGAAAACTAAGGCCTTCAGCAATCGATCTGACAAACTTTCTCCCTCTAAGATCTGTCCTGTTTGGGATTCAAATCTATGTTGTTAAAAGTACTGTGATTTAGGTCATTCTGTCACAGAGGCTCTCTAAATTGGAATTCCTGGAATTTTAATGAAGTGTAATAATTATGTGTTTTGTATTTACAGTTCAGATAGATATAGCTAGAGTATTTAACAGTGTCCTACCTCAGCAGACACAACCGATAGATAGTTTTAATGGTGAAAAGACCATAACTGCTAACTATACAGCATGGTAGGTATTTAAGACAGATAAGATATTTTATAGAAACGCCAAATCGTATGCCATAGAAATGAATAATAATGTTATCACAGATTAAGAAATTTTCAAAGCATTTCAAATAAGAATGAACAATTTTGTTTTCTGCTGTATACATTGTTTTAATGGTATAAACCAAATTTTTGTATAGTCTTTGCAATGGTCAATAACTAGGTTAGACTTTGCAACCATGAGTTGATGTCAATGTAAATCATTTGATTGCAAACATTGGCATGAAAATTGAAGAAAAAATAATCTACATGGTGTAGTGAGTTTGTACATGAAGGTTTGGGAATCCCACCCTAGGTATTAAACGCTTTTAGAGAACCAGCAAGAATGGTCTCGGCCTGAAATATTCAGTCCAGAGAGAGAAATTTTCCTATCCTACATGGATACTCATAATGGTTTCTAATAATCACAGCATTGAATGCTTATAATATAAGGATAAGATAATGCTTTTTTTGGGTCACAGGTCTCATGTGTCATGCTTCCAGTCTATCATTACTTATATTTATTTAGGTATTTGGAGGTTCTGCTTCGGCGAGTAACAGTTAATGTAGGTCAGATAGTTTACTCACCTAGTCATAAAGCGTTTGTCAGTTTACCAGATGGAGGGCCTACACTACTTCTGGCTGCTGAGGAGTATGCTGATATAACGGGTAATATTTTCTTAATGTTTTGAAATAATAATTACATCATCTTGCAGGAAAAAAGAACAGTATCAGAGCATTGTTGGACATTAAAGCATTAAAGCATTAATATTACAGGAAGAATAAAAATCTTTCACTGCTATTTGTGTCCATTTGATTTATCTGAGCAAGCCTTTCAAGTCTAGAATGTTTTGTCAACACTCTTGTTTAGATACCACAATGGTAGCTCACTTTATAAGTGAGAAGTCAAGAGTTCAAACCACAGCAGGGTCTGACCAAGACTTGAAATTTGGTAGAGATTCTTCTAATGACAAGTACTCGGCTTTTGAAAATGAAAGTTGCAGGTTCCTTCGGAAGAGACTTTAAAACTGATTGGCCATGTAATAGTAGGCATGGCACTGCAAAGTTAAAATATTTTCTTCCACTTCACCGAAAAAGCACCTTTCAATAAGTCTTGTTTAGAAAAACCATTCTTGCATTCAAAGCAGTACAATATTATAATATAATTCTTTTTGTTTTTTTTTTAACACTATTTGAGTTATCTCTGTTGACATTGCTGTATGCTAATTTATATAAATGTTTATATTTACTATAGAACTACGAGCTTTGGCAGAGTTAGTGGGTCCGTATGGTATGAGATATCTTGGTGAGAGATTGATGGTTCATGTTGCCAGCCAGGTGGAAGAATTAAAAGTGAGTGTATAAATTACCATTTTTATTTCCTCAAAGGAAATCATGTTTACTCCATTTTCTTCCTGATAACATTTTGTCCACCACATTCCTCGGAAACTGTTTAACAGATCTTTATGAAACGTAAAAGGAAACAATCTTTGGGTGGTGTAGATATGTCGTAATGGCTACACAGCCAAATTTTGCTCACATGAAATTAACGTGAGATTCACATGATGTTCGCGTGAATTTCATGTTAATTTTTCCATGTGAAATTCACATGAACAAAATTTGGCTGTGTATTCATATTTCTATAATGCATATGGTTGAATTTCCTAATTGGGGTTCATATGGGGGCACTTTTGAAATTTCAGTGATAACATGTTTCTTTTGCAGTGAAAAAATAATTTCTGTGACATCACAAACTGACAGTTTTAAAGATAATTTGTACAGGATCTAAGGCAATGCTGATTTTGTTTTCTATTTGTATTTTAGAAAATAGTAGTACAGAATAAGGAAGTCTTACAACAATTAAGAACAAGCTTTGATAAACCTGAAGTCATGAGAGAATTGTTCAAGAAACTTACAAGTAAGTTATACCTAATGTCTACATCAGAAATATATTTATGTTTACATGTATATAAAGCGTGGATGTACTTGTAGATAGTATTTTCTGTTTTTGTGAACTTTTGGTAGTTTTGATGTATATGTGTGATACAAATGTGTACATTTTTGTAGTGTCTAGTGGTTGATATTTTTTGTGTACACGTATGATATACATGTATGTAATGCCTAGTGGTTGATTAGTTTTTATTTACATGTATGACATACGTACATGTACATACACTGACACTTTTCATGTACTTACATGTACGTAGTGTCTAATGTCTAGTGTTTGTTCTATCGTGACGTTTTCATGACTTTACTGCCTCTAGAATACTTTTTATATTTTTGGTTGTTTTCTTTTTCCTGTTATCTACATATATCTGAAAATGTAAAATTTTACCATTTCTTCTATATTTTGGTGTGTTTGTACTGCACATTTTACACTAGATTATAAGTGTAGTAGATTATAATTATGGTGAGAAATACTGTTGTTATGTGTGATAATATGAGAGAGAGAGAGAGAGAGAGAGCACCTGCTTATACATGTCATGTGTATGTTGGGTTGGGTGGAGAGAGAGAGAGAGAAAGCACCAGCTTATACATGTTGTGTGTATGTTAGGTTGGGTGGGGGGAGTGGTTGTAATTAGTATTTGTGGTAGTTAATGTTAATTGGTTACTTACAATGTAGATATAAATTGTGTACAAACATTATATAATTAGTTTATATAGTTTTCATTTCAGGCAGAAATCTGGCATTGATATAATACATTTTTTACTTAATATGTGAAAGTGTTTAATTTTATATGTATTCAAAATTTGCCTGCAAGTTACATGGATGTCATAACTTTTGGTGTGAGCCTCAGTATTCTGTCCAAGTGATGTTACAATATTGTGGCATATTCTACATGTGTGCCAAGTAATGCTGTGACAGTTGACAACTCTTAAAAAGCTTGAATTGAATTTTTAAATCATACCAAGATTATTTTGACGTAGAACTAATCAGCTTTCTAATTCCAGCTTTTAGATCCAGTTAAATACAGAATGTTTGATTTACATGTATATACATGTAATTTTATATTATACACACACTGTAGAATCATAAATATTCATGGGGCAAAGATTTCATGGTTTTGTCATGATTTTGCAATTGTAAAAAATCCATTGGGTGAATTTTTTTAGTAGAATTTTATATTGTAAAAATAAATCCCATTGATAAAATTTTACAATGAAATTAAATGTTATTGTTAGATTTAGTATTCCATGAAAAAAAAAGAAATTTAGTATCCTAGGAACATTTGTGATTTCACAGTATGTATTATGATTGTAATATTGAATACATCCACTTACATTATATAAATGTACCCATTTAAGAGAGAAGATGGGCAAGTAAATCGAACAAAGTATTTACTGAAGATCAACATTTGTTTTAATATCTAATTTTGGTTTCTAAAGAAACTGCACACATCTGCAGTGATTGGCAATATTTTCAGTTAGTTGTAAATGACCAGTCAGTGGGACAAGAACTGATTCATGGTTCACCCGTATGTTAAGAGACTACATGTATATTTTACTTCATTTATTTAACTTATTCACTGACTATGGTATGGAAGCTACAAACTACTGTTTAATTCATGTCCGGCAGAGCACATGTTTTTCAAGCTTTTAGATATGAAAATCAATAAATTTTCTATCATGTCATATACCGTTGTTAAGTATGCATTTTGTCGTAATAAATGAGCACCAAGGTAATACCATTTCATTCAGAAAATAAAACGCAAAACTTTTTAAAATCCTTGTGGGGATCTACACTATGCATTAGAGCCATACAGACGACAGGAAGTATAAAACATATGGCTCAGAAGAATTGAACTGCGCATGTACGACGATTCCATTTTTTCACATAGGTAAGATCGTCTGACTAAAGGGAGACTACCCAAAGAAAAACAGTAGCTGTAAACAACCAAATTGTAGTAGTTGTTTCCCCTTGTTATGCAATCGTACCCACGATGAATAGGCAAATCCAGGATAAACTTGAAATTGCCTGGATGATTGCAACTTCCGTTCATCTGTTCCAAAAGTAAACAATGACAAATTCACCGCTAGGATTTTAAAAAGTTTTGTGTTTTATTTTCAGAATGACATTGTATGTACCTTGGTGCTCATTTATTATGACAAAATGCATACTTGACAACGGTATATGACATGAAATAAAAATTTCATTGCTTTCATATCTAAAAGCTTGAAAAACATGTGCTCTGCCGGACATGAATTAATCAGTAGGCTTTATTTGTACCTTTTCTTCAACATTTATATGTGTGTTCACTTAAAATAAGATCAATCATAGCAGACATTGCCAACTTGCCTTGACATTCCTGAAAACCATGACAGACATTGCCTATACTATTAACCTTGACCCTTGTGTTAACCTTGACCTTTCTGAAAACCATGACAGACATTGCCAGTTTACCTTGACCTTTTGTGTTAACCTTCATCTTTATAAAACATTTACATGAAGTAAGAGGATGAATATTGATAGTAGTAAAACAAGTTACCATGGTTACAATAACTGTAGTTACCATGGTTACAATAACCGTAGTTGCCATGGTTACAATAACTAATGATCTAGTCTTGTTTAATCAATGTAGAGCCAAAGCAAGCACCAAGTAAGCATATCTAACTGTATTACTTTTATTCTATACAAATCTGTGGAGTAGTTTGTTTATTTTTTATATTTTGTTTATTATGTTGTCATTTCTTCAGGTTGACCAATCAAATTCTTCATTTGATGATAATCTCATATCATTAATCTTATCTAGAAATGAATTTCTTAAACATTTCTGTGAAAAAAATTAGTTGATTATAAAACTTACACAAAGTATGAGTTATTAGCTTTTTGACCAGAGCTTTACACAGCCTAAGTCTTCTCACCACTTTTTCACACCAAAGTGAAAAATGGGGTTTTCCTTGTTTTAGACCTTTACTGGGTGGCTCATTGCCATATTGCACCAGGGCCCCTTCTAGGTTTAAATTCTCACCATTTATTTTTCTGTCCATGTATGCACTATTTTAGCTAGAGGTAATTACCAAAATTTACATATGCTTTAGGTTAATGCAATATTTGACAAATATTGGGTTTCAGATACTAAATAGTCTATTATTTAATGTTATTCAGCAGGTCCATCCTTGAGTGTATGTCTCAATATCCAAGTATTTACATGCAGTGATACCTCATTATAATGTCTAATGATAATCAAACCACTGCAGTAGCTCAGTTGTTAGAGGGCTCGCTCCGTAAGTGGGAGGTCGTGGGTTCAATCCCCATCCGGGTCTGACCCAAGACTTGAAAGTGGGAAGTGACTGTTCTTTCGCCAAGCGCTCGGCATTACGAAATGAATGTCATGGTTCTTTCGGATGGGATCTTAAAATAAATGAGGTCCCGTGTCACGGTGGGCTTGGCACGCTAAAGAACCCTGCTGTATAATGCTATCAGCGCAATGCACAGGCAAAATTTCTGTAACTTCGCCTATAGCTGGTGATGTCTCGATATAAGTGAAATTTTCTTGACTGGGACGTTAAACACCATTACTCACTCACTCATTAATGATAATCAAGCCACCTCACTTATTGCAACACCATTCTGAAGTCCCAAAAGCCATTTCTTCTATTTCTTAATCGGCCCCCTTCAATTTACCATCAAGTCTCTATATAATGCCAAAATTTTACTGAACAAATGATGATGTTAAATTTAGATTTTACTGTAAATTGGTCAGCCTGAATTGCTTGTCTTTTTGTTCTTCATTGTCTTAAGTTGTAGTATTTTTTCATCTTATGTCTTTTACATGATATTTGATTTCATTTTGTATGATGTATTTAGAATGTTGTTGTCTTCCTTGTTTTTGTTTCACTGCTGTGAAATTATTCATTTTTGTGATGTCCAAATTTTTTATGTTTTCATGCATACATAACCCTGATCCACAAGTTTACATGTCAATAAAAATGTAATTCTAACATGCGTTTCCCTTCATATAAAACATGAAAAAAGCCAGTTATGGTATAACAAACGATATACCCATCATTGTTGCTGTTCCATTTTAATGACATACTCCCTTGCTTATCTTATGACATCATGCTATATGTCGTGAACAATGGTTGTGACGTAATTTTCATTCTTAAAATAATTCATTTTAATGGAGGTAATCTCAACAGCCGATTTCTTTTTGTTGAACCTTTTTGCAAATGGATATTAAAATGTACTTCCGAAGAAAGAGTTTGCAATGTTTATTTTATTCCTTTTTAACTAAGTCATGTTAGAATTCACATGCAGAGCCACCTCGTGACATATTCTTCCTCATGTGAACTCCAGTCCGTGTATTATTCCATAATATACCACTGGTAAATATTGATTATTTCTTAAATACACATGTATTACAAAATCACTTTAAAAACAACAAAGAACAAAATTTCCACAAGAAAATGTCGTTTTTTCTTGGAACCACGAAAATCTGACACCACAAAAATTAATGGTTTTACAGTACATGTATTTTGTGCCCTATAACACATGGAACAGAAACTTTATTTTATATACAAATTATCATTTTCGTTCTAGCTCTATATTTGAGATCATTTGCTCCTGATGAATTAATTAAACCTTCCATTCTGTCAGATATTTATTTTAATAATTTTAACAAAGAAGCATGCAAATTAAATAAAAATTTTAACAAAAAAGGCATGCTATTAATCCTGAATAATTTGTAATTTCTTGTACAATAATGCCTCTTGATAACTCCACCATGTTGCAATCAGCCAGAGTTGGATTGCACAAAAGGTGGCAATGATCAAGGTTTTCTTACGCAACAAGAGAGTCTTGCCTACCCAGTTTAATGATAGAGAGAGAGCTCTTACCTGTTCTGCAATCCAACATGTAAACTCTATTGTAAATGATAACTTTCCTTTTAAAATGTGCAAGACATTTATTGTAAATGATAACTTTCCTTTTAAAATACACAGACATTTAACTGTAAAGTTTATAAGGTGTATACTATAGGTAATAATTTCTATTTCGCTTGTTTAACATTGTTGCAGTGAAAACATATATCACTGATGTCGTAACTCCGGCAAGTTTATTGAGGTCTGCCAAGGGAGATAATAAAAATACAAAAATAAACCGCAATCGTAAGTTATACCTGTATCGTTATCTATACAGGAAGTCTTGTTAAGAATGGCTTGTTATAAGTGTTAGTTTGTGAATGGTGGGTAATGGCGCACCGGTGGAGTTGTTGTGGGGGTGGTATCAAACCTGCTTGAAGCAATGAAGGAACATTTCAAAACCGCTTTTGTTTCCCTCAATGTTGTATCTGTGTACAATGGTGGCTTATCCATCAGTTTGATTTGGTCTTGTTTAATATCCAAGAAACAGTTTTTTCTTTGGGTCAATCTCTATATCTTTATTTTTTTAATCAGCCGTTCTAGAGTTGTTAGTTAGTCTTTTCCCCCTCTTGTGATAGGAGGGAAAAATTTTCTAACAGATCTAAGTTTGTACAAGAATTTGAAAATAAGAAAGTCTCCTAGTTATGGAATTGCAAGTTTTTGGAGCAAGCATAGTAGTATTTGATGGTGTAAAATAAAGAAAAATCTGATAATGAGATGGTGCCAACCATTGTTGTTCTGCCAAAGAAACTTTGCATCACTCATTAGGCATCACACTTAACTAATTGGATCTGAACGTTGTAAAACAGAAATGACTTTTTGAAGTCAGATTTAAGAACTAAATATGTGTTGCATATGTGTTACTGTCACATAAAAAAAAACAGAATTTATTTTTATCCCCCACCTTTCAATGAAAGAGGGGATATTAATTTTGACTTTCCATTCTTCTGTCCACCCAGTAATTCTCCAGAACCTTGAAGCACTACCTGGTATTTTATGAAACTTGGTGCAAACCATCAACATTGATAGAAGATGGATATATTCATTAACCCAAGTTAGTTTGCTAATTTTCCTGGGAGTTATGGCCCTTTGAACATAAGTGCAAATTACAAAAAAATTACTCACTGACGGGGATCCTTTTTCACTGAATTTGCTTGTTTGTTTTTGTAAAGGTTTATATTCTTGATACATACAGATATATATTAGGAAACTGTCTTGTCTTAAAAGTCTTTGTCTTACACTATACAGTAGATATACATGTATATAAATGGACTGGAGGGGTAAATGTTGGTGTCTTGTAAATGGGCAAGGAATAGTGAATATGTGTAGAAAATTATTTAAACGGGATGATTTTAGCTGGAGTGTTGTTTTAGCCCTTGAACATTTGGAATTGGGTCCCATTTTTTGGCCCTAAATTACTGTAAGCAGATTAAAAGCATTGTCGATTAGGACGATTTTAAATGTTTATTGCAATGAGTTTTGTATTCCAGCTGTTGAAAAGTTTGCCAGAAAAATTGCATAATTTTGTATGATATTTATATTTGGAATTGCATGTACTCTTGTATCCAAGGAATAGACATCCCTCTGACCTTTATTTGTCATTGAATATTCTCTTTCCAACCTCTTTTTACCTTTGTAAATTGGATTACTTCCCTTTGTAAATGGATTACTTCCCTTTGTCTGTGCATGTGCATGGTATTTTTAAGGAAGTTGTTTTAAGAAGTTCAGTTTATTTTTGGTTTAATTGGTTCTGTTTTATAAATCATTTGAAGTTTTTAAAAAAATATTTTAACATTATGATTTTATTTATTTAGCCTTTTATCACAAATTTTGATTATTTTGTTTGGTTAGAAATAAAAATTAAATGTTTTGATTAATGATAATGTTTTAGTTGAAACAAAAATTGAAACCGTAACAAACATGCAAAAAATTGAAGTGACAATTATTTTTTTTTTAAATGTGAATTATGTAAAAATATGATTTATCCATTATTTGCATCTGGTTGGCGTTATTTTTTTTATTTCAATACAAAAAATGAAAAAAATATCTGATGCAAAAACTTCTTGATTAGCATTGAGTTATACAATATACTATAAGATTATATAAATGTACAAGATTTATTCACAAGACATGCATGGTAATCCCTAACTGTAAGTATATAATTTTATCATGAAGTACCAGGTATATGTATTTACAATGTACAGTAAAGGCAGGAGAGATGAAATGGGTATAGGTTATTCAAAATCTGATAGCAATGTTTACATTGAGTCTATTTTAATGCTGTAAACCAACTTTTCTTTTCTGCCGATAAATTTCGCGATTCTCTTACCAAAGCTATTTCTATGGCTAAATATTTAGTATATATATAATGCCATTTTCAGGAACTAGAAAGTAATGGTTAATAGCTTTCATAATATTTTTGTCTTTGCAAAACTCACATGGAAGAAGTTAAATGCATGCCAAAAAAATAAGGCTACATTATCATGTTGGTCGCAACAAATAGTGCAAGAAGGCATGAATGTCTGCATGACTTGCCTGTGTTTATAAACACACTGCCATCAGATTGTGAAGGACCTTAAAATAAATATCTGAATGTTCTGATAGAATAAATTGTTGTTATGTTTATGTAAACTGTTACATAATGGTATAAGGGAGAGACAGACGGTGTGGTTGAATGCCTGAAAGAGGATATGGTTGAATGTTTGAATGCTTTTATGAAATGTTACCATGGTAACCATAATATATATATTTATATGAAATAACATAACTTTGTAGATTCCAAGACCACCTCAACTGGTAAGTCCCAGCCTAGATAAATGTGCATGGTCAGCAGGCATGGTCATCTTATATTTACAAATTCTGTAGTCATTATTTAACAGATTTTAGCATCAGCAGCAGACGATCAGAGTCATGCATGCTCTTTAACTGTGTCACAAGAATGTTTTATTATTTCAGATTTTGTTTTTAATTTGCTTGATAAGCAGTATTCTCAGTTTAACTTCAGAATGAAAACTGGCCACAGTTTCACAGTCATTTCTTAACTAAGATTTTCCTTAACTTAAATGTTTCAAAATCTTCTTAAATTTGTTAGTTTTTAATATATTTATAAGTATCATTGAAATGTGTCATTAGAAGATTACTCTAAGCTGCTTCTAAATTTGTTGATACTTCTTGTTTGTAGTATCATAAACATTGACAAAATTTGTCAAATTTAAGTTAAGGAAAATCTTAGTGAAAGAATGATCATGAAACCAGAGCCGATCTTGTCATTTTCATACAAAAACTTAAAAAATCATTTTCAATGCAGATTTTTAAGAATTTTTGATGGAAAAAGTCATTTGCTTTAAATCTATATAACGTTTGATTATCATTGATGTTGGAATAGGAATGCCTTTTCATTGTGGTTTAACATCATAGTTAAACTTTCTATGGCATTATCAAAGTTTTTAATACAGGACCAGATTTTTGGCAGTCTATGTCATTAAAACAAATGAACTGTTTTCAAGCACAGATTTTAATACATAAATGTATATATAATCAGGATGGATTTTCAACATTATTTTTTTCCATTTTATTTTTGAATGCTCTATAATCTTTTTTTTTCTTTTAAAGATTTTATTTTGCACTTGGATCTTAACTTTTCTTATATATCCTCGTGTGTCCTAAGTTCGTGGTACTAACAGTTTGTGTCAAAAAATTAATGGGCAATCGTCAGCAAACAATTTGAGTCTTACTTCAAATTTCTTGTCAAATCGGTTTCAAAATCGGAAATAACCTCGGTTATTTTCGTAAAATACCGGTAAACATCGTTTGTAAACAATACCCTCAGGTTATATGCTATTTTGAAGAATGTGTGGAAAGTTCGTGGGAGGTCTCCCAGATCACGTGATTTTACGTGATCAATTTCTAAAAACCTGATTTTTTCTAAAAGAAATATTTTAAGTAGTCTAGTTTAGATTT
The DNA here is from genome assembly GCA_021292105.1 of Anadara kagoshimensis. Taxonomy (NCBI): domain Eukaryota; kingdom Metazoa; phylum Mollusca; class Bivalvia; order Arcoida; family Arcidae; genus Anadara; species Anadara kagoshimensis. The sequence continues at coordinate 27,102,097 of CM037864.1, forward strand.
ACAATAGAATTTGTTAAAAATAAAATTTATAACAAGAAAAAAACGATCATTCACTTCCGGTATGACATGAGCAATTGACCTCGTTTTTACACCCGTTTTTACATCATATTATATAGTGAAAAATGCATACCGGTAATATTTTACTGAAAATGGCGTAAGTGTCACACGTTTTGATTTCATTACAAACTATATTTACCTGGTACTAAATGTTTCAAACCAGGATTGAATAAATAAGTCAGAGACTCTATTTGCAGACGACATAGTTTACATCTTGATTTATTTTACATGTGACGAAAAAATAATGAGATAGTTTAAGAATAACTTGGGAATAGTAAAATTTGTCTAAAAATTAAAATTTCCGATATTTTTACATATTTTCGTATTTTTTAAACATATTTTAAATTTTTTTCTAACGAAAATAGAAAGTTGAACACTTATGGCGCCTTTTTGACTTTTGAACATGTGCAGTGATGTGCTTCCTATGATTGATATCCGGTATAAACAAAATGCCACGAACTTGACGCTACCACGAAGTTAGAGCACTTGAGGATATACTTGTATTATATTCAGATAAATAGTTATGTAGTTATAATCAGACATAATTTTAAATAAGGAATATTTATATATAAATATGAACATACTGACAAACATGGACAGAGGGACAGACAGATAAGCAGATTGGCAGATAGACAGAATGGCAATTCACATATTGAGAATTTTATTGTAAAAACAGTATACCCTAGTATATATATAATAGAAGAAAAAATTGCCACTGAAAAACATGGACAACAGCCAAAACAACCACCACATATACAGTAAAACCTCAATTCATCGCCATCATTTGTTCAGTCATATTTTGGCGTTATAAAGGGGTTTGGCGATAAGTTGAGGGAGACGGATAAAGGAAAACATAAACAAAATGGATTTTGGGACTTTAAAATAGTGTGGCGATAGGCGAGGTGGCATTATAACGAGGTTTTACTGTATCAGTAAAAATGATAAAACAGTCAAACAAGACAAGACAAGACAACACATATAGGGACCACTGATTATAAAATCACTGACTTTGGACAGGCAATTCTCAGCTGACAAGAAAAGCAGACCTATCAAATCAATTTACTTTAATAAATTCTGAATACCCTCTTAAACTTTGTGTAATATTTAAAAAAGCACTTCTTTTTGCATGCTATGAAATAAAATAATCCTAATGGCCTAACAAAATATTTTGGATTTCAGCATTTACCAGTACACATGTACTGTCGTTTCACTCCTACTTTGGAATTATCTCCCTTTTTATAAATCATTTATAAGTAACGCAATAGTTTGTGTTTGAAACAGACTAGTGACTTAAGCAAATTATAGAAAATGATTTTAAAAAAACGAAAATTTTTACTCCAATAAATCATTACTCGTTTTGCCACCTAAAATAATTTAAATGTTGTAACAAGCTGTGTTTGTGCTTGGTCTGCCTTTGGGTACGGAATATATTAATTAAACAGATGAATATAAATGCTATATGTACAATTATTGTAATTATATGTAATAAAAGAGCTTTTATTTTGGTTGCAGTTGTTCAAAGGTGGAAATAATCATTAATTTCGTAGCTTCAAATTAATTATTATACCCCCCCCCTTGCAAACGAAGTATAAGGGGGTATAAAGGAATCACCCTGTCTGGTTGTCCATCCCAATATCAGATTCGCTCCATAACATGAGACGATGTGTCACATACCAAATTTATGTGCATAAGTCAAAGATCAAGGTTGTGGGAAAGCATTAAATGTTGGGGGTGCGGCAATTTGGCTCTCAAGAGACAGTTCTAGTTTTTACAAGCTTCATGTTCATAAGTTTTGATTTTAAAACTGGTATTAGTACCTGCTCTTCGGTACATATATAATATTGGCAGATGGTTTTATAATATATTTTGTTTTGCTATTCTAGCATTTCTGTCAAGTATTTTGTTTATTTGTTTAACATTTATTTTATTTGGTTTGAATCAGAACATTTTTGTGTACTTGGGCAAAATTTTCTTTAGCAGCTTTCTTGTATGCTATGCATGTATATGGAATTGGAGAAATAAAAATTTATGAAAATAAATATTTTAAAACTTGAACGGACATCCAAGAGAGTTGCTAGAACAATAAGGTTCTGGAACACAAACCAGGAGGTGACTGCATTATTGAAGAAAGATTTATATAGAAAATTGTTAAATTGTTGTCCGAGTGACTGTGTTTGTGACAGATAATTATGCAAAATTTTCGTAGAAAATCCAATTAACTTAATTTTGTTTGATATTGTTCATCTACTTAAGCCTGATGCCATAAAATGTTTCTTAAGAATGAAAACTGTGGTCACTTTGGGAATTTTACATCTTGATAATGGTGATATTGTCTTTGAAAGAATATCCTTTGTGACATATGGCATCATGTCAAAAAGATTAGCCATATGTAAAAAAAAAAAAAATCAGCCATTTGTCTGATTTTTCAATGTGTATAAAATCCCCCTTGCAACATATTCCTCTGCAGAGATAAAGATGCCCATAATGATTTTCAAGTAATGTAATTTAAGCTTGTTAGATTTTTCTTAATTCACTGTCACAAAAACAGTTACTCAGAGTCGGACAGTAGTTGAAATTTGATATAAAACATCTTTACCAGGCTTTAATGATGTAAAGCAGCTGAGAGTGTGGTACAGAACTCAATCTTTAATGGGGTGCTCAGCTGAATATTTTATATATTGAAAATTATGTACATATATTTAGATTGTACAGATGAAATAATTGATTTTAATTGTATCAGTATTCAAAATGTTTTTTATACTTGGCTATACATGTACATGTACTTTGATATTAGCAGAGAAAATAGTGTACAGTAAAACATGTTTATAACAAAGCCCAGAGGACTCTATTTTTAACTTCGTTTTAAAGTGACTTTGTTATATTGTTATAAATAGAGGACCTCAACTCGTACTATCCATGTATTTGTTGTAAGCGTGTTCGTTATATTCTTGTTTTACTATACCGGGTATGTTGTTGATTGTTCTAATATACAATTGTGTAGCTTGATTTTACTAGTGTCTATGGTTTTAAGATAATTTTTTGGAATGACTTCCATCCATTTGTACTTTCCACTAAAATTTTTGAACGAAAAAGCGTAAACTGATTAAATCAAGTAATTTTGAATACATGTATTTATGTAAAAAAAAAAAATTTACAGACATAAATGGGGGCAGGTACAAAAGTACAAAAGTTTAATTCAATGGATAAGGATCTATAACTTTTGTAAATTCTTTTAACAATTTTAATATTGGTCAATTTCAGATGTGGACAACGTTTTACAGCGGATGACCATTATAGGAGTGTTACTGTCATTTAGATCCTTGGCACAGGAAGCATTGTTAGATGTAAGTTGATACCGCACTTGTACAAAGAACAGATAGTCTCTCATTATACCATTCGTAAATTTCTCAAAATTTGAAAAATAAAATGATAAATGCATGTAATTTCAACATGGATAAGAAGAAAATTTTATGTCACAGAATGTCATTACCTAAGCAGTTGACATTATTACCAAAAATGTCACTTGTGCAGAAAACTTGTGTGCGCAACTCAAACACAACCATATTCTAAATTAATAATACCCTTGTTTCATTGATGTCAACATATTATGACAAATTTTCAAGCATGTGTTTACTAAACCATGGCAGCTGACCAGAGACTTTCTGCATATTAAAGATTGCAACAATCGGCATAGTAAAAGAAACATTACATATTTGATACAGTGACAATATGGATTGTCACTCTTTCAGAAACAAAATATTTATATTATAAGTTATACAGGTCTTTGGCAGGTTACACGGCCCCATGTACCACATCAAAGATTTATGTACCCTGAGCTGCGGCTCTTACCGCCTAGGTTTGAATCCCACACAGCACAGATTCCAGTGTGAGAAAGTTGGTCATTTCGCTTACTGAGGATCAATGGATTTTTTCCTGGGCACTCTGGTTTTCTCCACCATCCTATGACCCATGACAGCACCATAATACATATTACTTAACTTAAATAGATGATATGATTTATGTTTAGGTGTTGGATGACAGAATTCCATTTCTGATTGGATCTGTAAGAGATTTACAACATTTTGTACCAAACACAAAAGATTCAAAGGTTAGTAATATATTGTTGTATCAATACTAGTAGTAATGGTGATATGGATACTAGTATATAGAGTGGTGTTGATACTAGGTATATTTATATATATATATATATATATGGAGAGTGGTTACTGTATTTATTTAGTAATGTTGATACTGGTGATATGGATATATATAGAGTTGATCCATATTTAGACTCTTAGTGGTGTTGCTTTAGTTTATCACATCATAATAATCAATGTTTGCTTTTTGAGCAAAACTGTTTGTTATATTTATTTATCGTTCTCTAACAAACTTTTGACAATTAATTTTGTCCAGTTGTCATGGAAATAAAAGCGAATCCATCAAAAGGTGATATATGCATTTTATCAGGTAATGGATATGTTTTTGTAAACTGACAAATAAATACAGTTAAAACAAACATTTATGTTAAAAATACCAGGTAACAAAAGTAGTATTAAGGATACCTGATTACAAGGCATTTTGCATCAAGACTATATATATATTTACATGATAATATATGAGCAATGACAATCTATATAAAGCATATGCATAGAAGGTAGTTTATACATAATTTAGAGATATGTGTGTTGTAAAATTAGCATTTTAGAAACAGTTACTTTGCCATATATTGTATTGTTAAATAAAAGAAATTAAACCCATCATCCAAATATCCGAGACATGGAGATAATGTAAATACAAAAATAGATGCCTAAAGAAAGGGATAATTTTAATAGCTTTAACGATAGCATATGTCTGTGCTTTTATTAATCAATAAATGTGAATTATTCTATTAAAAATGACATTTTCTGAACATTGTTTAAAATAGAATATAATCACTCAATTATTGAGTCAAGACAACTCCACGAATAAACAAATTTGTAATAAGTTTTGCACTAATTGACTCTTGATTCTGGTTTTTGTTTGGCTTTTATGAACTACTAGTATTTCTGTATTATCAAAAGTGAGATTTTTATCATAGAACAGTTGAAAGAATAAAAAAATATATACTCCTAGTGTAACAAATCTGATTCATTGGAAATTTAATCAGATTTTATCCCCGGCCTTTCAAAAAAAAAAAAAAAAAAAAAAAAATGGAGAATATTAAATTTCAAGTTCTGTCTTTTAGTCCATCCACTTTTTATACCCCCCGCTTAAAAAGTGGGGGGTATATAGTGATAGGGGTGTCTGTCCGTCCTTCCGTTACACCTTAGGGTACCTATCTCTTATCCGCAACTCCTCCTAAACCCTTCAATGGATTTTCATGAAACTTTCACACAATCTTTGTGATATAATGTAGATGTGCACCTCCTATTTAAAAATTTGATCCGATGGATTTTTTTTAGGGGGGGGGGGGGTATTTTCTAGTTTCAACTGGGGTTCAGTTTAGAAATTATAGGTCTGCTGTATATGTATATATATGTAGTTGCAGGTGTAAAAGTGAACAAGTCGCAACATGTGCAAATAGCTCATTGCATCTAGAATGGCTATGGTGAAAAATTTCAGACCTCAAAAAAATTTAGATGTTATGGAAATTTAAGCCATTTATTATATGTAATTAAAAGTTTACTGATTAACTAATGAATTAAAAGTAGAAAGTAGTATTAATTAATTAATTAATTAATTAATTTGTTAGTGAGTTGCCTGTCTGAATATCTGTAAATGGGGAAATTTTCACTTTCAGTTAATTTTAGCAAGAATTGCATTTGTAAATTCTCAAGTACCGGTACTTTTATTTTTGCATTGTCTGATGATGTTTATTGCAAATACATGTGAATTTTATGAAAATGAAATGTTAACAAATTTCATTATCCAGGTTGTTACTTTGCAAATCTATGTGAAAATAAAATTAACATGATTTCTGTAAATAAAGAAATTTTCATGTTCATATTATTTTTATGTAAATTTTATGCAAGAGTATAAATACACAAAAATGAAACTTTTGCATATATTTTTATTTTAAAATAAATTCACTTGCAATTGTACTGGCGACCCTAAAATAACATTACACGAATATATCTTGATAATATCGATTTTTGCGAAAATAATTTCCTGATTTACAGTGTCAGATATATGGTTCGTGATTCTTATATATATTAATGCTTGCTGTTTTGTATCTATGACAGTTTTCCACTATGAAGCAGCAGGTTGGTGGATATATGGATGTTGTCGTTATGTGTGTGTGTTTTTTATTAGTGTGTACTCGTGTGAATTTTTTGCCATCTTTTACTCGTTTTCATTTACTCTCTTTTAACTATTGCTAATTGCTTAATTTTTTGTGTCGTTGTGATTAGTTAAACAATTTTATTTTCCGTTTCGTCACAATTTTTATTTTAAATAATATATATACATATTTTGTATACATATAATCCAGTTGTTGCTAACTCATTTTCACTAAATATTTGCTTTGAATATAAAGATATACGAAATATACATGTACTATTTATAGAAATGAAATTAATTTCTCTTTTTGTGTTGGAAAAACCGGGCATTTTGCACATTTCATAATTAATTTTAATTTTCATTTTTAGCTCACCTGACCGAAGGTCATGTGAGCTTATGGCATAGCGCAGCGTGTGTATGTGCGTGTGTGCGTGTGTGCGTGTGTGCGTGTGTGCGTCGTTAACACCTATTTTCGACTTCTCCTCTGAAACTACTGGACAGTTTTTAATGAAACTTTGTCAGAAGTATATATGGGCTGGTGCAATTCAGATTTGTTCGTGGCGTTGCCATGGCTACCATAACTAGGTCAAGGTGACCTAGGGGTGCAAAAATCTTAAAAAATCTTCTTCTCCGAAAGTACTGATTGGAGAAAAAATCTGATGTGATATTTGGCTTCTCTATGGTCTTAAGCCTATAGTTTGTTCATTTTGTAAAATTCGGATAAAAAATAGGTTACGCGTTTTTGCGTTTAATTTTGAAAAAAATCGTAAAATAGCTTCAAATTGTTATAACTTGACTATTTGACCAGATAATGACATGGGGTTTTCAGTTTTGACATCTTCTAGTTAGTATCTTCAAAATGAGGTCAAGGTCAATTGTGAAGGTCGTGACCTAATTTTTTTTACCTCTGATTATAATTATTATCTCGAAAACTATAAACTTTTTGTATAGGCATGTATATTAGAATGTTGTAGGTATTGATACAACGATCATTTTGATGTAAAGAAAAAGGTCATGGGTTCAAAGGTCAAGGTCACAGATGCAAAACAATACCGAAATGGTTAATTATCTCTAAAACTATAAACATTTTGTGTAGGCATGTATGTTAGAATGTTGTAGGTATTGATACAACAATCATTTTGATGTATAGAAAAAGGTCATGGGTTCAAAGGTCAAGGTCACAGATGCGAAACAATACCGAAATGGTTAATTATCTCGAAAACTATAAACTTTTTATATAGGCATGTATATTAGAATGTTGTAGATATTGATACAACGATCATTTTGATGTATAGAAAAAGGTCATGGGTTCAAAGGTCAAGGTCACAGATGTGAAACAATACCGAAATGGTAATTTATCTCGAAAACTATAAACTTTTTGTATAGGCATGTATATTAGAATGTTGTAGGTATTGATACAATGATCATTTTGATGTATAGAAAAAGGACATGGGTTCAAAGGTCAAGGTCACAGATGCAAAACAATACCGAAATGGTTAATTATCTCGAAAACTATAAACATTTTGTATAGGCATGTATATTAGAATGTTGTAGGTATTGATACAACGATCATTTTGATGTATAGAAAAAGGTCATGGGTTCAAAGGTCAAGGTCACAGATGTGAAACAATACCGAAATGGTTAATTATCTCGAAAACTATAAACCTTTTGTATAGGCATGTATATTAGAATGTTTTAGGTATCGATACAATGATCATTTTGGTGTATAGAAAAAGGTCATGGGTTCAAAGGTCAAGGTCACAGATGCGAAACAATACCGAAATGATTAATTATCTCGAAAACTATAAACATTTTGTATAGGCATGTATATTAGAATGTTGTAGGTATTGATACAACGATCATTTTCATGTATAGAAAAAGGTCATGGGTTCAATGGTCAAGGTCACAGATGTGAAACAATACCGAAATGGTTAATTATCTCGAAAACTATAAACTTTTTGTATAGGCATGTATATTAGAATGTTGTAGGTATAGATACAACGATCATTTTGGTGTATAGAAAAAGGTCATGGGTTCAAAGGTCAAGGTCACAGATGCGAAACAATACCGAAATGGTTAATTATCTCTAAAACTATAAACATTTTGTGTAGGCATGTATATTAGAATGTTGTAGGTATTGATACAACGATCATTTTGATGTATAGAAAAAGGTCATGGGTTCAAAGATCAAGGTCACAGATGCGAAACAATACTGAAATGGTTAATTATCTTGAAAACTATAAACTTTTTGTATAGGCATGAATATTAGAATGTTGTAGGTATTGATACAATGATCATTTTGATGTATAGAAAAAGGTTATGGGTTTAAAGGTGAAGGTCACAGATGCGAAACAATACCGAAATGTTTAATTATCTTGAAAACTATAAACTTTTTGTATAGGCATGTATATTAGAATGTTTTAGGTATCGATACAACGATCATTTTGATGTATAGAAAAAGGTCATGGGTTCAAAGGTCAAGGTCACAGATGCGAAACAATACTGAAATGTTTAATTATCTCGAAAACTATAAACTTTTTGTATAGGCATGTATACTAGAATGTTGTAGGTATTGATACAACGGTTATCATGATGTAAAAAAAAAGTCATTGGGGTTTAGTATTTATGTTTTCTTTAAGTCAGCTAGCCATTAGTTATCAGGTGAGCGTATCAGGCCCATGGGCCTCTTGTTTATAATTTATTAAAAATGACATCAATCTTTTTTCAATTTCAAAATTATGAGTACCGGTATTCAGATTTCTTTAATTTGTGAACATATATTTCTTTTTCATGTTTTTGAAGTATTTTGCACAAATTTTAAGATAGATTTCTTTTTTGAAAGAATTTCTCAAAAATTAATAGCCAATGGTAATTTTGGCTACCAGGATTACAAAACTAGCTATGGTTTAGAAATACAAATGTTTGTTCCTGTTGTCATGATAACATGGTGTCAAGAGCCAATTCAATAACAGAAAAGACCTGACCAATCAAAATCCTTGAAACAAAAAGAGAATTGAATAATATATACAAATTTGTAAGATTTTGCTAGTCATTGGCCAATAGGTCACATGTAGAAGTTTAACTCCAACAATCATCATTTTGCTAGTCAGTGTGTGTGTAATCCTGTATTACCTCTATAGTATGAAATGTGCCAATGTCATTATTTTAATTAAAATCCTGAAATTCTTTGCCTAATGACTATGGGCATCATTTTGAGTATGCAGCATCATGCAAGGGTCAGGCGAGTATGGCCTATACTATGGTGAGACCACTACTGTAGCTCAGTTGGTAGAGTGCTCGCTCCATATGTGGGAGGTCTTGGGTTTGAACCTCTGCCAGGTCTGACAAAGACTTAAAAATATGTACTGACTGTTCTTTTTCCAATCACTTGGCATTTAGAAAAGAAAATCATGGGGTCTTTTGGAAGAGGCTTTTAAAACGGATGCTCTGTGTAACTGCAGATGTGGCACGTTAAAGAGCCCTCTCTGCACATAGCTCTGACTGCCCCTGAGTGTAGGGTAAAAATTCAGCTACTTCACTGAAAGCTAGTGACATCTTGACATAAGTGAAAAATATTCTTGACAGGGATGTAAAACACCATTCAATATACTATGGTAAAATAGGAAAATATGTCATCTTAAAATTAAAAAAATCTGTTTGCTGTGATTTGATTCAACATTCATTTAGAAATAAATACAGACTAAACCAATATTTTTTAATATGTGCGTGTTACATATTTCAAACATAGATTTGTACACATGTTTTTTCTTGGCCTGCAATTCAAAAACTTTGTTTTAAATTGTTTACTTTGTTTTTAAATGTTTTAAAAACACTTTTTGTTTATATATTTCTATCTTTAATTTTGAATTTAGATATTATATATAACTGATGAATTTTGTTGAATTTAAAACAGTGTTACAATTTTTGTTTGCTATTTTCACTTTGATTGTATAAAGTGATTTGAATTTTAAATTGCACTGATAATTATTACATTGTTTTATTGACAGTCTTAACTAACTTTTTTCGCAAGTTAAATGAACTTTGCATCCTGCTTCTCTCAAACATAAATGCCAGTTCTGCTTGCGACATGTATGAGTGAAGAATAGATAGCAGACAGGAACATTGTTTAGAAATGTAGTTTAGAGAAGTCCATTGGCATGCATGAAATCAATAAAAAAAAATTAAAATAATCATCTATGTCATTTCTTTTTTGACCCAGGATTGCGAGTTCAAAAAAGATTGCTTAGAATGATCCATGGTAGCCATAATTTTCAAAAAATTTGACTTATCAATTTAATTTCTTTTTCTGACCCTGAACTGAACATTTTGGGCATGTTGTTTTAAATTCATTTGGCAAATGAGTTATTGTAATGTTGTTTCACCTGTCATTATCTGTCATGTTCTACGTTTCAGAAACCTAGATTTCTATAAATTAAAAATCATTAGTAGCCATATTTCCAAAACTGATGGAAATGTAGTTCTTTTTAATGTATTTTTTTTTTACAAATTTAGTAAAATAGGTTACTTTTTGGGAAAAAAAATCTCAGAAATAAGTATGGTATCTAATGGCAACTTTGGCTATCAGGAATAGAAATATTGGAACTTGTGAATCAGTGACAAACTTATAATGGGGGTTTTCTATCGACTTTCAATTTAAGAGTATAAAGGAATAGTGATGTGTCGAGATTTGCCTGTATTGAAGTTGTCAGTTCTGCCTATAGTGGAGGACACCAGAGTGCCAGGAGAAAAGCACAAAACTTTTGCAATCTACAATTCTCTAGAGGGAGCCATTTCCCAAAACTTCAATCTGAAACACCCTATCATCATTACATGTATTTTTGCAATTATGTAATCATATTAAATATGGCTGGCATATGCTTCAACAATGGGGTCATTTGGCAAAATGATAGGTCTATGGCCCTGTGGCCCCTTCTAGAATGAACACAGGTAATTAAATTTGGGTAAAAAGACAAAGAATCATATTTTGTTGGTCCTCCTAGTCAGGTGTCTGTCATGGAAAGGTTTTAGTTGTAATGGAGGATCTAAAGATGGCACATGATGAATTACACTTCCTTTATCAATGGCTGTCTTTTCCAATTCTTACCAACATTAAATCTAGAGAGTCGGTTGTTCAAAGCTTTGTTAGGTTACCGAAAATTTGCATCTTTTTGAATTGCGCAATGTATTTTATAATTTCTCATCTATTGTTAATGCATACAATTACTGTTATCAAATAGATGTGATTTAAGTGAAAATTTTGAGTTTAAATTAAATATTTGTAATTTTAATAACATTTTGACATTTCACTAATCATTTTGCAATGTTCATTTTAGAATTTTTCAGATGAGTCAAATTTTCAAAAAAAAATACTCTTTAACATCACAAAATGAATATTTTTGCATTCTTGTATTGTTATGTTAAATATGCCCACTAAGACATTAAAAATGGGGTCATTTGGCAAAACTGGGAATCATTGGTCCCCAGGCTGTACATTCTAGGATTCTTCAGATGAGTAAAATTAAAAAAAAAATGTCTCTAAAACACCATAACATCAATGTTTTTTGCATTCTTTTAATTGTTATGTTAAATATGGCCAATAAGACCTTAAAAATGGGGTCATTTGGCAAAACTGGGAATCATTGGTCCCAAGGTTCTTTCTAGAATACGAACATTGATTTGGTTTAGCTAATAGAGCTTTGAATAACCCTGCCCTGGTCGTCATGGTACCCAATGATGACCCATGAGTAGTTATCGTAATATCAATACATAAGGGGCTTTGGTTGAGGTTTGAATGTATATTGTTAACAAACATAACTTTATTTGTTATTGTAGGTAGTCAATGAGATGGCTTCCGCAGCTGGTTTACCATGCTCCGTGGATCCTACACTTGTTAACGCCCTCAGACAACTGAAGAATGGTATGTATCATCTGATCATATACAGCATCTGTATCGCTTAGCTTTAGCTTAGTGTACTTATTTGTGTTTCATTTCATCTTAAAACAGTACAGTAAAACCTCGTTAAAATACCATCTGAAAAATTTGCAATCTAGTTATCTCCACAATAAAATTGTGTTTAATGTCCCTCGATGAATTTGCAGTTTTATTTATTTCCTTAGTAAAACCACATTTTAATGTCCCCTTAATAAATTTGCAATCTGACTCAGTAAAATTGTGTTAATCCCCATTGACAACTTTATCACCTCATTTATCACCACAATCTTTTGAAATTCTAAAGCATATTTCTTTTTTTTTCTTCTTAATTTGCCTTCAGTTTATGGCCAAACCTCTTTATAATGCCAAAACTTACTAAAATCTCCCTCATTTTATTGTCAAACCCTTTATAATGCCAAAATTGACGGAAGTCTCCCCCATTTTATTGTCAAACCCTTTATAATGCCAAAATTAGCTGAAGTCTCAGTCAATTTATTGTCAAACCCTTTATAAAATCTGATTGAAAAAATGATGGTAATGAATCAAGATTTTACTGTATGTATTATATATACATTTGTATAGTTGTAAACTTCACTTGTGTGAACTATGATTTTATATGATTTCTGTTTTAAATTGAAATAGACCCTAATATATGAGGTTTATCCACTGAATGAGTGACGTTTTTGTGGCAATACTTTCATCAATGATCATAGAAAAAGGTCTCCTAGAGATCTAAAATACATGCCTATTGGTCAAAGTGGCTGTCTCAACCTAGGTTTAAATCGCTCTTGGGCAGACCCTAGTGTGGTAAAGTTTGTCAGCTTGCCGCAGGTTGGTGGTTTTCTCTTGGCACTCAACTTTCCTCCACCATCTCAGAACTGACCAATTCAATATTAGTAAAGAATCTTGACTGGGGCATAAAAGACCTTTACTTCACTCTTCTCATAGTAATTGTTGGAATATTAACATTTTTTCCTGGAAAATATCAAATGACTTGATTTCATGAATCAATTTCAAGTACAAATATCATGATCAAATCTCATTTAGGTTTATCCATGAAAATTTTTATGTAGGAATATTCCTTGAATAAACCTGCCATGTAAATTATTCTCAATGAACCCCTATTTATATTCTAAATAAACCTTGAAATTATGATTTATAAAGAAAATGAAGAAGGCAGTTTAGACCTTACGGAATCAGGTAGCAATACAAATATAGATAAGGTGTCCTCGTCATCATCATCCGCTAACGATACAGGTGAAAATCCAGGTAACAACTGACTTAAGTTTCCTGTAGAACAAACAAATATTTACCTTTGACAGCATGATCAGCATTTCTATACAGGTGTAGCAAACCTTGTACTTTCAGTAAAAAACAGTTCATACCTGTATTTATTTATTTCTTTTCTTTTTCTCTGAAGACAGAAAATTATGTATGCTGTGTATATTCTTTAGATCATTTGCTTACTCTGACTATAAAGCTGTTGCATCAAGACTGGTGAATCTTTTTACAACTAAAGAGAGAATATCAGATATGGCTATTTTCTTGACTTTTCTTGCCTGATAAATACCCACTTATGTGTCTTTTTCATTTCACTGATGACAAGTGATGAATATGCATAACACAGACTCTTGCTTCAAAGGTAAATTGACATATTGCTGACCACGCCCACAATGTTCCGACAAAGGTCTGGCATGCTTAAATTACACGCAAAAAGAATGAAAACTCTGCCTGAAATGCGTAGTTTAATGATGTCACTGACACTAGTACGTCATTAGTTGCCATGACGCTAATTTGGTACTGTGATGAAGGCCTTTGTAGGAACATTGTTGGCGTGGCTGGTGATCCATCCATTGACCTTAGTTTTATATGATAGCATGTGAATTTGAAAATAATACATAGCCAACAGAACTTTCCTTGCCAAAGGACAACATTCAACTCTCATTAGTGTTTGCAAACACTGTGACAGTGATTTAATCATGTTGCAGTCAACAGGAGTCTTAACATATTCAAAACATTGACGAAGTGTTTGCAGAAACTACAGGGAGTAGACTGTACATAAACATTTTCCGTTGACTATGTATGTATTGATTTTAAATTCACATGCTATCATATAAATTAAGGTCACTTAACTTTCGAAGCCAGAGTGTGTGTGATCATCATAGTCACATGATTGTCATCTGTGTATTGAACTCGCACAACATTTCCTATTTTCCCATTACTCTGTATGTCAATTAAATATTACAGCGATACTTTTATTTCAGGATTGATAAACTCTTGACTTCCTGTATTTTTAATTTCATTGATGCATCTCAGCACCTGAGCACTTCAAACAATTTATACAAGTTTATAGGCATGACCTTAAATTGTACTTATATACTAGCAGTTAGTATAGTGCTTCGAGTTTGACCTGGCTGTTTGACCTTTGATTTCAATTTTCAAACAGACATTTCCACTGTGGAATTTAGTGGCTATATAAAGTTGATATATAAGGATAGATGATAGTAATACTGGGTACCGGGTGTTTACGGTAATGAAACATACTGTTTTACCTAAACCACACAGTCTATTAGCCCAATCTAATATTCAAACTAAAGGTCAAACTGCCAGGTCAAACTTGATGCACTATAATACGGATGGTACCTAAATATTAATCGAAAGTATTTATTTTGCAGGCTTTTTAGATAAATTGCTATTTCATATCAATTTTAATAATTTTGACATGTTTGGCATATGACGATTGATTTGCTTGAAAATTTTCTTTAAATTTAATATGTCATGATTTGTACATTAATACATTTTACATTTGTCATAAAAGCACATTCAGGGCAAAAAGTTGTATTTGAAATATTTTTATATCCAATCCAAACTGAATTTGGGTACATGGGGTATATTGAAATCACTGTGTCTGTGTAAATTCATGTCCAGGATTTAACTTATTGCTGCTTTGGAGGAATTTTATAAAGAAAAATAAACTTTCACTCAAAAAAACCTCAATGACATTTCTCCAAGGTTATGACATGACCTTGAACTAGGGTAAAATTTTATTAAAGTTTAGTGTCACATATGTTGTGTACTTTTTGCTGTAACTCATTTGCTTCTTAGGGGGAATCTCATAAAACTTCACACAAATTGTCCCCATGATCAAAGTTTGTTTCTTGGCCTTGAACCTTGGTCATATCTTAAAGGCATATAGGTCAAGGTCATGAAGTGTGAACTTTATAGCTCACTGGTGCTTTGGAGGAGTTTCTTGAAACTCCGTATGAATGACCTCCATAATCTAAGGGCATGTAATCACTTTTAACCAAGGTCATATATTTAAGGTCAAGGTCACGTGGGTTATTTGTTCTGGTACACAAATATCTTGAAATTTTGATTATTCGATATTTAACTGGCATGAAAATTATCTTATTTATAATATTCAAAAAGTTGACATTCTAATACTTAGGGTTTGATTGTACTTGCAACAAGAATAAAATTAGTGGATTGAAATTTAAATAGACACCATAGGAAGTTCAGAAAGTAATTAAAGAAATTGTAATATTTTTAAACTTTGTATATTTAGAGTGTATGACTTTGTGTAACTTTCCAGCGGAAAATTCTTTACAGTAAACTGATACTGGCTCTGTATAACTTGTAGCACCTGTTAAGAATAGTTATAGTTATCTTTTGAATTTTTTTTTACTTTTATGTATTTAATATACTTTTTATGTTCACTATTGTGGGAGTCATAAGTAGTTGTTTTGTGATGTTTCATATTACTTTTATGTATAATTTAGTTCTTTACTGTTTGTACATGTACATGATGTATTTGTTGCAGTCTCCAGTAGTTGTTTTGTGACATTTCCATGATTTCATATCACTTTTATTTGTACTTTAGTTCACAAAGAAAGTGAGTATGAGATAGCATGTCTACTGTTTGTATTTGTGGCTGTCTCCATACCTAAACTGGCCAGGGCCGATTCTTCTGTCTTCAAAGCGTATTTAGAGGGTAAGTAAAATACTTAATTTAAATACCTAGTTTTCACGATCTTCCCCTGACTAAATTTTCCCTTGACTTCATTAAAGAAAAAAAACTTAAATGAACATGTTATTACATTAATAATATCTTCAAAGGAACTGTTTTGAATAAAAAAAAATCGGATAATAATGACGCTTGAGTTATCCATTTATAATAAAGAAAACAGTATTTGAGTATTCAAAGTTATACATCTACATTTGTATTATAAATTAATGTTTTATAAAAATGAAGGGCCTAGGTGACCAAGGTTTCTTCATACCAATTGTACTTTTACCAGAAAATTGTGAATCCAAACTGTTCAAATGATGAAAATAATCATACCTTTTTGACTGTTAATTTACACAATTTTTAGCTCACCTGAGCCAAAGGCTCAGATGAGCTATTGCAATCTATCACCGTCCGTCGTCCGTCGTGCGTCGTGTGTCGTGCGTCGTCCGTCGTGCGTCGTGTATAAACTTTACATTTTAATCTTCTCCTCCAAAACTACTGGGCCATATTTGATGAAACTTGGTGATTATCATATCATGCCTAGGTAACAGCCTTTCAAAATTGTGTTCGGGGTTTGGCCACGCCCAACAAGATGGCCGCCATTACTAAAAATAGCAAAAAGACAAAAAAATCTTTTTCTCTGAAACCAAAAGGTGCAGGCAAATTTTAATTGGATATTCAGCATACCTGGGAACATCAAAATTGTGTTTTTCATGAAAATTAGACGAAAAATAGGTTACGCGTTTTTTGCGTAAAATTACGTAATTTTTAAAATGAGACATTTATTGTTATAACTTCATAATGGCTGAAGATAATTGTATGGAGTTTTCACTGTTGATCTTGTCTTGCAATTTTCTTCCAATTGATGTCAAGGTGGAAGGTCAAGGTCATGTCCCAGTTTTTGACCTTTGATAAAAAATGCTATTTTTTTAACATTTCTTGTGATAATGGCATAGGATTTTCAGTTTTTTGTAGGTATTGACATGACGATCATTTTGATACATAGATCAGGGTCATGGGTCCAAAGGTCAAGGTCACAGATGTCAAAGAATACCAAAATAGTTAATTATCTGCAAAACTATGAATTTTTAGCTCACCTGAGCGAAAAGCTCAGATGAGCTATTGCAATCTATCACCGTCCGTCGTCCGTCGTCCGTCGTGCGTCGTGCGTCGTGCGTCGTGTGTCGTGTGTAAACTTTACATTTTAATCTTCTCCTCCAAAACTACTGGGCCATATTTGATGAAACTTGGTGATTATCATGCCTAGGTAACAGCCTTTCAAAATTGTGTTCGGGGTTTGGCCACGCCCAACAAGATGGCCGCTGTTACTAAAAATAGCAAAAAGACAAAAAATCTTCTTCTCTGAAACCAAAAGGTGCAGGCAATTTTTGATTGGATATTTGGATTCAGCATACCTGGGAACATTAAAATTGTGTTTTTCATGAAAATTAGACGAAAAATGGGTTACGCGTTTTTTGCGTAAAATTATGTAATTTTTAAAATGAGACATTTATTGTAATAACTTCATAACGGCTGAAGATAATTGTATGGAGTTTTCACTGTTGATCTTGTCTTGCAATTTTCTTCCAATTGATGTCAAGGTCGAAGGTCAAGGTCATGTCCCAGTTTTTGACCTTTGATAAAAAATGCTATTTTTTTAACATTTCTTGTGATAATGGCGTAGGATTTTCAGTTACTTGTAGGTATTGACATGACGATCATTTTGATACATAGATCAGGGTCATGGGTTCAAAGGTCAAGGTCACAGATGTCCAAGAATACCAAAATAGTTAATTATCTGCAAAACTATGAATTTTTTGTATAGGCATGTATATCAGAATATTGTAGGTATGGCACAATGGTCATTTTGATATATGAATAAAGGTCATGGGTTCAAAGGTCAAGGTCACAGATGTAAAAAAGTACTGAAATGGTTAATTATCTCAAAAACTATAAACTTTTGTATAGGCATGTATATTGGAATATTGTAGGTATTGGCCTAATGATCATTTTGATATATGAATGAAGGTCATAGGTTCAAAGGTCAAGGTCATAGATGCAAATGAATACTTAAATGGTTAATTATCTCAAAAACTATAAACTTTTTGTATAGGCATGTATATTGGAATATTGTAGGTATTGGCCTAATGATCGTTTTGATATATGAATGAAGGTCATAGGTTCAAAGGTCAAGGTCATAGCTGCGAATGAATATTTAAATGGTTAATTATCTCAAAAACTATAAACTTTTTGTATAGGCATGTATATTGGAATATTGTAGGTATTGGCCTAATGATCGTTTTGATATATGAATGAAGGTCATAGGTTTAAAGGTCAAGGTCATAGCTGTGAACAAATATTTAAATGGTTAATTATCTCAAAAACTATAAACTTTTTGTATAGGCATGTATATTAGAATATTGTAGGCATTTGCCTAATGATCGTTTTGATATATGAATGAAGGTCATAGGTTTAAAGGTCAAGGTCATAGCTGTGAACGAATATTTAAATGGTTAATTATCTCAAAAACTATAAACTTTTTGTATAGGCATGTATATTAGAATATTGTAGGCATTTGCACAACGATCATTTTGATATATGAATGAAGTTCATAGGTTCAAAGGTCAAGGTCATAGATGCAAACTAATACTTAAATGGTTAATTATCTCAGAAACTATAAACTTTTTGTATAGGCATGTATATTAGAATATTGTAGGTATTGGCCTATCAATCATTTTGATATATGAATGAAGGTTTAAAGGTCAAGGTCATAGAATTGAACGAGTACTTAAATGGTTAATTATCTCAAAAACTATAAACTTTTGTATAGGCATGTATATTGGAATATTGTAGGTATTGGCCTAATGATCGTTTTGATATATGAATGAAGGTCATAGGTTCAAAGGTCAAGCTGCCAACGAATATTTAAACGGTTAATTATCTCAAAAACTATAAACTCTTTGTATAGGCATGTATATTGGAATATTGTAGGTATTGGCCTAATGCACATTTTAATATACAGATGTTTTAGCTGTTTATAAATAATATATTGTAGCTAGACTAAATATGTTATATATAGCATACTTATATAATAATTATTATAATTAACTTGCAAAAATACTTGCATATTATTGGCCCTTACTGCTAAAACTTTTGATATTCTCTTTTATTAATGTCATTGGCCATTGAACCTCTGCATAAGATATGTACTCTTCCTCAGGTGAGCGTTAAGGCCCATGGGCCTCTTGTTTGTATAGGCATGTATATCAGAATATTGTAGGTAATGGCACAATGGTCATTTTGATATATGAATAAAAGTCATGGGTTCAAAGGTCAAGGTCACAGATGTAAACAAGTACTGAAATGGTTAATTATCTCAAAAACTATAAACTTTTTCTATAGGCATGTATATTGGAGTATTGTAGGTATTGGCCTAACGATCATTTTGATATATGAATGAAGGTCTTAGGTTAAAAGGTCAAGGTCAAAGACATGAACGAATACTTAAATGGTTAATTATCTCAGAAACTATAAACTTTTTCTATAGGCATGTATATTGGAATATTGTAGGTATTGGCCTAATGATCATTTTGATATATGAATGAAGGTCATAGGTTCAAAGGTCAAGGTCATAGAATTGAACTAATACCTAAATGGTTAATTATCTCAAAAACTATAAACTTTTTCTATAGGCATGTATATTGGAATATTGTAGGTATTGGCCTAACGATCGTTATGATATATGAATGAAGGTCATAGGTTCAAAGGTCAAGGTCATAGCTGCGAACGAATATTTAAATGGTTAATTATCTCAAAAACTATAAACTTTTTGTATAGGCATGTATATTAGAATATTGTAGGCATTTGCACAACAATCATTTTGATATATGAATGAAGTTCATAGGTTCAAAGGTCAAGGTCATAGATGCAAACTAATACTTAAATGGTTAATTATTTTGGAAACTATAAACTTTTTGTATAGGCATGTATATTAGAATATTGTAGGTATTGGCCTAACGATCATTTTGATATATGAATGAAGGTCATAGGTTCAAAGGTCAAGGTCATAGCTGCGAACGAATATTTAAATGGTTAATTATCTCAAAAACTATAAACTTTTTGTATAGGCATGTATATTGGAATATTGTAGGTATTGGCTTGATGATCATTTTGATATATGAATGAAGGTCATAGGTTCAAAAGTCAGGGTCATAGATGCAAACAAATACTTAAATGGTTAATTATCTCAAAAACTATAAACTCTTTGTATAGGCATGTTTATTGGAATATTGTAGGTATTGGCCTAATGCACATTTTAATATACAGATGTTTTAGCTGTTTATAAATAATATATTTTAGCTAGACTTCAAATATGTTATATATAGCATACTTATATAATTATTATAATTAACTTATAATTAACTTGCAAAAATACTTGCATATTATTGGCCCTTACTGCTGAAAATTTTGATATTCTCTTTTATTAATGTCATTGGCCATTGAACCTCTGCATAAGATATGTACTCTTCCTCAGGTGAGCGTTAAGGCCCATGGGCCTCTTGTTTTATGATTTTTTACAAATATTTTGTAGGTCATGTAAATAATTCCCATTGCCTGGCGAAAACAATAAACCAGTTAGCAGGTGCATTGTTTACAATTCATGGACCTGGAGATGTAGCAGACAGATTACAAGAATTCTTAGCCGTAAGTTTAATAAACTTTAGATTTTTGGTAAACAGTAAAACCTTACATAGCCGCAGACTTGGGGAACATATATCTTTGACAGGTTACATGGGGATGTATAACCTGCCAATAAACAGTAAACCATTTTGTCACCTTTGGAAGTGGCACTAGTTCCACCTTTTTAACATCGATTTCATGGTCTGTGTGACTTGCATACTTCCTTGCCATGTTTGTTTACCATAACAAGTCTTAGGCCTTGCACAATTTACTACCCTTTTACCAATAAATGTTACATGTACTGTGCATCTGTGCATATCCCTAGATGCATGTAGTTCTGCGTACCCTGACAAGTTGTTTAATCTCTATATGAGAAATTTCTTTGAAGGATGGAAAATACTTGTACATTGTCGCACATATATTTATACCTATACATACCAACATGACAATATCTCTGTTCTACAATATGATTTTATTTCTTGGCTTAACTTATTGTTTAATTTATGTCTTTTTTAGATATGAAAATCAATAAAGTTTGCACCATGTCATTATCAGTTGTGAAGTATACAGATACATTTTGTCATAATTAATGAACACCAAGTCTAATTCTCTTTATACCCCCCGCTTAAAAAGTGGGGGGTATATAGTGATAGGGGCATCCGTCCGTCCTTCTGTCCTTCCGTTACACCTTAGGGTACCTATCTCTTATCCGCAACTTCTCCTTAACCCTTCAATGGATTTTCATGAAACTTTCACATAATCTTTGTGATATAATGTAGATGTGCACCTCCTATTTAAAAATGTGATCCGATGGTTTTTTTATTGGGGGGGGGGTTATTTTTTGTGAGCTTGTGGCTCACAGTTTGAGCTTGTGGCTCACAGTTTTTCTAGTTTATCCTGTTTTAGCCTCATAAATCTTATACATTTTGTTAATATTTTTCAGTTGGCATCATCAAGTTTGTTACGACTTGGGCAAGAAAATGATAAAGAATCAACCAAGAACAGAGAATCAGTATACCTACTTTTAGATCAAGTAAGTTCAGGTTTAGTATTTATGTTTGTATATTTGATAAGTATTTGAGTTGTGTTTTACATCCAGTCAAGATTATTTCACTTATATCAAGCAAACAGTTCATGGATGGTGGAGGAAACCAGAGTCCCTGGAGAAAACTGTTGGCCTTCATAAAGCAGACTTTCTTGCTCCAGTATCATTTTAAGTAGGGTATAAACCTACACACTTAGTTCAAACATAATAATAAGTGTTGTTAGGCTGCGTTAAAATTTATGGTTAAAGTTCATTTATGGATTAGTTTAGGCCTGAGTGATCAGTTGGTCTCATGCATACACTGATGGATCACAGGGCCTCTCATAGCCTAGGTTCAAGTCCTAATCAGGCATATCCTATATGAGAAAGTTTTCCAAAGTTTTATGGACCTGATCACCGCTATATATGTAAAGAACACTGAAACAGCTATGTAAAACAATGTTACTCAACTCATCTGTTTGTCTGTAGTTGAGGAATGCTGTAATTTTGACAGTGGTCTAGTAGCCTCTTGATTCTGTTCATCTGTTCATTCATTTGTTCGTCCATCACAGCTAAGGTACATACTTTGTGTAATCTGTAAGTCTAATTATTAAACCTGTAGTTTAAAAACTCTGCATTGTGTTTGAAACTCCATATCATTTAGAAGACACATTTTGTGTAATACATTTATAAAACTGTATATATGTATGCCTTTTACATGTTTTAGATTTTGTAAAATGTTTACATGTATAGCCATGTTAAGGATTTTTGGACAAATTTGGAAATTTTACAAACAAAAATTTTCTCCTATGTCAACTTACATGCAAGATTGATAATAGCTTTGTAATGACAAACAGTAATGGTGATACAGGTCCTGACTTGTATGTTTGTTTTGTTATGGAAATGACAGGTCTTCCACTTTGAAAATTTCACAGAAATAACTGAAGAACTCTGGGTCAAGTATGTGTGTGTGTGGGGTACATGAGCTTCATGCACCAAGGTTCTTTCATTTTGACAGATTTGTTTCAGTCATAAAGTGATTATTTATCTTTCTTTTTTTTCAGATTGTACAAGAATCTCCATATTTAACCATGGATCTATTGGAATCCTGTTTTCCGTACGCTTTGTTAAGAAATGCCTATAATGCAGTTTATAAAGCTTCGGCAGCTGAAGCCTGATACTAATGTGTAATTATATTACAGGGTAGGAGTGTTAACATAAAAGTGTTACAATGAATTCACAGATTTACTTGGTGTCACAGTTTTTGTTGTTGGATACCGAGCTGACCCGCGATTTTACATGAACGAAAAAGTGTATCTTAAAAACCAACCTGGTTACTTTGAGATCACTAATTTATGTGGTGTCCCAATTTACATCGTTTTCATGGACCCATCAATTTACATCAAGGAACTCTGTTACTTTGAGATCACTAATTTATGTGGTGTCCCAATTTACATCGTTTTCATGGACCCATCAATTTACATCAAGGAACTCTGTTACTTTGAGATCACTGATTTTCATGGTGTGCCAATTTCCATTATTTTAGTGGATACTCTGACCTAAGACTTTAGATCACCGTAATGGTTTATCTTGTAAACCAACCTTAAACAGAAATCAAGAGTAAAAAATTTACACACTACAAGATTGTATTTTTCTTACGATTGCAAAAATTGGACACCACAAAATTAAATGATTTCACATTTTATAAAAGAGACTTGTCACTGTTTCTTATAATGAGGATGATGCATCATCCTTATTATGATGCCAAATTCACACAGTACAGTAAAACTTGATATGGCCAACATCTCCATGTAAAGACCACCTGTCTAAAAAAACTATTTTTACCTCCCTCAAATGAAATTAATGGAGGTACATAAGAAATAATCATGTCCATTTGTCTGCCTGTCCAAATATTGTATCTAAACCATACCTTTTATGTCTGTGGATGGATTTGGATCAAACTTAGAACAAATGTAAACCAATATGAGGCCATATGTGTCGCATACAGAATTTAAGTGCATAGTTTAAGGGGCATGAGCCAATGACAAAACCGTTGTATAGATATGTCAGCTTCACTGATGTTCTAGTTTATCCCAATTTAACCTTCACAAAAATACTTGCAAATAAAGAAAAATTGTTTTGAATCTAAAGGACAGGTTTTTCTGTACTTCTGAGAACTTTTGAGTCATTCTGAGAAGACTGGCTGATTGATGTATTAAGTGCAATATTGATTTAACAGGAATGAATTGAATACAGAAATAGATTTTTATTTCACTATACATTTAACTATGACCAGTGCTTACGTAAGACAGAAGTATGTTTTGCTGGACAATATTTTATCAACTCTCATATTTAGTCGTTATTAATTGGAAATGATTGGAAATGAATATACAAAGAGTTAAAAGATTCTCATATTATGTATGAATATTATTTGTTTGTATGTGAATGAAGCCCATTGATTTTTTTTAACAAACCCATTGTTTAAAAGATATGTTTGTACATGTAAAATAATTGTTAAAAAGATTACTAGTTCATTTGTATAATGCATCTGTCTGTATGATATTTATTTAAAAATAAGAGTCTTCAAAACTCTAAATGCCACAGAGAACTTAAGCATGATAAGTACATATTTAGTCTGAACCGCCTCCGATTTTTTTCCAATTTGATTGTGCAAACTAGCTCATGAGCATAAGTCAGTATTTAAGTGCCATGTACTTTTGAGATAGAATTTGTACAACAACAGTTTGGGTACTGCTGATCAGAACAAAGAAAAACCATACAAGAAAACCTCATAACGATAAACAAGGTGTCATTGTAATCAAGTCTGTCATTAAATCCTTAAAGATCTGCAAAAATAAAACCATACCAGGAAACCCTGGAGTAATAAGTAAGGTGTCAGTGTAATCAAGGGGCATTATATTTTAATTTACCTGTGTGTACTAAATGGGGTTCACCACGATAACCCCTAAATAATCATAAATATCAGTTCATGTTTTCCTGGGGTATTCGCAACTTGCAGGGTAAGCTCTGGGAATTTGAAAATTGATAAGCTGATAAATTTCTGTTGAAGAGCCAGTAAAACAATTAAAAGTGAAAAAAATGTTACCTGAAACTTTTTCCAAAATGTCCCACACAAACCTTATGGGTTGTTGATCATGTTGTACAGTGGCAAACCCCATTAATTATGTTTATAAAGATAAATATACCCAATGCATAAGTGAACAAAATCTACAAATTTGTTTATCAGGCATGTAACAAAATCATTTATTATTTTATATATTAATTTCTTTACATACATTTTGTTATTAATGTATTATCATAGATATTGTTTTGATTTATTGCTGCATGCAGATCTTGTACCTTTTATAATAAAACAATAAAATATAACATAAAATGTACAATTATTTTAGTGCTCATTGTTTTGTCTTTGAAACTTAAGAGATTTGAACCATGACTGGATCTGACCAAGACTTGAAAAAAGGTAGTGAATTTTCTTTAGTCCCATGCCATGCTTAAGAACCTTCCCTACATATTGCCTTGAGTGCACTGCAAAGGTTAAATTTTGCCATTTTACTTATAAGTCTATAAATAAAAGTGAAATATTCTTGACTGGGATTACAGCCCTATTCAATCGATCTTTGAAACTTAAAAGATAATTTACAACTTTGATAAATTCACAACCGCTCCTTGAGAGACTTGATGTGTGGCCTAGTGGTCTGAAGTGTGTACTGATGAATCACAAGTTTCCTACCACCTTGTACCTAGGGTCAAATCCCACCAAGCCAGATTCAAGTGTTAGAAAGTTTGTCAGTTCTCTTGCTGAAAGGTTAGTGGTTTTCTCAGATTTCCCCTCCATAAAAGAACCGAACACCTCAATATAAAATAGTCTTGACTTGGGTATAAAAAGACCATTAGGTCACTACATACATTCCATGACACTCCTTCTAATCTCGAGATTTTATAATCGGTGATCTCGCCATTTCCCTCATTTTCATGACCTTGGTTTTATTAGCCATTGCCAATAATGTTAGTTGCTTGCCACAGATTGGTTGTGATTTTCTCTGGGCACCCCAGCTATAGTCAAACAACATTGACCTATCCGCTTGACCTGTCAATGGAAATATTCATATACAGTCCAACCTGCCCTAAAGGCCACCTCTATATAAGGGTCACCTGCTTATAAAGGCAAGTAGAATTGTATCCTAATTGTTCTTTATTCATATTATTTGAACCTACATGTATATAGCCACCTGCCCATTAAGGCCATTTTAATGGTTCCTTTGGATGGTCTTTATAGACAGGTTTGACTGTACAACAATTAATCTAATACATGGGTAGTGTCAGGATTTGCAGTTAATATAAATAATATGTGATGTAGATAAAATAAACACATAAATCCACCATAAATATTTAAATCAAAGATAAAGCAGACAGGTCAATGTTTGCCTATACCACCGACCACCCTGAGTTAGGTGAAAGGGCTGGGGTATAACACATGTACAGTCCAACCTGCCCTAAAGACCACCTTTATATAAGGATCACTTTCTTATAAAGGCCAGTAGAATTGTATCCTAATTGTTCTTTATTCATATTTGAACCTATATAACCACCTGCCCATTAAGGCCATTTTACTGGTTCCTTTGTGTGGTCTTTATAGACAGGTTTGACAGTATACCATTACTTCACAATTATTCCTTAGCTTAGATTTCCTTAAAATAAATGTCTAGTGACTAATTGGAAATCCTTAGTAATTTTGTTAGTTTTTTAGGCTGTAATTTTAAAGATTAATATCAGTTTATGGAATCTGTTCTCTAATTATGTTGAAATTTATTTTTATTTGTTATATATTTTATTACATGTATAAAAGAATAACAAAATTTACTAAACTTAAGGTAAGGAAAATCATAAGTAAAGGAATAATTGTGTAACTGGGGTCAGGATTCCCTGTTGGTAATTAGTTGACATTGCTTTCCTGGAAGATCTGGGTTCGGTGCCATGATATGCCAGTTATCAACCCCAGGAACTTCCTCAGTATAATGGATTTTAAATCACAAATCATTTTGTGAAATAATTACATTCAAAATCCGATTTGAGTTGGTTAATAGTGTTTTACGACCCAGCCTAGATTGGTCCACTTACCGATATATCAAGATGGAGAAGGAAACTTTAAGTGCCTGGAGAAAACAATCAACCTTTGGGAAGATAACTGATATTCAAGATCCAAGCTGAATTGATTACCAGTAATAATGTTTTTGCCGCAGTCAAGATAACTGATATTCAAGATCCAAGCTGAATTGATTACCAGTAATAGTGTTTTTTGCCGCAGTCAAGATTATTTCACATACATAAAAGCAGTCAGTTCATGAATGGTTAAGGAAACTGGAGTGCCTGGAGAAAACAAACCACCTTTGTCAACCAAACTGACATTCAAGATCTGAAATATATACTCAATATACAAGATAAATAAAACAGCCCAATACAGGATTGTTTTTAGTAATAAAATACATGTGATTCTCCTAAACGTGCTGATGTGAAGTAAATCACTTCACACTGACCCACCTCCCATTCAAATATATTGATAACAATTTCATCCCAGTAGTAGTTGGAGATGTTTGGTCAAGTGGTTAAAGTCCTGAACTCCTATTCCAAATATTTTGGTTCAAACCCCAACAAAATTGTATGATTCAGCATGTCTGCTCAAGTAGTACCGGTAATATGTAGCTTTGGCTCTCAAAATGTTGGGAGCCAAAAATCATCATGAAGCTGAAAAAATTTTGAATAAATTTGAGTAAGCTACTTTTGGACCCAGAAATTATACAAACTACCAATTGCCTAAACTGGGGAATGGCAGATCTAGTTCTGAAGGGGGTAAATCTTGCTATGGATAGCTATGTTTCCATTCCCGGTAGCCAAAATCGCCATTGGCTACTCATTTTTGTGAAATTATTTCAAAAAGTAACCTATTTTAACAAATTTGTGAAAAATTACTTTAAAAAGTACTCTATTTTCACAAATCTTGGAAATTTGGCTACTAATAATTTTAAAATTGTGGAAACCTAGGGATAGACATCTAAAGATGAATCAATTTACCCAAGGAAGAATTTTAACTTTAAACACAAATAATGAACAAAACTGCTGTAATAAAATGCTTTTATTCCATAAAATTACATTATGATATGACCATGGTTAAAATAATATTTACAGATGTAAAATACATAATATACCTCTATAGCTCTATTTACAAAATCTTTAACTTATATAACTAATTATTCTTATGCATTCTATGTTCATTGTATTAAGGGAAAAAATAAAATATAAGTTTCATAAATACACAATCTAAAATCAGTGCATCGATCATCAAAAAAACCAAAACACTTTCACTAGTGGGCGCTGATACACCTGCGTTTCCTGTTTTGATCGCCAAAATCACCATTAGTTACAAATTTCTAAGAAAATTCTTTCAAAAATTAACCTATTTTGTATTATAGCAAATTTGTGGGGAAAAATCTGTAAAAAGGACTATATTTTCACAAATTTGGTGACGAATTATTTTAAATTTGTGGAAAACCTAGATACACCCAAGCATGTTATGACATCAGATTGTTTGTAGATATTCGTTAGAATGATTGTTTATTTCAAAATTACAACTCTTGTAAATACATGAAATATACACGTGTGATTTTGAATTATGTTTTTTATGTTTTATTAAAAAAAAAAAACTGAGGCAGCTAAAAAATAAAATATTTACAAATAATAAACCTTAACCGAGAATTTTACAATCTGATTGACAGATGCTGAATTAAAAATACAATTTAAAAAAAAACAACAACGTGGATTTCATTCTTGAATTCAATTATATAGGTTCTCCGTTTCTCTGTGTAAATATATAGGTAGCTTAGATTCTTGAATCAGTTAATTGTTAATTATGAATCGGATAATATGTGATCCTATAATACTGCAAACCCTGTCTATAACTCTGTATTTCGACAATTTGACAACCTGTTCATTCCGACCCCTCCCGAAATTGTTCATCGCGTCAAGATCAAATGTCTTACTATATGATTTAATATTTTTAACCCCCTTGCTGCCAAATGGGCACATTTGTCCTCTTATAATAACCGGTTGCACTGAATATGTGTATCATAACGGCAGCCTGTCATATGAACACACATACCAGTACATGTACTTTCAACAGACTGACAACTCTTGGTAACCATTTGTTGGTGACAATCATGTTAATTCACATTGTTAACTTTCCATTGACAACCATGCATTGAAATTCAATTTAGCACTGTCAACATTATTTTGAAATTTAATTTGGCAGCTAAGTGGTTAAAGTACACTTGAATTGATGGGAGAAAAAGCATAAGTTTGAATATTATTTTCCAGTATTTAAATTTGGGGGGGGGGATAACATTACTGCAGCACTTGGACATGATATATATAAACTTTTAAAATAAAGATAAAAATTACATACATGTATAAAATTCTGAAAATGTACAACAGTCAAAATTGCAGTAACAGTGGCAAGAGTCTTAACTATTTTTGGCTTTGATTACTTCTGGTGAAACTAGGTGAAACTATCCTAATCAGGGTCTAGCTGCACAAAGCTTTATCTTAAAACTTGTGGCACATGTAGTTTAAAATCACCACTGGATACTAAATTCTGAAAATTTTGTCCAAAACATTTGTATAAAATTTGTGTTTAAAAATCCAAAAGACTATATTTGCACAAACTGACATGTATAAAGTTAATTATTAATTAAACCTTAATTATAAAATTAATAATTAGTTTGCTAATTAAAGTTTAATGATTCACTAACTTTTAAGAAAACTTTGTGTAACTTGATCCAGTGTTGTAGACAATATTGATATACCTTTAATAATGAATTTTAGTATATGTGCGATATCTAATTAACAAAATTAATTACTACAGCTGTACAACATGATGCCTTAATTAAGTTAGAGAATTAATGTAATGATTCCTGATACGATTTCCAGTCACTGTATATAAATGCTAAAAACAAGATGTAACAATTGTCATAAGGTTATAACAACTTCCAATATCAGTTTGAATTGTTTTAATTGGTATTAATTTTGATGGTTTTAATTTTACATGAAGCAAAAACTGTAAAGGGAGATAATCCATCCATAATTTTTCTTTCTTTAATTCTTTTTATATGAATTGCTCATTTTCAGTATGGCATATATTACAATAATGGGTCAAGTTGCACAAAGCAAATTGGAGTTTATCATCTTCCATGAGCCCCTAATTAACACGACACTTAATGATTGGCTAATTCTGGATTAATTAATGACTTGCTTTTATTGAGCTTTGTGCAACATGGCCCTGATGTAGTCATGGTACTTGTGTCAACAAAGATTCGCTAGACAGTGTCACATGCACATGGCATGGTATTGATGGAATGATGAAGAAAAATGAAATCAGAAAAAAGAAAATAATCAGAGATTATTATTTTACCAGTACATGGACTGGATGGCACAGTATTAATTAATAAACATGACATGGTATTAATAGAGTAATGAAAAAATGAGTTTGGGAGAAAAATTGAATATATGTAATCGGAAGTGGTCATTTTATCAGTACATGGACTGTCTAGCCAGAGTGTAGAACAATACGAGACAAGATAAACTGGTAGTCATTGAAAAGAAATTATGTAACACCAGTAACTATGTTATAATTATAATATTTGATTAAAATTTAAGTATGATAAATGCATAAAGTCACAGTGAATTATGTAGTTGTGACACTTGACAGATAATGACATGATGGTGGGATTCACCAGTGTATCAAGAGATACACCCTAGACTATACTTCAAGGCTTCCATCTGAACCCCCTACCTCTGACTTTCAGGGTCCAAATTGACAATTTTACTCCCCCACGCCCTTTTTCAGTTTTTTTTTTAATTCCAAAAAGTCTCAGACCCCAAATAAAGTGGATTCTTCCTGAAAATCAGAATTCATATTCAATTTTCAAGGTCAAAAACATGGTCTCAAGAATTCTAATGGAAGCCCTGATCTACTACTTCTTTCCACCAGATTTGTAAAATCTTATTGTCAATTTCCAGGTACAGGTAAATGTCAAAATCGAACATTTAATCTATACCCGATGGTAATTATTATAGACCAGGTCTTCACAAAGATCAAGATGTATCCAATGTTATGACCGTGAACCCTATTATTAAAAATTTCAATGTTTCCGTCGTAAAATCATGATAAGAATTCCTGTAACAACGTGGCTAGTATGACTGTCCTCCACGATATCCCATCTCACTCATAGAAAATCCAATGGCAATATACACAATAATGGATATACCGATGGTTAACATACTGCACATGAAGGAATAGTTGGCCCACTTCTCTGAATACTTCAGATCTCCATCATAGTAACTCCTGTTTGACATAACTGTAAATAAAATACAAAAATATTGGTTATTACATATACTGGTACAATTAAAATAGAAGAAGGAAATATACAACAGAGTACAGTGAAACCTCATTATAAAGTCTTCACTAACTCTGCCACTTTGCTTATGGCCATAGTACATGTATTTTGAAGTACAAAAATATTGGTAAAAGAGAAGAAGGAAATATGCAACATAAGATGTTCAGTGAATCCTCATTATAATGCCCCTCACTAACTCCATTATGACATTTTGCTTATGGCAATAGTGTTTTGAAGTCCAAAAATCTAATACTTTTACATTTTTCTCTGGCCAGAATTATCTCTAAATGACCAAACCCTTTTTAACACTAAAATCTGTCTGAATAATTGGCAACATTGGATCAAGATTTTACTTTACGTGGCAACAGCCAACCCAACTAAAAAGCAATACTGTTTACAATACCAGTAAATGATAAAACAGCCTAAAAAGAAAGGAACAACTCTTATTGGAACCACCGATTATAAAATTTCCGACTTTGGATAGGCACTAGAGTAAATATCTAAGGTGTGGTTAAAGTAATCTCAGAAGGCCTAAATGCTCAACAAACACCTTTGGCAGGGTTAAAACAGCAGTTTTAACCAGTCATTATGATACCGGTAATTCCTTTTTATGATAATTCCTTTTTACAATTAAGGTCACTACAAAACCTAGTGTTATAAAGTCTGTCAGTTTACTTGTCCATGGTGTTGTTTTAACCAGGTACTCCTGCTTTCTCCACCATGATCACAAATATAACTGACTTAATATACGGTAAGTGAATGAAACTTGACTAACAACACTATCACTCCACCAGGTAATCACCCCTCTTGACTGGAATGAATTTTATGACTTATGAGAAAGTCTGTAAGTTTGCTTGCGAAAATATAGTGGTTTTAACCGGGTACTCTAGATTTCACCCCCATCACAAATATGACTTCCTTGAGATATATAAGTGAATAAAATTTGACTTGAAACACTATAGCTCCAGGGGTTCAAAATGATGTTTTGTAATGGAAGCTCCAGGACTTTTTGCTTTTATTTTTGACAGGTCCCATAGAAAGTGCAGAAAGTCCAATTTCATCATTGAAATGTTTATACATGTGCGATTAGGTTTTTGTAAGTAGAAATAAGATTTATATTATCCTGGTAAAATATGGCAGTTTTTACAGTTTAAATATCAAGGGTTCCAATGTAAAATCAATAGGTCCTGGACCTCGGACCTGGGGGATTTGGTGCTCCACTATTCACTCCCTCTTGATTGGGTGATTTTAATTTAAAATTGCTTACCTGAAAAAATAATACCAAGTGGTCCAAGTATTGGGTTGAATATGGTTACAAAAATAGCCAATGGGAGGTAGTTATGTGGTTTTCTGCCTATGTAGTGTCCACCAATGACAGTCTTGTTTACAAACACTGGGTCCCTGGTAACAAGGATTTGCTTTCCCCATTTTGGATCTTCTACATAAGCAGAGCCTGGATTGGCTGAGGTGCCAATAGGAGGAGTGTCTAACGTTTTCATGTTTCCAAAATTAGCATCTGAAATTATAAAATTAAAAAGTATATTTTAAATGGCTTATTCTGTCCCAGGCTCCAGCATCCCCTGGAAATAAGGGGTAAAATACAGTGAGACTTCAACAACTTTAAGTGCAAGTGATTTCTATTTTGATGTTTAAGTTATCAAAGCATTCAAGTTTTTGAAATTGCATCATTCACAAATAAAATTGTGAGGATTGGTTGATTGAATGGGGTTTTACATGAATAGTTCACTGATATCAGGACGTCACCAGCTATAGGCAAAATGGCAGAATATTGACCTTTGAAGTTGACTCAGTACAATGTTCCTTCCAAAGGACCATGCATCTTTCATTTTTAATGCAGAACAGTCACTACCTATGTCCAAGTCTTGGTCAGACCCATCCGGGTTCAAACCCCTGTACGTAGGGAACACTCTTCCAACTTGGCTATATGGTAGTGGTTGTGTTACAGTTATGAGTTTAAAAATTAAATAGTATTCGATCACAGGGGCCAGTTGCATTCGATATAGTAAAATTGCAAAGTTAACTCAATTAAGCTGAGCTTGATAACCTAAACTGAAGACTAAAGAAGTGTCTATTTTCTATCTGACTTTTAATACTGACAATTTAGACAAAATTTATGGGAAAACAAAAACACCAGCTATCCTATATGTATGAATGGTAAACAGTTACCTATGGTGATGTAAAGTAAGCCAAGAGAACTTAAACTGTCAATCATTTTTCATTACTTGAAATTATGTTTCACCCCCCCCCCCTCCCATAACTGTATTTGTTCTCTCAGTTTTTATCTGTGTATAATTTTTACCTGAAGAATCTTAACAACAGTTTGATAGAATAAAATACATATTTGCATAAAATACAAATCAAATATCTAAATTCTTACCAGATATAAGTCTTTTTACATCACAAATATTTCAAATCTTCAGTCTTTCCCAATATTTTGGTCACTGACTTCCGCTTACCTGTGTGACGTCATTTCAGGTAACACACCTCGACAGCGCATGCTCAAAGGTGGGCGATATAAGCCTAAAAGGAATTAACATACCTATGAAATTATTCATGTTTTATTATAGAATGGATTATTTTAAACGAATTTCTACTGGTCAGGGGGCCAACAGTTAATAAGCAATAAATTGTGCTGGACTTCTGCGACATTTTTAATTCAGATTAAAATAGTATGACGCTGATTAATATTTCTTATTAAAAACAAATCCGTGTAGAAATGGTTTCAGTGTTGTGAAATAAAATTGATGTTATCATTAAAATGTCATTAACTTTTACATTACTGTTTGTCATATTTTAACCCTAAGGCAATATCCGATTAATTAATGTTCATCACTTTTCTACGTAGCCTTGGCCTTATGTGTTAATGATGGGAACTGTATTTTTACAACAACCGTGAGAATTATCATTTCATGTCCAAATCATGTTTTTTATCGTTTCATCATATTGCAGTGTATTGCTAATGCACTACTGTATTTCCGGCATAAATGGAGCGGCACATGGTTTTTATTAGACTTGCACAAGTCCCTATATTAAATTATTATTTCAGTATTTTGCCCCTTTAAAACTATTACAGAGATCAACTGACAAAAGTCAATTTACTATCAATAAATGGACTTTTGTCAGTTGATCTCTGTAATAGTTTTAAAGGGGCAAAATACTGAAATTAATAATTTAATATAGGGACTTGAGCAAGTCTAGGTTTTTATTATTTATTTATTTCGATTGAAAATGTTTCCATTAACTATCCATGAAATGAATTTACAATGCACTGACCTAGCCAGCTGCTAACCGAATTTTAAAGTTTCAAATGAAAACATCCTTATTCAGTTCTCTGTGAATCTTTTTGCAAACACCTATTTACTAAGTTTTAACACCAAATATGGCCTTGAAAAAGTAGATTTCTGGCATAGCCTAACGAATTTAAAGTTAGGTTCAAGATATATAACAGATGCAATTAATTTTAGATTACAAGTTTTATGATGACCTATGAAAACAAGAAAATACCTGCAATAATTCCGACCAATATAGGTATGTCACTTTTAGCTGGTGGTATTTCGATATAATACCTACTACCTGTGTGTCAAAGTCTTAAAATAGGAAGTTGCCCCTATGATCCATTTCCACTGTTGATTTTTGTCATCATTTTCTCACGGGTCGCCGATATTAGCAGTCTGATAGCACCCAAATCTTGAGACTATTTCCAAATTTTCAAAAGTGTTCAAAGTCTTTCTGGGACAACATTCCAAGTATCATGTGGTTGATTTTGAATGTATTATTTGGAATTAAAATCAGCAAACAACGCAAGCATTGTTTATGCGTTGTGATACGCTTACCCCCTTCTCCTGCGCATCTTAATTTTCATTCTCTTGTGAGACTTGACATACCAGGATTTGCTGTTTGCTGCTTGTAGTTCACCCGAGTCAAAGTCTGTTATCGTCGGTTTGTTTTTTTTCTTTGCCGTCGTCGGCGGCGTAAACTTTTACATGTTCTATATTACCCCCGAAACTACTGGGCTGATTTTAATGAAACTTGGAAGAAGCATATATAGATAGATGCTATTAAGATTTGTTCGTGACGTTGCCATGGCTACCAAAGCTAGCTCAAGGTGACCTGTAGTTTTAAAAAAAAAAAATCCGGAAGCATTGATGAGAGGGAAAAAACAGAGATGATTCAGTTCTTAAGCTTTATAAATACATTTCGTAAAATCTGGTCCAAAAATCAGGTTACGCGCTTTTGCGTTATTTTTTTAAATGTTTAAAATTAGATTTCAATGATTTTATCTCCATTATAAATCAAAATAACGACATGGGATTTTTCAGTCTTGATGTCGACTTGACATGACCTTCAAAATGAGGACAAGGTTAAAATTCAAGGTCACGAGGAAGTATTTTTTTTACCTTTATTGGTTTGTCAATAATTTAATTGCCAAGTTTTGTCATTTAATGCTAAATTTATTTTAAAAATGACAAGCATAGCAAGAACTTTTGGTTTCATAAATATCAAACCAACCCTTTTCAGAGTTATTTCCCCTGAAATTTAATGTTAAGAAAAATCAATAAATACAATACAATGAATGGTCAAGCGGATAGGTCAGTGCTGTTTGCGGATGAAACGAAACCCAATCAACAGCGCTGACCAATGCAATCTGTAAATATTTTTGCTAGCCTATGAACGATGGTTCATAAAGCTCAGTGGCGTAAGTAACCAAGTGCCTTTTGCCAGGTGTGCTGCTACAGTCTGTTGTGTTGTATTGTATTTTTGTATAAATGTGATTGTTTCTCGCGATATAAATTGCATGTATTTTTAGTGTCACGCAAATAGTCAGACTGGTTTAATTCTAAATAAAGTAATTAAAACTACTCACTAAACTTCGGTTTTTAATTTGGCGCTAACAATTTCTAAATAATCATTCTGGTTCTGCTCTTCCAATCAACAGCATCGTTTTATTTTTTATAATTCAACGCTTAAATATATACGATCTTTTTGGTGTGTAATATTTTTATATTCAAATATTCATTATATTGGCTGGAAATTTTTGAGATTATTATAATATATATATATAATAATAATACTATTTGAATTAATTCTCAAAAACATTATTACTTTGTGTACATATGTACCGGCAAGTAAACTCTTACTGTACAACACGAGTCCACGATTCTTACTTGTGGCCATGTGACCAGTCACGTGGTGACGGTGGTAATCTAAGTGTTAAAGGTCACTGGCCTATCATCTGTCGTAAAGATTGTATAATAAAAACAAAAATAACACAAAACTGACACTAAAAAGAGACATGTCAACTGAAACACAGCGGTACAAGGACAAAGTGACCATTATAACGGGAGCTACCAGTGGTATAGGGAAGGGGATACTACAAGTGTTCGGTAAGTGAAACCATATCTAGGCCAATACGCTTATCTTTTCTATTTATCTTGGAAATTTTGAACGCAAACCAAGCATTGAAAAAAATAAATAAAAACGTGGTTATGTGCTACCGAGACAGTATTGTGTCATGAGCGCAGCGCAAGATTTTTTTTACTCTTGAACATCAGTGACCCTCATCGGGCTATGTTCTGGATACATGGATATAGTGATGTCCCAGTTTTACAATCACTCCATTACTAAAATTATGCTGATAAATCTCAGCTTTCTCTTTCACTGTTTCCTCCCAGTTTGCAAAATATTTCGCGTTGCCAATGACCAAAAAAAAAATCAGTTATGATTAAAGTACCTACCGAAATCAATTTTATTTATTGATTTATTTTTTGGACTGAAAACGGAAACCAGTGAAAACGGAAACACGTATTTTTTAGCTCACCTGAGCAAAAGGCTCAGATGAGCTATTGCAATCTATCACCGTCCGTCGTGTGTAAACTTTACATTTTAATCTTCTCCTACAAAACTACTGGGCCAAATTTGATGAAACTTGGCGATTATCATGCCTTGGTAACAGCCTTTTAAAATTGTGTTCGGGGTTTGGCCACACCCAACAAGATGGCCGCCGATACTAAAAATAGCAAAAAGACAAAAAATCTTCTTCTCTGAAAGCAAAAGGTGCAGGCAAATTTTGATTAGATATTTAGATTCAGCATACCTGGGAACATTAAAATTGTGTTTTTCATGAAAATTGAACGAAAAATAAGTTACACGTTTTTTGCGTAAAATTATGTAATTTTGAAAATGAGACATTTATTGTTATAACTCAATAACGGCTGAAGATAATTGCATGGAAGTTTCACTGTTGATCTTGTCTTGTTATTTTCTTCCAAAAGATGTCAAGGTCAAAGGTCAAGGTCATGTCCCTGTTTTTGACCTTTGGTAAAAAATGCTATTTTTTAAACATTTCAGGTGATAATGGCATGGGACTTTAAGTTAATTGTAGGTATTGACATGACGATCATTTTGATACATAGATCAAGGTCATGAGTTCAAAGGTCAAGGTCAAGAATGCACAACTATTACCGTTATAGTTGATTATCTGCAAAACTATTAACTTTTTGTATAGGCATTAATATTAGAATATTGTAAGTAATGGCACATTGGTCATTTTGATATATTAATAAAGGTCATGGGTTCAAAAGTCAAGGTCACAGATGCAAAACAATACGGAAATTGTTAATTATCTCGAAAACTATTAACTTTTTGTATAGACATGTATATTAGAATATTGTAGGAATTGATTTAACGATCATTTTGATATGTAGATTAAGGTCATGGGTTCAAAGGTCAAGGTCACAGATGCAAATAAATACCAAAATGGTTAATTATCTCGAAAACTATTAACTTTTTGTATAGACATGTATATTAGAATATTGTAGGTTTTGATTTAACGATCATTTTGAAATATAGATTAATGTCATGGGTTCAAAGGTCAAGGTCACAAATGCAAAACAATACCGAAATGGTTAATTATCTCGAAAACTATTAACTTTTTGTATAGACATGTATATTAGAATATTGTAGGTTTTGATTTAACGATCATTTTGATATATAGATTAATGTCATGCATTCAAAGGTCATGGTCACAGATGTGAAAGAATACCAAAATGGTTATAATTATCTCGAAAACTATAAACTTTTTGTATAGACATATGTACTATATTACAATATTGTAGGAATTGATTTAACGATCATTTTTATATATATAGATTAAGGTCATGGGTTCAAAGGTCAAGGTCACAGATGCGAAAGAATACCAAAATGGTTAATTATCTCGAAAACTATTAACTTTTTGTAATGACATGTATATTATAATATTGTAGGTTTTGATTTAACGATCATTTTAAAATATAGATTAATGTCATGGGTTCAAATGTCAAGGTCACAAATGCGAAAGAATACTGAAATGGTTAATTATTTCAAAAACTATA
Source organism: Anadara kagoshimensis (assembly GCA_021292105.1). Taxonomy (NCBI): domain Eukaryota; kingdom Metazoa; phylum Mollusca; class Bivalvia; order Arcoida; family Arcidae; genus Anadara; species Anadara kagoshimensis. The sequence goes on from CM037864.1 coordinate 27,140,915, forward strand.
AGCTTTTTGTATAGACATGTATAATACAATATTGTAGGAATTGATTTAATGATGATTTTGATATATAGATTAAGGTCATGGATTCAAAGGTCAAGGTCACAGATGCGAAATGATACTGAAATGGTTAATTATCTAAAAAACTATAAACTTTTTGTATAAACATGTATATTACAATATTGTAGGAGTTGATTTAACGATCATTTTAATATATAGATTAAGGTAATGGGTTCAAAGGTCAAGGTTACAGATGGCAAAGGATACTGAAATGGTTAATTATCTCGAAAACTATTAACTTTTTGTATAGGCATGTATATCCGAATATTGTAGGTAATGACCTAACAATCATTTTGATATATAGATGAAGGTCATAGTTTCATACTTTTGTTTTTACTTTTTTAGCTGTTTATAAATAATGTGTTGTAGCTAGACTATATACTGTATATATTAATATATTATACATATATTAATGTAGCAATCTCGGGACAAGGTATGATTAATTTGCAAAAATCCTTGCATTTAATTCTGCCTTACTGCTGAAAATTAGGAGTTCTCTTTAATAAATGTTATTGACCATTGAACCTCTGCATGAGATATGTACTTAGCCTCAGGTGAGTGTTAAGGCCCATGGGCCTCTTGTTTAGTTTGGCCTTAGCATAATACATGTTGCTGTATCCCATGATGCCATATATGTTCTGGTGCTTCATTAGGTTAGGTGATTTTAAAAAGTAAAGGATAATTATGCATACAACACAGACCTGTCGAAAGTTTAACGACGAGCTAACTGAAAGGTGTCGAAGCTCTGCTGCCAAATGGCTAATATATAAATAGCCAGTGAGAAGTAGATAACGAGGGGCTTAATTGACATTGAGCTGCCGAATGGTCACTTATTTGAAACGGCCGTCTAGTGCTGTAAAATTAACACTGGTATTATATGTAATTTAAACCTCGGCTGGTGGACTAAGTCATCCCCAAGGATATCACAAACTTGGTGGGCAATGCTTTTGTATTGTCAGAAATATAATGTTATTTAAAGTTGCTGCTTGTTAAAATCTGAAAATCCTCAAAAACTCAAGGTATGCATCCTCATGCAAAGAATTTCCTTAGGCACATTTGGTTAAATATAAGGTAAGGTATAACATTGTCTGAAGTTGCTGCTTGTTAAAATCTGAAAATCCTCAAAAACTAAGGTACACTCTCTCATGCTAAGTATTTCCTTAGGTAAATTTGGTTGGTCCTGAAAGATATTTTTTCAAGCCCTTGAAAAAATTAGTTTCACAATTTTGGTCCAAGCACTACTGATAAAAAATTGAACCCCGAAACGATCGTCTAGTGCTGTAAAATAAACGTTGGTATAATATGTAATTTAGTGTAAAACTTTCAACAGGTTCTTTAGCTTAGTGTTACACTTTTGACAGGCCCGGCCCCAGTTTCACAATCAGTCCTTAGCTAAGATTTTCCTTAACTTAGATATTGCAAAATTTCAAATCTTTATAATTTTGTTAATTTTCAAGATATTGAGGAATTTAAGGTGTTATTTTGAAGATCGCTTCTAGATTAAAACATTTGCATTTAGTTTTGACAAAAATATTCAGCAGTAGTTCCTAAAATAAATAACCAAAATTTGCTATATTTAAGTTAAGGAAAATCTTAGCTAAGGAATGATTGTGAAACCGGGGCCCGTACTGTATATATATGTGTTTATTTTTTACAGTAAGGCATGGAGCAAAAGTAGTGTTTTGTTCGATAGCGACGGGTATGTATCATTACATTTAAATAAAACATATCAACAAAAAAGTTTTATTTCCAAACAGTCTGATTTAATTTGGTTACCTTCCCTCTATTCTCATGTCGAGGCGGTCAGTACAGGGATTGTGGTGGAAACCAAGTTTCTGCAGAAAACCACCTGCCTTCGGCAAGCAATCTTAATTTAAATTCTGTCTGTTGAAAAGCTCTTTTAAGCTATTTTTAAACGTGCGCTATTTATAGATCTTTCAGCCATTTAGACCTTCTATGAAAGTGTAGTGTAACTTGGAATCATAGGAAACTACAGGAATTTACCTACAAGTAATGTTTTTAAGGTTGAAGTCTTAGAGCTTTGTTTGCAAAGAGAGCTAAAGTGATTATGCTTGTACTAGCTCTCACCCAAGGCGCTCAAACTTACTCACAGAATAAGTATGCTACAGACAAATATAAGCGTCCCTAGTCACATTATATATATATACTGGCTGCTAGTGAACAAGGCATTACTCTGTCCTCTAAATAACAAGCGTCAGGCAAAAGAGCAGTATCTCAAATTTTAGTCTTTTAAAATGATCCAACCGGGGACAAATGTTACCTGGTCAAACGAATTAAAATTCTGGATAAAACTTTTTCCATTGTACTGTATAAATAAATGATGATTTTTCCTTGAATTTTAATGAAAAAATATTGAAATATTGCATAATATTTTACACGCCATACGATTCAGGTAACTGTAGTTTTAATGATTAAGTAATTGATTGAATGATTGAAGTTTTACAGCCCAGTCAAGGATATTTCATTTATATCGATTTGTCACCAGCTATAGTTGAAATAGCAATTGTTATGCAGGAAAGGTTCTTTAGCGTGAAACGCCAATCGCGACATACGGGTCATCGGTTTTAAGGTCTCTTTCGAAGGAACCTGTGGTTTTCATTTTTACATGGCGAGTGCTTGGCGAAAGAACAGTCACAAATATTTTTAAATTTTGGTCAGACCCGGCCAGGGTTCGAACCTCGAGCTCGACTTGGCTTTATGTAGCTAGATATGTATTTCGTCACAGTGAACAGAATGAAATATAGGCCGAACTATCTGCTTAAAAGTCTAAAAGTTATTTAAACTAACACTATCGTTAAGGCAGATAGTTCGGCCTAAATGATAAAAGTTTTGTATTTTGGATTGGTGACAGAGGAAGAAGGGAAATCTATAGAGACAGAATTAAACCAGAGTGGACCAGGGGAATGTTATTTTGTAAAGTGTGATGTTACAGTGGAATCTGATGTTAAGGTAAGGCCATACCAATTCATTCTTTGACAAAAAACGATAAAGTGCATGTTTCACGTTTTGTACCGGGGAACCGAATTAGAGTTTAATAATATGATATATATACTATACAATACAAACTTACTTATCCATGTCCAATAACAATCCAGAAGCAATGTAAAAACTTTGGAACTTTCACCAGGGAAGTTAGACCGGGTGCCCCGGAAGGGTAAGTACTTCCTGTTTAGCTAGTTAAACCTGTCACGTGTGTAATCAAAATTGTGTGAAAGGAACATGGAACTATGGGACGTCAAATATATCCAGGGCAATCCTGGACACAAGAGACATCAAACTTATCAACAATACTGTGATGACGGCCCTAAAACTTTTTGAGGGCCTTGATAAGCCTAGGCAAGCATATACTGTACAATACAAACTTCACAAATGTAGGTCACAACTAAACGTTGCAACTTTACGTCAAAACCATAGATATACTAGTACATACTACATCTAAAAGGCACTAGATACGAATTATAGTGTATAAAAGGACTTCTTTTGATAAAGAAATATAAAATTTGTAGTATTTAAATAGACGGATTTAAAATTTTAATACGCACATATAGTCCAAAAACTATTTATATAACAATGTTTTGAAAAGATAAATGATTTTGATGAAATGTTCTAGTTTCTTTTCCTATTTTTAGAATGCAGTTGAGGTCACAGTACAGAAATATGGAAGATTAGACTGTTTGATAAACAATGCTGGCTGGCGTAAGTTCCCCTCTGTATTATCACAGTCGTAATTACCAGTGAAACAAAAACGAATTTATATGGCTTATCATTTGAACACCCAACACCAATACACCTTCCAGGTCTACCCGACAACCGTGACTGCGAACACCGATATCAACGGTACGATCAACTACCTACCCCGTGAATACCACCGCCAAAACACCAACAGCGCTATCTCGCCTACGCAGCTAACACCACCACCATCACTACTACCAGACATATACCGCTAGCACCACCACTGCTATCTCATCTATGATCTACATCACTACCTGACATATACCGCTAGCACCACCACCACTATCTCATCTACATCACTACCTCACATATAGCGCTTGCACCACCACCACTATCTCATCTACATCACTACCTCACATATAGCGCTTGCACCACCACCACTATCTCATCTACACCGCTACCACCACCTATACAGCTAAAAGTTAAACTACTAGCACCATCACCATCAATACGCACGCTGTTTTGAAGAATTGGTACATCTTCTTCATTTCTCTTGTAGATCCTCCAGGTTTGCCTATTGATGACTTCAGTTCAGAAGATTTCCAAAGTCTCCTTAATTTAAATGTAGTCGGTTATTTCCGTTTTGCAAAGGTAACTATAGTTACACACGATAGCGTCCATGTTAACAAGTCGCGTAAACCAAAGTTACCCACGCTCGGTTTATAAAATAAGTAAAAGATGCAATGAAAGATGTGACAACTGGATCCTAAAAAACCTATGTATCTTAGACACTGAAAGCAGAGTTAGATAGAAGTTAGTTAAAAAAGGATATAGCTAATGCAACCAAAACATGCACTAAACACACGAAACGCCGAGGAATTATTTTATTTATTATGGTTCTAAGAAAAATACCATTTTGTGGGAAGGTAATTTCGTGGTTTGGATTTATCGTTTAGGTAAGTTTGTACAATATTTTCTTGAAATGTAAATTTGTTGGCCATGGTGTTCACGAAAGCAACGAAAATTTGGACACCACAGGAATCAATGATTCACAGTACTTTGAAACTGATTTTAAAACTCTGGATTTAAAAGAGTAGTGTAGTAATGTTGTTTTACATCCAGTCAAAATTCTTCACTTATATCGAGACGGCCAGTTCTAGAATGATTAAAGAAACCGTAGTACACTCCGTCACAGAGTTTCTATTTTAGACAGGCACTGAATGAAACTGGTTTTATGACCAGTTCCGTGCACTTTGCAATTTTAATCACAGACGCTTGGGGTCTGTTTTTTTTCAATTTATTATTTTATCGACTAAGCAATGATATATTTTGCTATTTTATCATATCTGACAATGTTCTGAACTAAATGCATTAAAGGACTTTTTTATATAGAGAAAATTAAGAAAATTTTAAAGTGCAATAAATCAGTTTATTTCTGGTGCATTTAGTTCAGAACGTTGTCAAATATGATAAAATAGCAAAATATATCATTGCTTAGTCGATAAAAAATAAATAATAAAAAAAAACTGACCCCAAGCGCCTGTGATTTTAATCTCTTTTCGTTTCGATTTTTGCCACATTAAGACGTTTTTCAGTTGCTATAACCGCATTGAATTTTATTGTTTTAGTATGCTCTGCCACATTTAAGGAAGACGGCGGGAAATATCATTAACACTTCAAGTCTAGCTGGAAATTGTGGACAGCAGAATGCAACGACTTATGTCGCTTCAAAGGTATTTCTTAAAAGTTATGTCTCTAGCTGGGAATTTTGGTTACCTGAATGCAGCAATCACACACAAACATAATGGCCCACGTTCAAATCACAATTCCAAAAAGCAAAGTAAAAACTTTGAACACTGGAAAACGGAGTTAAACACGGAAATTTCCACTAGGGAAATAAAGCCGGGTGCTCTGTAAGGGTAAGAAACTATTGTCCTCCAGCTAGCTACACCTCCATGTGTGATAATATTATGTTTTGATCTATGCGTTTTTGTGATTCTGAAATTTTCAAGAATCCGGTAATTTTGTTACTTTTTTAAAAACTACCTTCTGCCTTAAAGAATGGAAAAATTGAAGTTCAGAAATATAGTTAACTGCTATATAACACGCTTCTGATAGCTACTCTGCTTATTGCAAAGATGCTATATTGTCAATTTCTGAAATTTTGTGGGTTAGGATAAATGTACTGAATTTGCTGATTTATCACTATTAATTTGGTCAAATTGGGAAATTTTAGTCATCTTCCCAAAAGGGAAAGTATCTGTATTTGGTATTTTTGGCAAATAAACTCACTGACGCATCTTTTCCAGCTTTTATTAGAATCAATAATATAATGAAATGTATTGTACATAACTGTCGAAAGTTTAACACTGAGCTAACGAAATGGCTAGGCTGCTGAGTGGCCGAGCTATTTATAGCTGGTGATCGAAAAGCTGACAAGAAATATATAACACCTGTAGAAACACTGCCTCGGTATAGATAATGAGGGCCAAGATATGATGTCGATTTCAGCACTAATTCGTTAGCTAAGTGTTAAGCTTTCGACAGGTATGTACTGTTTATGACATTGCGATCAACACAGAAATCTTCCAACGAAAACTTAAACAAAGTTCTTGCAAATCAAATCCTATCAGTTCTGACAATTATTATACAGTATATAGTGATAGGGGTGTCCGTCCGTGTGTCCGTCCGTCCGTCCTTCCGTGACACCTTAGGGTACCTATCTCTTATCCGCAACCCCTCCTAAACCCTTCAATGGATTTTCACGAAACTTTCACACAATCTTTATGATATAATGGAGATGTGCACCTCCTATTTAAAAATTTGATCCGATGGATTTTTGGGAGCGGGGGGTATTTTTTTGTGAGCTTGTGGCTTACAGTTTTTCTAGTTTTTGTATTGTTTTCGTTATGTCATACTGGTTTTGTTGTGTTTCTTCTTCTTCCGCTTCGATCCTTGTCCGGAGCGCTTTTTTATTGTGATTTGGAGTCTTGGACATGGATTAGTATGTATGATTAAAATAATCATTGTGTGTAACTGCTGATAGCCGAATCCATTTGTGCTGTTTAACGTTCAGTGAAGATTGTTTCAATTATATGTCCAGGATGGTGGAGGAAACAAAAAACTAAAATGGCAATCTTTTTCACAGTATGATTTGCCCGACTGAGTGTGTATAGTGTTCGAGAGGCACTGTTAACCATAGGCGCGCTTGAGACCATTTGTTTTAGAGTGTATTGTATTATTTATGTTTTAGGGAGCTGTTGCATCATTTACAAGGGCGTTGGCTGTAGATGAGGCTAAATATAATGTACGCGCCAATACGTAAGTAAACAGCTCCCAACTTCACAAGCATTCCTTAAGCAAAATAAAAACAAACATACAATTTACTTATCCATATCACAATTCCAAAGCAAAGTAAAACTCTCAAACTGCCACAATTAGGCTAAACACATGAAGTGAGGCCGTGTGTTCCGGAAGGGTTAGCTCGCACCTCCTGTTTAGCTAGCGGCACAGGCCACGTGTGTAATCAAAATGACAGTGAAAGAAACATGCAACAATGGGACGTCAAATACACCCAGGGCAATCCTGGACACAGGTACATCATACTTGTCATCAATATTGTGATGACGGTCATAAAACGTTTTAGGACCATGATAAGCCTGCAATATCTTTAACTCATTTTTAGGAATTTGGTTTGAAACTACGAAGAAATATTTTGATCAGAACTAAAACAGACGAAATAAGCCTGAGGTGATCTCCAATATGACGCATTTTTTCCCAGAATATCTTAAAAAAATCAATAAAAAAACAACTGGTAAATTCAATTGTGGGATCCCCCCGCCAGCAGGTTTTTCTTTTTTTTGATTTACACTTATGTTCAAAGGACAATAACTTCCAGGAATATGACCAAACCAACTCAGGTTCGTGATATACACATCTCCTTTCAATGTTTTGCTTTGCACCAAGTTTCGTAAAATAGTGTTTTCATGAAATAGTGTTTCATAGTTTTGGAGGATTTGCACAGACAAAAACTTCGGACGGTTGGATGGAAAGTCAAATTTAATATCCCCCTCTTCCTTAGAAAGCTAAGGGAGGGAATAATTATAATTATAAATGGTTCTATTGTGTAAACGTTGAAAATGAAATAAATGTCCGTTTTGGACATGAGTATTTATGAAATACATTGTTGGTTTTTTATTTATTTTAAATTCTAGTTTGTGTCCTGGCAGTATATGGACTCCTTTGTTTGACAGTTGGGTGAAAACTTTACCAGATCCACAAGAGGGTATGGAGTATGGGAAAAACATGTCGGTGAGTTATGTTGAAATAATATAAAATGGAAGAAAGAGATTTGCAACCGAAAACAAATGTATATGGCATAACGGGAACATTCAACACAACTAAGAACACGAAACAACACAAGTATATAACACACACAGCCAAAAAAGACCCTCTTGGTCGGTTACTTCACAGGGAAGGACGAGCCCCCAAATGTGAAGAAAAAAAAGGCAACGGCAAAACCGTTACTTGACCCCGGGACCATCCAAATACTAGCGAGACGCGCTACTTACTGAACTACCTAGTCACTTATAAAGCTCGGTCCGCTATATTAGACAAACACATGTGTGTAACACTAATTATAAAACTCTCTGGACGGGCACTACAGTGGATATACAATGTCGTGGTTATAGTACAATGTGAATTCTCAAATTTTTACCTAAGGCCCTTTTCAGTACTATTGATGAATTAATACACAGGTAGAAAACATGATGATTAAAAAACCCGCCAAACAAGGCTAGAAAAGATAGATACATGATTGAACAATTAAAACTATTAACACTAAAACACTAACAAGAAACAAATACATGGTAACAGTCAAGAATACAAGCCTACACTAATTATTAACATAAACAGCTAAACAACACAAGATAAAACAAGAAATGACTAGATACATGTTGAGAACACTGATTGTAAAACTACTTACATTGGACGAGCATTATAGTCAATGTACAATGACGTGGTTCTATTACACGTACTAGTGAACACACAGGTACAAAGCATGTTGATTATAAAAAACAGCCAATCAAGACTGGAAAAAGCAGATACATATGCTGTATGCTTTGGATGGACGCTACAGTAAATATCTTCTAATGAAGTCCAACGCCTTATTATAAATTTCAGACTTATTAGATGTCGAAATAACAACACCTAATGTAGTCTGGACTTCATTAAGTGTTGACAATTTCGACGCTTAATGAAGTTCAAAAATTGAGGCTCCAGACGAGAGGTCAAACACAGTTGATCAATTTTTAGAATGATTTAATTTGCTAATATCAAAATGACTTCTTGTCTGGAGCATCAATCTTTGGACTTATTAGGCAACGAAATTGTAAACACTTAATGAAGTCTGAACTACATTAGGCCTTGTTATTTCGAGGGCTTATAAAGTCTGGACTTAATTAGGCATTCAGCTTCAACATGTGTTGCTCAGAACAACTATCGACGCTGTTCAAACAGTTGTTTTGTTCTATAAACACTTTTGCTACTCATATACGTCAACCCATGAACTACTCGGCGTTTATTTTATACTGTCAATGTTTCAATGGTATGCAGTACAGACCTGTCGAAAGTTTAACACTAGACTAACGTATTTGTGACAAATCAACAGCTGATTTCAATTTCGTCCCCTAGTTAGTTGTATTTCGGCAGCTGATATCTATGTCTCGGCAGTTTTTCGAACACTAACTATCCTTATTTTGTCCAATCGAAAGCAGAGCTTCGAATCAATTATTTCATTATTAACATAAAAATAAATGTAAATCTGTCATAATGTGATACAAGTGTATTTTTTTTTTAGATTCTTGGGCGATTTGGAACACCTGAGGAATGGGACTTGCTTGTCTATTTTAGCTGCCGATGGAACATTTTGTACTGGTATAGAGTTGGTCGTGTCTGGTGGCGCAGAGTTAGATTTTGCAAAAAAGGCACAAGAAAAAGTTGTAGCCAGCTGACAATCACAAAAGACATTCAAATCTTAATATTTACATTTTTGATGTCTTATGTTTTTAAAAATCCGTTTGAGACCAAATGCAATTATAAAGGCTAAGGTTGCGTCACTCGTTTCTGCGTAAGACTATATGCATGCGTGACGTCATTGATTGGCTGTTCCATCGATTAGAAATGCATGCCGTACACGAGTCTTTTGAATTTATTTTACGATAATCCAACCAAAATAAGATTTTAAAAAATGTAATCATAACCATTGAACTATATAGAAACGGTGTGTATAGTGTTGCAACTTCCATTGTCATGCAAAACAAACTAATCACAACGCGCCTTATTCAGTTTGCTTTGCACGGTTATGGAAGCAATAATACTATACAAAGGTCATTTCTAGACAGTCCAATCGTTACATAACAACGCACGATAGTGTTTTATTAAATGATATTATATTCAAATTCTTTTGACTGTTTAAAAGTAAAAAAAAAGAAATAATTATTTGCCCGTTTGACATTATAATACTTGTTTATTTATGGATTCTTACAGGATTGGTCGTCATTTAAATTCCCCGTGTATTTTAGATGAGTTGAGTTGAGCAATGGATTTTAACGTTCTAATCAAGGATATATCACTTAAACTGAGACGTCGCCAGCTATATACGAAGGTGCAGAAATTTTGCCTGTGCTTTGTTCTGATGGCATTTATGATTATACAGCAGGGGTTCTTTATCGTGCCACGCCTACTGTGACACGGGACCTCGTTTATGTTACCCACGATCTCCCACTTCAAATTTAGATGGTTCATCTACCTGTAATATATTATCATATGGTATTTTAAATTTTTACCTGCGTCACCAAAGATCTAGCTAGTAGCTGCTCAACTCCGTTCGTCTGTCACAGCTAGGGATACATACTTTGTACAAGATGTACATTTGTAAGTCCCGCTGTATTAAAACTTTTCAAATGTTGCACACTGTTTTTATTTAACCGAGATCTTCACCAACTATTTTTCACATTTTATAGTGAACTTAGCTATTTTTTCAGCAATAAATGCTATATGTGTATACTAGTATAGGGTACGTAATTTGTGCCCCGGATTGTCCTGGATATATTTGACGTCCAATATAGTTCCATGTTCCTTTCACTCAATTTTGATTACACACGCGGCGGATGTAACTAGCCTAGCTAAACAGGAGATGCTTACCCTTCCGGAGCACCCAGTCTCACTTCCCTGACGGAAGTTCACGTGTTTAACCTAACTTGTCAGTTTCAAAGGTTTTACTTTGCTTGTGGATTGTGATTCGAACATGGATTAGTATGTATATATCTATGTCACAGATTTACATCAAGTTTTATCAAGAAATATGCGAGTTGCTGCTCACTTAGTATACCACCGGTTTTAACTTTAACCATTGATCGTAAATGTCGAAAAAATAAACTAAGTCGGTATACAGGAAGTAGATGTCTGGTAGACTTGAAATCCGTACTTGCGGCATGAGACCTCACACTGAACTCGCATACAATTTCATTTGTCTGTGTTTAGCAGTTGCTGAGAAAACTGTTACGATTTTTTAGCTCACCTGACCGAAGGTCATGTGAGCCTATGGCATAGCGCAGCGTGTGTATGTGCGTTCGTGTGTGCGTGCGTGCGTCGTTAACACCTATTTTCGACTTCTCCTCTGAAGCTACTGGACAGTTTTTAATGAAACTTTGTCAGAAGTATATATGGGCCGGTGCAATTCAGATTTGTTCGTGGCGTTGCCATGGCTACCATAACTAGGTCAAGGTGACCTAGGCGTGCAAAAATCTAAAAAAAAAATCTTCTTCTCCGAAAGTACTGATTGGAGAAATGATCTGATGTGATATTTGGCTTCTCTAGGGTCTTAAGCCTATAGTTTGATCATTTTGTGAAATTTGGATAAAAAATAGGTTACACGTTTTTGCGTTTAATTAAAAAAAATGGTAAAATAGCTTCAAGTTGTTATAACTTGACTATTTGACCAGATAATGACATGGGGTTTTATGTTTTGACATCTTCTTGTTAGTATCTTCAAAATGAGGTCAAGGTCAATTGTGAAGGTCATGACCTAATTTTTCTTACCTCTGATTATAATTATTATCTCGAAAAACTATAAACTTTTTGTAAAGGCATGTATATTAGAATGTTGTAGGTATTAATACAACGATCATTTTGATGTATAGAAAAAGGTCATGGGTTCAAAGGTCAAGGTCACAGATGCGAAACAATACTGAAATGGTTAATTATCTCGAAAACTATAAACATTTTGTATAGGCATGTATATTAGAATATTGTAGGTAATGGCCCAATGGTCATTTTGATATATGAATAAAAGTCATGAGTTCAAAGGTCAAGGTCACAGATGTAAACAAGTACTGAAATGATTATTTATCTCAAAAACTATAGACTTTTGTATAGGCATGTATATTAGAATATTTTAGGTATTATCCTAATGATCATTTTGATATATGAATGAAGGTCATGGGTTCAAAGGTCAAGGTCACAGATGTGAATGAATACCTGAATGGTTAATCATCTTGAAAACTGTTAACTTTTTGTATAGGCATGTATATTAGAATATTGTAGGTATTGATACAACAATCATTTTGATGTATAGAAAAAGGTCATGGGTTCAAAGGTCAAGGTCACAGATGTGAAACAATACCAAAATGGTTAATTATCTCGAAAACTATAAGCTTTTTGTATAGGCATGTATATTTTAGAATGTTGTAGGTATTGATACAACGATCATTTTGATGTATAGAAAAAGGTCATGGGTTCAAAGGTCAAGGTCACAGATGCGAAACAATACCAAAATGGTTAATTATTGCGAAAACTATAAACTTTTTGTAGAGGCATGTATATTAGAATGTTGTAGGTATTGATACAACGGTTATCATGACGTAAAGAAAAAAGTCATTGGGGTTTAGTATTTATGTTTTCTTTAAATCTATCAGCTAGCCATTAGTTATCAGGTGAGCGTAACAGGCCCATGGGCCTCTTGTTTTGTTTCGGACGGACAGACAGAGGTAGACCAGTATACCCATCTTCTTTGAAGTGGGGTAAAATAAAAAACTTCCCATGATAAACAAAATACTCGCGAGAGTAATATTAGCTCTGTAATGACATATTAAGATGATAAAGATCCAGATAGATCTTGTTAAATTATTTTGTTCCAATCCACGTCAAAATCACAATCCCAACACAACGTAAAAACTTTGCAAACTACATTATTAAGTTTAGCACGTGAACGAACCTCAACCACAGAACGGTGCTCCAGCGGGAAGGGTCGCTAGCAACACCCGCCACGTTTGAAATCAAAATTAAAAAAATGAAATTAACCTTTTCATAACAAATCTACCATTATGACAATTAATGACACAATGAAAAATGAAATTTTTTTTTAATGAAAAAAATAAAAACTTAGGTCTCTTTTCTCATACGAACGGTGGCACAGAAGTGATATTAAACAAAAACAAACATACTTATCCATTTCCGAATCACAATCCAGAAGCAAAGTAAAAACTTTGGAACTGACAAGTTAGGTTAGACACGTGAACTTCCACCAGGGAAGTGAGGCCGGGTGCTCCGGAAGGGTAAACACCTCCTGTTTAGCTAGCTATAGACTAGGAACAAATTCAGAAAATGTGACTGGAAGCGGCATTTTTTAGTAAAAGTTGGTAACATGCTTTTCTAACATAATTCGAGGGTGCTGAATTCAAAAATGGCGGATACCAAGCTCAATTTTGAGTTTTTAAACCCATAATTCCAAAAACAAAATGGTGGCTAAAATTAATGGTGTACCAATAAAAATATTACTTGGGTTGAGAAATTTTGGTAAAAGTTGGTAACATGATTTATTTAACATAAATCGAGGGTGTTGAATTCAGAAATGACGGATACCAAGCTTAATTTTGAGTTTTTGAACCCATAATGCCAAAAACAAAATGGCGGCTAAAATTATTAGTGTACCAATGCAAAAAAGTTACTGGGTTGACAAATTTTGGTAAAAGTTAGTAACATGATTTATTTAAACATAATTCGAGGGTGCTGAATTTAAAAATGACGGATATCAAGCTCAATTTTGGAGTTTTGAACCCATAATTCCAAAAAACAAAATGGCGACTAAAATTAATGGTTACAATGCAAAAAATGTTACTTGGGTTGAGAAATTTGGGTAAAAGTTGGTAACATGATTTATTTAACACAATTCGAGGATGCCGATTCCAAAAATGATGAATACCAAGGTCAGTTTTGATTTTTTTAACCCATAATTTCAAAAACAAAATGGCGGCTAAAATTAATGGTGTACCAATGCAAAAATGTTCGTTGGGGTTTCAAATTTTAGTAAAAGTTGGTAACATAACTTATTTAACATAATTTGAGGATTCTGAATTCACATATGATGGATACCAAGCTCAATATTGAGTTCTTGAACCCATAATTCCAAAAACAAAATGGCGACTTATAGTGTACTAAAACAAAAATGTTACTTGGGGTTTCAATTTTTAGAAAAAGTTGGCAACATGCTTAATTTGACATAATTCGAGTTTGCTGTATTTCACCAAAAAAATGACGGATACCGAGTAAAATGTTGAGCTTTTAAACCCATAATTCCGAAAACAAAATGGTGACTATTTAAATTTATTGAAATTAATTTCTCAGTGTTATTTAAGTTCCATGTTTTAGCAAAAGATGGTACTTTGTGACATTTCAGCATAACTTGCAGACTTTGGGTTGTTACATTAAAATGGAAAAGGCTAAATCGAAGTATAAATGCTTAAACCAAATTTTAAAACAATGTCTAAAAATAAAGTGGTGGCTATAGTTAAGTGTTTGTTCATTATGTGTGCCTTTTGCATAATACACTGATAAATCTACATGACTAATAAATTAAGGTCATAACTGAAATACTGCTCATGGTGTGGAATTACCAGTCAAAATCGAAACTTGTGTTTGAAATGCAAAAGAGCATATTCCAGAACACTCTTTTATACAGAGTTTGCTACAAGTATAATTACTATGTCATCATGCGTCAAACTTTTAAGAATGATATAGCCTAAATAGGTAGAATCACAACCATTATTTAAAAACATATATCGATTGATACGTTGTGAATCTTATATGTAGTGGTTTGAAATTTGACGGTAATATTGCATTATTTTACAACATAGTATCAGTCTCTATACAGTTTTGCCAGGAGCTCAATGCAACTTTTAAATAATTCATTTTCTTGAAAATTCAGAAAGTCCTCCAATGAATACTCACTATAAAACTGGGTAATGTAAATAGCAAGACTGACGTGCAAGCTTAAGCAAAAAGTTGGCCACTCAATTTAAAATTTAAAGCCACAATCGTTGATTGCAGTCAAGGCAATGGTAGAATCGTGTCAGTGGACCAAGACACCTTCACTGAGTTTTCCACTTGAGTTGAATATTTTTCCGTAACCGCCTAAAAAGTAATACAAATTATGTGCCATTTGTTTTTGCCCCTTTACGAAATAATCAACATGTACCATCAGAATACCATCAGTATCTAAGTTAACTGTGGTGATGGAACAGTCTTTCTCTGCCTTCTTTGGCGGAGATGAACCAGGTGATTCCATTGTTTAGACTGTTATTTGGGCTCAGGGATGAAATAATGTCCCCGCTTTGCCTCCATAGAAACAAAGCTCTTATGGGAGTTAGCAGGCTATACCACTAAAATGTTTAGATTAACACGCAACAAAGTGCATCTTGTGTGCTTCTGTGCAAGAATCCCAACAGACCCAAAGCTTTCTTATTGCAAGATGTCGGAATAGAATGTACTGTTCTCTGTGAAATGCCAACTCACTGCCCTTATATTTTCTGTAACTCACCTGTTAGTCATAACAATACAATGGTTTTTATCTACGTTTCCACAATTTTAAAATGATTAGTGGCCAAACTTTCAAAATTTGTGAAAGTGTTTAGAGTATTTTTCTTTTTACAGATTTGCAAAAACAATTTTTTTGTTTTTGAAAGAAAAGGATTTCTCAAAAATGAGCAACCAATGGTGATTTCGGCTACTATGAATGGAATGAAAACAAAGCTCTATCGACCATTTCTGTGGTTGCAACTGTGGCATAACTTCTATGATTGGGGTCATCATTAATGTTTTGCTTGTCCTGTTCATAAGCCGCCACCCACCTTTTTTACTCTTGCCTATGTAGGGGCATGTTGCTATCATATCAGTATGGATAGCCTTAGGTGCCTAACCATTTTTGTGCAAATATTGGATCCTGCTCTTTCATCATTTTTTACATTTGCCAAGTCACTAGTCTTATTTATTTTAGAGTAATACCTTGTTGATATTAACTCACAAAATTACACTGGTCTTCGGATACACGGATTTAAATAGTTAGGGGATAGAAGGGTTGCAAAGGGACATCGACACTAATCTCCTTAAACAGAAGGCTCACGGTATATCATTCAGCCCTCTTACTTCTTACCAGTTTTAATAAAATAAAATGTAGTATAACTTTTGCTATAATTGAAAATCAAACTTCACATCAACATTTTGTAGTGCAAGTTCACCTTTTTAGCAAACAGTCAGCTTAGAGGTGCTCGGTGATGACTTAGCACCCCTTAATAGGTTTGGAAGGCTAGTGTAGATTTACTTTGCTCTTCCACTGCAAAAAAGAAAAATTCTTAAGCATTTGGTGCAAACACAGGCTTCAATTTTGTAAGCTATTTCATTCACACTCTAGACTATATATATCAGTGTTTCAGCATGTTATGTGCCATACTTAATTCATTGAATTAAACAGAAACATACAGACCTATGTTCAAATTACAATCCAAAACCAAAAGCGAAAACTTTTAAAACTGGCTAAAATTAAACATGTGAAGTTTATTCATGAGTCAAATATATACATTTTTCATAATGACCTTTGTTGCCAGGCCACATGAGACGAAGGCTGACCGGCATGCCAGATCTTTTAATTTCATAAATATCAAACCCCTTTTTACAGAGTTATTGCCCCTGAAAAATACTTGATTTTTTTGCAAATTGTGCTGGTTATGTGGCTATTTACTAGAAAACTATTAGTGTTATATAAAAAAGACATTAAAAAATAATGAGCATGATAAACTAAGTAGCAATGTTTGTAAGAATACGATGATCCATAGAGGAGTTGTTACCCCTGAAGTATAATTTTTTGCAAATTTGTGTTTTTGACAATATTTTTTAAATAGTATTATAAATAGATAATAACATCAAGTTGCAAAATTAATCAACATGCCAAGATCTAACTTTGTAGCAAATTTTGTGTATGATAATCAACGAAGGTGGTGTTGCCCCTAAAATTTCAGCATCTTTTAAATGTTTTTAGGTGAGCAATAAGTCCCATAGGTATTTTGTCTAAATTTTCTGTTCATTAACACCCAAGTAAGCTTTGAAATATTACAATCTTTGATTAATAGCTGTTTGTTGCCACCAAAACAACTTCTATATCAACTTTCATGCAAAAATGCATTTTGATTTTGGCGGCCATTTTGTATTTAAATTTTGACCTACTTACAGCAATTTTTCAGCTTGGTATCCGCCATTTTCGGACTCAGCACACCCAAATTAGGTAAAAATGATATATGGTTTGCTTTTACTAAAAAATGCCTCTTCCTCTTTTAAACGACGTCTTTTCTGAAAATGTGCCTAGTCTACTACACCCGTCACGTGTGTAATCAAAATTGTGTGAAAGGAACATGGAACTATGAGACGTCAAATATATCCAAGGCAATCCTGGACACAGAGACATCAAACTTATCAACAATACTGTGATGACGGCCATAAAACTTTTTGAGGGCCTTGATAAGCCTAGGCTTGCAATATCCCTGAGTCAACAATTTATTTGCAAGCAGCCTACTTCGTTGTACAAAATATATTTTTATATTTTTTATATTATCTGGACACATAATGGTTATAACACTTGCGTATACGTATATATAAAAAAATTATTTCATGTCGCTTCTGTGCCACCGTTCGTATGAGAAAAGAAAGTTTTCATTTTTTCATTCAAGCAGTTTGATTTTACATTTCTCCAAAAAAAACAACTTTTTTTGATAAAAATCTATATAATTATAGAAATGTATATTTTAATATAACATTCGGGAATTCCCACAATAAGTTATACGGTATCATGTGATACGAACTAGTTTTCACATATTTTCCAGTCTAATTAACACTATTTAAAACTTAATCATTATTTTTTGTTTAGCAATTTGTAAATAATAATAACAGATATCTTACTATCATACATTCTTACATTGAAAAATTCATTGCTGCTGTTACAAATATTTGCAGAACACCAGAGTTGCTCGGTGGCTGAGCGGTTTAAAGCGTGAGCATACGGATCACAGACCCTCTCGCCGCCTGGGTTCAAATCCCACTTGGTACAGATTCTAATGCGAGAAAGTGCGTCAGTTCCTTTGTCTAAGGCCGATGTTTTTTTTCGGGCACTCCAATTTTCTCCACCATCCCAGAGCAGATCGTCTTGATATCAGTGAAAGAATCACGACTTGGGCCTAAAACGCCGTTACTTCACTCCATTACAACATCACATTAGAACAAATGTATGGATAATCAGACTTAATACAAATGTTCTTGAAGAAGTGCAGTGGTGTAATGGAGTTTTATGACACAGCCAGAAGACTCTTTCACTTATATGAACCTAATGAAGTTCAGATACTATTAGGTGTCCGGACTTTATAAGATGTTGACAATTTTGACGCCAAATGATTGAGGCTCGATACGAGAAGTCAAATACAGTTCAATTTTGAATAAAATTTTATTAAGTAATATCAATAAGATAATACTTTTTGTCTAGAGCCTCCATCTTTGGACTTAATTAGGCGTCGAAATTGTCAACACCAAATATTTACAATATGACTGTACCTGTCTCCGATGAAACATACAGAAGCAATTGTATTTCAATTCCCAAATGAAAGACAATGGGGGTCATGACCCTTGATGTGTATCAATTTTCCCGCAATATGTTCTACACAGGGGGTCGCGTGGTCATGTGAGACACGCCGATCTCGCATGGCCAAAAACTCTATATCACACGCGCAGATATAGAAAAAATAGCGCCAACGTACAAAATATTCATTGTAAATATAAGAAATGACATTTCTGCTCATGGTATTTCAAGGGGTAATGAAAGATAGTGTGGCGCGTGCCAAATTCAAAATGAAGGGCTTCGCCCTTCATCGAATTTGCACGCGCCACACTATCTTTCATTACCCCTTGAAATACCATGATCAGAATATCATTTCTTAAATGAAGTCCGGACTTCATTAAGCATTGTTATTTCGACGCCTAATGAAGTCCTAATGCGACGCTTATGAAGTCTGGATTTCTCTAGGCGTTGTTACATAGCTCCCCAATCAGTGGTTTCAGTATACGTTTGTGTTCTTGTATATCTTTATATCTTGTTTCTAGTTGTGACCTCGGTCTAGTTGTTCAAAAGCAATGAATTCTAAAAGTAAACACTTCCCATGTTTTGGATTAATCCGCCTTTATGAAAAGTTAAGCGGATAGGTCAATGTTTTTTGTCTATATCTAAAACTTTCCGAAAATGACACAAACTTTGTTGATATATTAAGTTGGTCTAAGACTGTATTTTATTCTTCCAATACATACATAATTATCCGAAAATGGTGCACAAATGTTGCAAACCGATAACGCCAATGTGTATAATATATACGAAAGAGAGAGACTAAAATTACATTTCTGTAACATACGAAAGAGAAAGACAGAAAAAATGAGATAGATGTTTCTATAAGAGAGAGAGAAAGAGAGAGAGAGGATCAAATTATTAATATACATTTCTATAATTATGAGAGTGAGAGAGAATTACTAAGTATATACATAGAGAGAAAAAAATAAAAATATTAATATACATTTCTTCGGCAAATAAGAGAGTGACAGAGCGGAATAATTATATACATTTCTATACTTGAGAGAGAGAGAGAGAGAGGAGAGAGAGAGAAAGAATGAATAATAATATACATTTCTTTGACAAAATGAGAGAGAAAGGGAAACAAAAAAAAATTATAGAAAACATGTATTTTCAATAGGATTAGACTTTACAGAAATGATATAAACGACAAACCTTCTTAAATAGAAATTTCAACTAAATATTTGTTCATTATTGTAATCTTTTTGATTAGATTTCGATCTCCTCTAAATCTAGTCTATCATTCTGGTTGCTTTCCGCAACTTGGATCATTTTTACACCGTTAATACCGTTTTTAAGATGTTTTCGTCTAAACACAGTTCCTTCCCTTTTATTGCCATCATGATCCTTTGAGCGTTCAGGGTCACCAAGTTCTGTAACAATTTTTTCGAAGATTTTTGTATGTCTGTCGGATAATTTTAAAACTCTTCGAAGTCGAAAAAGTGGTTTGATAGAGAGTGAAGACTTTGATTTAGAAAAATTTCCAAAATTAACAATTATAAACGTTCGTGTTCTACTCTTTAAATACAGTCTTAGACACTGGTTAAATTCCATTCTGCTCCATTCGGCATCGTTAGTTCCGTATTTTTCAGACAAAATAATAATGCTACTTTTGCATTGTTTGACGATTTTGACCGTTGTGTGTTCCCGTTTATCTCCAAATGGAAGGTCTATGCATGGTATATACAGTTTATATCCGAGAGCCTGAAGCTTTGGATACAATTCCTTTAGTACGTAGTACCGAACATCTGCCTCCTCCTCAGAGAAAGATACGAAAACATCATATATGAAACCATCTTCCATTTTCCTGTGTCGTAATTTCCTGGTCAAAATTAATATCTCTGGATTGAAAAATAAACACGATATTATCAGTATAGAAGAAATGGTGATCACAATGGGGAAGACTATTGATAATGTCGTCGTAAAAGAATCGTCATTGCCACACTCCAATGTTCCAGAAACTATGTCTTCTGATAAACGTTTGTCTTCTTCAGAAAGTTGACAGTATAAAGGGTTAGATTTATTAGCAACTTTAATACGCCTCCATTCCCCTACCCATAGGTTATTACAGTCACAATCAACTCCTTTCTCACCCAGAACCAGGACATCTGGATGCAAGACCTGGAAAGATTTCGGTATATCAGTCAAAGCATGACCTTTTAATATTATTTGAGTTATAACCGGAAGTGATGTAGGTACAGTGGAATTAATTTTTTCCACAGCGTTATTTGAAAGGTCAAGGACGGACACTCTATGAAAGTAACTCCTTGTTTTCAATTCTTTGATTGAATTTCCTCCAAAATAAAGCTCTAGGTTGTTGCAAGATTGTGGCATGAATAGAGGAAGTGACGTATAACGTTGCCCTGTACAGTTGACAATCAATCGTCGTCTGCTCGGTTGATCAGTGCAGACGCAACGCAGAGGGCAGCCATCTTGTATATTACACACCATGAGATCAAGTTTCTCTTGATTATGCGGAATACTGAGCGCATTTGTCTCTGCTAAAGTTTTTGGTTTTGTACAATTCCAATCTGCCTTTACCACTTTGCTAAAGAACCGTTTAAATTCATCTTGGTGGAGTTCTAAAAGAGGTTCTAATTGACAATCACAGTCTAAAGTAACCCCCTCATAATCCCACGTTCCGGATGGGAAATTCTTCAATAAACTATTTCTAAAAGAACAATTTGCATTGAGTAACTGTGTAAATAAATGCGTAGAAGCGTTCACAAAGGAGATATTTCCAGATCCGTAGACCTTGTTTTCGTCAACATAGACAGCGTGTTGGTTTGTCATATCTCCAGTGATACTTTCGGCAAAATCTAGATAGCAATATTCTCTCTCTATCAATATATTGCTTATATCAAACGACTGCAATGGATTTTTTGAAAAATCATAATATAATGCCCCTATTGACTTGTCAGAAATTGTGTTCGGGTCCATACTTATAATGTTATTGTTTGATAAGTTTATTTCCAATAAACTTGAAAGTCCCAAGAATGTTGAATTTGGAACTGTCTGTATTTGGTTCCCTCCAAGGTCCAACACTTCAAGATTTTTCATACAAGAAATATCACCAATAGATAGAATACGATTATGTGACAATCGGATATGAATTAAATATTTAAAAGCACAAATATTTGTCGGCAAATAGCGCAAATATCCCATTTTATGTGTCACAGAAAATTTATGCAAATTGGAATCATAATAAGTTTCATTTGTGTTCACAATGTCTGCTTTCCCGCGAAAATCAGTATATTCAATGTCAAGGTCGAAAATGGTCTCCTTTTTGTATTCGTGATCCGGTATGGAGTTACAGGGACAACACCGCACTTTACTCTCTCGATACCGTTACACAGAGTCGTATTACACCACAGCGATTTTGCTGGACCGTTGGACGGGGTCCATGTCTCATAAGTACCACAAACATAACTAAAACTATACACACATAAAACTGGTATAAAAAGAATTTTCAAATTAAACATGTTTGAAACAGCACCAAACGCCTGGTAAAATTTATGCGACTTGGATTTTTCCTTTCTCTCCCTTTTATTTCATATTTACTCTACGTCATATTAAATTTTCCAAATTTCCCTTCTATATATTATGCGAAAGAACGAATGAAAATAAAGTTTTTGTTAGTATTTCTTTGTTTTTTTATGGAAATTCCAAACACACTTCCCTATTTCCTACTTAGCGGAAATTCTCTTGCTTATCAGAGCAAAACTTTGAATTAAGATAAGCACATAATTATGTATTCTCTTTGTATTCAAAAATTAGTGGGAGTGGAAGAGTGGGGTAACTTTCACGTCAAGACAAGCTTCAACACGCTACAGGCCTGTCGAACGTTAAACAGTAGGCTAACGAATTTGGGACCTCATGTTGGCGCCGTGTTAGATATATTTCGATACTAGTATTTTCTCGGCAGTTGCTATATATCTCTTGGCAGTTTTCGGCCATTAGTTATCCATATTTCGGCTGTTCGACAGCCGAGCTTCGATTACTTTTCCTTAGCTCAGTGTTAAACTTTCGACACGTCTGTACTTTCAGTGAACGCTCTGAATATTACTTCCACGTTTTAATAATGGTATTTAACAAAATATTAAAAAGATAATATGTAGTTTCCCATTGGCTCTGTATAAAATAAATAATAGTTTTGACATACTTAACGGTTTTGTCGAATATCGGTATTATTTTGTAAGCCTCTATATTATTTACTATTTGTACAATACAGACCTGTCTAAAGTTTATCATTGATTTGTTGGTTGGTTGAATGTTGCTTGACGTAACATCAACAATTTTTCAGCTATTCGCGACGAGAACTATTTTATTAATCTCTATGGATTAATCTATGAACAATTTCGTGTATGCATGTGAAGTGCGAGTGTGTTGTATGGTCTGCCTTGTTCTAGCGCGCACTCAGGGCGACTTTAACGTGCTAGCTCACAGAGTCAGTACGCCGCAGACAAGCGTATCACTCCCCCAGTCCATTACGCTGATACCAGATGAACCAGTAAAGACCAACGGCAAGGAAAATTCACTTTCCCACATGTAGTCTGAGTGGGACTCGAACTCAAAGCGGTGAGAGACCCTGGATTTGTAGACTGACGTCTTATCCATTAGGCCACCGCGGCCTTTAGTTTGATATAGGAGTCGAAGCTCGGCTGTCGAATGATCGTATTATGGATAGCTAGTGACCGGAAAGCTGCCAGGAAAAAGGTATAAGCTGCCGAAAAGCTGTCAGGATATAGCTAACGTGGAGCTGCCAATCGGCACTATTTTGTTAGTTCTGTGTTCTGTTTTTTCGACAGGTCTGTATTCTAAGTAAAAGATAAAACATACAGTTACACCATTTAAAACTTAACAAAAATTTAAATAGATAATATATTATCTGGTTTCTCATTGGCTCTATATAAAGAATATTTTAGCAATTTTGCCTAATCTCAGTATTATTCAATAAGCCTATTTATGCCGTCTCATATATCAAGTCTTAAATAAAAGATAAAAGTTGATAAAAAAATTTCATTTTTTAATATATTTTTAATGTGGTAAGGAATTCAGCCTATCACATCAGTTCAATTTAATTTAATTATTTTACATGTTTTTACACATACGAGACGGCAAATACACTACAACTGCCGTATTATAAAATTTTGAAATTCCTAAATGAAATAATTAAATATATATATATATATAAATACAAATAGTGTAAATAATATTATAGTATTGCACATGGTAGATTATAACACAAATTAATGATAAGAGTTTTTCATTGTTGATCAGTTTTGAAATTTCTGTACGAGAGAACTAATGTAAGGCGTATGCTTAAGAACCACTGTGCTTCTCACCGCCTAGGTTCGAATCCGGCTAGGTGGATTCCAGTGTGAGAAAGTTTGCCAGTTCCCTTACTGATGGTTGGTGGTTTTACCTGGCACTTCGGTTTCCTCCAACATCCCAGCAGTGATGGTCTCGATATAAGTGACATAATCTTGACTGAGGCGCAAAACACCGGTCATTACTCCACGAAACTACCCGTAAAATATTCTAATGCTCATTTAAAAAATATCCCTGGGAGACAAATTGTTGTTTCGAATTGATTCAATAACACTTTTATACATTGTATAATGAAAACTAATTTTTATTGTTTTAAAACACATAGAGAATCCGACTTTGGCAGGCCCTAGTGTGAGAACACTTGTCAGTTCAGATGTTTTCCTGTTTTTCTTCATCACTGTAGTGCAGCGTTCACAGGCTATTGCAGAATAAAATGAGCCAAACAACCAATCTTAACAATACCAGTTTGGTGATTTGTAGTTTTAAACACCCCTGAAGAATTGTTTTCTTCAGAAATTTTAATCACGAGATGGGAATTGAAATAGAACGAAACTATCAGCGATGTCAAAATCACAGGTGAGCACTTTCGATTTACCAATTTGTTGCAATGATTCAACAGTGTATCATATATGTTTGTTTATTTCGATATAATCATTCATGTGTCCGATTGATGAATCAATACAACATCACATGTTAAAATAAACAGAAAAATTAACAATAAGCTTTCAACTTCTTTTGATGTTGTTTGTACATGGGTTGTTTGGCTCATTTTATGCTGCGATACCCCGTGTACGCTGTACTGAAAAAATAGCTGGGTGTAAAACTTCAATACACTACTCCACTACACTCAAGATATAACAAGTGTTATTATTTCTGTCTAACCTGTTGCTTTCTCCGTATTTTGGAGGTGAGTCAGATCGTGGGTTTTGAACCGTGACCGGGGTCTGATCAAGACTTGAAAAAAGGTAGTAGCTGGTTTTTTTTCGGAAAGCACTAGGCATTTAGAAATGAAAGTCATCGGTTCCTTTGGTAGAGACCTTAAAAACCTATGCTCCGTGTCACGACAGGCATGACACGTTAAAGAACCCTCCCTATATGTTATTATGAACGCACTGCAAAGATCAAATTCTGCCACTTCACCTATATCTGGTGATGTCTCAATATAAGTGCACAATTTTTGATTGGGACGTAAAACCTAATTCAATCAACCAATCTGTCTTACCTGCATCTGTTATACGAATGCGTATAAAACGATTTTTTGTCGCTAATAACACTACACATAGTTCTCATTTTTAAGATCGTTTCTAGCTTAAAACAAGTATATATAATTTAGCTTTATCAAAATTTTTATTAGTAGTTCTGAAAAAGATATTACCATCAATTTCTAAAGATAAGGAAACCCTTAGTTAAAAAATATTGTGAAAAAGGGTCCAGTTTTCATTCCTTATAAGGTTTTTCTTAATTAAAATCTGGTAAATTTTGGCAACATTTTATAGTACTTCAAAGAAAAAATTGAAATAAAATATTGAAATATGCTTTGTCTGATCTTCAAAATGACACCTTAAATTCCTAAATAGTTTAAAAATTAACAAAATTATTACCGTATCAAATTTGCGAGATTTAAGTTAAAGGGAATATTAGTAAAGAGATAATTTTAAAAC
This sequence comes from Anadara kagoshimensis, assembly GCA_021292105.1. Taxonomy (NCBI): domain Eukaryota; kingdom Metazoa; phylum Mollusca; class Bivalvia; order Arcoida; family Arcidae; genus Anadara; species Anadara kagoshimensis. Next base: position 27,166,646 of record CM037864.1, read on the forward strand.
TAGGGTCTGGTCCATCAACCGTTTTCAGGATATTCTTACCTATTGGGTTGCGTTGGCTACTGCCAAGTACATGTTTTACAGTAACATGTTTTTTTTTTCTATTTAAAACAGCTCTATATTACACCGTTTCTTTAAGTGGGAAGTCGTGGGTTCGAACCCCAACTAGGTCTGACCCAATACTTGAAAGTGGGTAGTGAATGTTCTTTCGCCAAGCACTCGACATTACAAAATGATTCATTCGGATGGGAACTTAAAATAAACTAGATCCCGAGTCACGGTCGGCTTGGCACGATAAAGAACCCTGGCTGCTCTATAATGCCATCAGCGCAATGTACAGGCAAAATTTCTACACCTACGTTTATAGCTGGCGAAGTCTCGATATAAGTGAAATATTCATAACTGGGGCGTTAAACACCATTACACACGGTAGCACAGTTGGTAGAGAGCTTGTTTCGTATGTGTGAAGTCGCGGGTCCCAACCCGGCCGGATCTGACCAAGACTTGAAAAAAGCTAGTGACTGTTCGCCAAGCACCCGACATTTAGAAATGGAAGTCACAAAGTCCTTCAGACGAGACCTTCACTACAAAGGTAAAAAATTCTTGCATTCACCTATAGCTGGTGACGCTTCGATATAAGTGAAATATTCTTGGCTGGGACGGAAAAATCAATCAATCAATAATCCATTTACATATAACATGTCATTTAAATATCACGGGCTTCTTGTGAAATGAAACTAGAACTGTCTCTTGAGAGCCAAATACACCCCTATGCTTTTAATGTTTTCCTGCGACCTTGGCCTTTCCGATACGACCTTGGTTCATGGTCATGACACATCTTTTCACATGAAGATTATTCATGTGAAGTTGTATGACAGTCGTCCAAAGCAATTACGAGATACAGACCGGACATGATTTTACACGGACAGAAGGACGAAAAGACAGACAGACAGACATGGTGATTTTTATATACACCTTTCAAACTAGTTTGCGCGGGAGGGGGGGGGGGTAAACAATAAGAGTTTAAGTCAGAGACATTTTTTATTATTTAAATATTTAACATCACAACTTTAATTTTTTAAATAAAATGAAAAAATGTTTGATGAATTATGGATGAATACAAATCATTTATTTGCCTCACATTAAGTTCAAGTTCTATTCATAAATCGAAATAAATTCGTCCTTTCACAATAGCATTTTGTATAAATGAAGCACATGTTTCCGGTTTTGAAAATGGCGGGCTTTTACAAACTCGGTAATGGCGCGCTTTTAAACCTCGCTCCCAGTGATCTTGAATCGCCAGGAAATGATGGATTCCTCCACTGTCTACATACAAGATAGATTATTATGATGAAAATTAACGTTATTGCAACGGCGGCTAAAATTCCTCCCGCCAAATCGCTGAAAATAAAAGAAAACAAAAATATATATTTAATTAAATATAATTGCCAATAGGCATCGGATAAATAAGTGTGGAATAAAAATAGAAATATGTGCTGATGGATTTACAAGACACAAAGCAGAATAACTTAATAGAAAGAGAGAAGAAAACAAGTCGGGGTAACTGGTCTCACTTCGATGGTGGGTGGAAATCTACATGTTTCTTGCAATATCCCTGTGTCAACGTTATCAATGTACCCGGTATTTGTAAGCAGCTTCGAGACAGCGCCTAATAAAGTCAATTTCGGCGCCTAATAAAGTCTGGAGTTCATTTGGCTTTGGACTTCATTAGGAGCTGCTACACAGCTTACTTCAATGTATACAGTTGGGAACAACGAACAACAATGTTTTTTTAGCATACGGAGCTAGAAGGTAGACACTGTTTCGGAGCTTGAACCGACAAATGTATTTAGTGACAGTTAAAATTGGATGGAAAATTCGTTCAATTAAAAAAATTCAGATCGGGACATTTTCAATAATGTTTGTCTTAAACACTATAACAGAAATATTTTTGCAAATATGGCCCACTAGGTCTTTAATGATGGGGTCAATTGGCAATATAAAAGGGCAAATGACCCAATGCCCCCTGCTAGAATGAACACTGCAAATTAATAAAATATATAATTGTAGACTTTTCAGTTGACTTAGCATCTTTATTTAAATTCCTATGTTATCGTACATTCACTGACGTAATATTTAACTGATAAATAAGAGCGTAAATTTACAGATATACCGTTTGTCAGTTGTCAGAATTTTTTCCAAAGATGCATTGCATCTGTTTTCCAGTAATACGTTTAATGGCACATTCTTAAACACTTGTAAGAACAATTAGAATATAATCATGATATATGATATTACTCGTGTTACGAATGTTTGTGAATAATCTTTTTTCATTGTGTTCGTCTTTTAATGGATTACGAGGGGTTCTCGTTGGCCGAGCGGTCTAAAACACCACTTTACGAAACAGGAGCGGATCCAGGATTTTTGAAAGGGGGGGGGGGGTTCAGAATTACTAGTATATCAATACCAGGTGCAAGCACCGAAGGCGCGAGCTTCCAGAGATGTGGGGTCTAGTAAACATGATCCGGAACAACACGTAAACAGAAATGGGTTGTTACATTAACATATGGGGGTCACATCAGTCAATATCTCTCTCTCTCTCTCTCTCTCTCTCTCTTAAATTTGTCAAGGGGGGGGGGGGGGGTTTGCGGATCACATCGCCTCTCACCACCGCCAGGTTTGAATCCCATTCGTACAGACCCTAATGTGAGGAAGTTTGTCAGTGGTTTCTTATCGAAGGTCAGTGATTCTTCAGATACAGCTTAGATTTTAAAAAATATGTAAAAAAAACCTCTTAATTAGTCGAGTCGTTTATTGCAGTGGAGGATAAAAAGGTCTTTGTCATTTTCCTTGGATTTGAAAAACCTATTTATTCAAGATGATACAGAAAAAGTAGGCTTATACGGTAAAGACTTTGATCTTTTATCAAAGACAAAAACACTTTAATTAAAGGCGAATTAGACATTAAAATTTTGATAAAAAATTAAACATAGTTTTAAAGAGCTTTGATCGAATATAGCATCATTTGACCAAAGTTTATGGGGTTCAGTTAATCATCATTCAAACAAAACTACTGTTCAAACCAGTCTGTTTGTAACAGTGAAATACATGTACGCTTTCTTTCCTTAGAAAAATAAAAAAATGAATAATGGTCGATACTGTTCACTTTCTTCTTTCTATTAGTAACTGAAAATTTGTATGAGCATTCGCAATGGGGTTCGCCGCTGTACCACGTGATACCTTCTAAGTGTCTGCGAAACGCTTGTTTCCAATGGACATGAAATTGCACAATACGACGTTTTCCCGTAAAAATGACGTTATTCCGGGAAATGTTCCGCACAAACGTTAATAGGTATTGACCACGTGGTAAAGCGGCGAACCCCATTGTCATAAAGTATTTTGTAAAAAGGAAAATGTTGGCGCTATGGGGATTTTGCATGGCGAAAATGACGATGTTTACACCGGAAGTGATGTCCTTGGTTACATTATACGTCATATGCACAACAGGATCCGGCATTTGCCCAATTTTTCAACATGTTAAATCCCACTAGCGCCAATGGTTTACTCTGTAGAAATAGTCTAGGGTAATTGAGGATGCGCATACAGATTCGTTACAGGTATGTAATGAATTAGCCTACATCTAATCAGCCATAGGTCTTTTGTAACACATAGTTTTCTTATCAGTTTTACATTGATTTTTAAAAAATCTTGTTTTACATCGGTTTAAAGTTTCATTGATACTATTTTATCTTACATTTTGTAGCCGACAATAGCTGAAATAATGCTGATTCGGCTTTAAAAATTACCCATTCATTTAGTCACCTACCATTGCACAGGCGTGACATGCTAAATAACCCCTCTTAAGCGCACTTTAATGGTCAAAATTTCTACCACTTCACCTATAAGTGGTGACAACTCGACAGGTGCCCACAATACATATACATACTTACGTCATTGATTAAGTTGTAGAATTACGTCACATTGAGTAAATTGTGTCATGATCGTCCTTGCTAAACCATTCCATACCTGTAACCAACAAAAAGTAATAAAATAACATGTGTTGTTGATTTAATAGAGCCACAGATCAATAAATCTAGTTACTAACAGATTTTGATTTGTTAATCATGTGATGATCTAATATTGAACTACTGGGAAAAATAAACACCGCAGCTAGTGAGTTCTGCATATTTGATGCGCACAGTCTGAAGATATCTGGTACGAAAAGCCTATAGGGACATTATTTCGTATCTGAAATTGCGTTATAACAAAATACGTTAATATTTTATTTTATTATACAGAATTATCTCCCTTGTATCGGGGTTAGCACAGGGTGACAACAGTATTATCACATGGGTGCGTTGAAATGGGAGAGGTTGTCACACGTGGACAGTAATTTTGTGGAAGATATGTCATTTATTACATGTCATGCGATTGGAAAGCATAGTACCTGAGCCAAAGGCGTAATAGTACCTTGCTGTCAAATGTACTATACTCGTTGCTAAGGACAGACGAAAACTATACAAAATAAAATATATGTACATATCCAATCGATTTCTAACAGTTTGTCATACTAAACGATGTTTAATAAGAATCTTTATATAATGCCCAAAATAACTCGTTTGATTTTTTTTACCAGGGACGAGTTGATCTCTTTTGTGATGTCGAAAAGTATCAGTCAAAAACAAACATAATTGCACATAATTGATCTTTAGAAGTATGGTTCAAAATATTTAATTTTGAAAATTAGAATAAAAAACAAACATACCGGTCCATGTTTAACTCGTAATCCCAAAAGCAAAGCAAAACCTGGCAAAGTTAAACACGTGAACTTCCACCAAAGAAGTGAGGTAGTGTGCTCCGGAAGGGTAAGCACCTTATCTGCTCTGGTCCCAGTTTCACAATCATTCCAAAAACTAAGATTTTCCTTAACTGAATCTGGTAGTATTTGACAATATTTTATGGTGTTACAAAACCCGTTAAAAGATCATTGTTATAAGTTGGGACTTAGAATAATACCATTGGAGCGCATACATTTTGATTTGTACACGCCACGCGTAACGTTAGCGTCCGTTCATTTGTACCACTTGGCCTTAATATGATTTTTTTTAAAATCAGAACGTATATAATGCACACTTTAGTCAGAAATCTACACATCAGTTTTATTTATGTCTTAATTTCTTAGACATTGTGTATTTACACACGGTACAGGCCTGTCGAAAGTTTAACACAGCCTTACAAAAGGGAGTCGAAGGTCAGCTGCCGAGAGGCCAAGATATGGACAGCTAGTGGCCAAATACTGCCTAGCAACTGCCAAAACATAGCTATCAATAGGCCAAGATGAGGCGCCGATTCGTCACTTATTCGTTAGCTTAGTGTTAAACTTTCGACTGGTCTGTACTGTACGCGACAAAAATTGCTGCGAAGTTAAATGATTGAACGAACAGTTGAAATTGACATTTCTACAAAAACACATGACGTATTACACCTCAGGAGAAAACACAAACCGCAGAGATGACAGATTGCCTTTGTCACCAAATGTAGGAAATATCAACAGGTCCTAGTTTCACAATTATCCCTTAACTAAGATATTTCGTATCTTAAATCTGTCATGTGCTACTTTTGAATTTTTATGAAATAATATAATTCAAAAGTAGCACATGGCAATTTTGAATTATATTATTTCATAAAAATTCAAAAGTAGCACATGACAAATCTAACAAATTTTGATAATCTATGGTGCTACAAATAAAAGAGTTCATAAAAATTAGAATATAGATTTAATAAAGTTAGATTGATCTTCAAAATTGCAGATTACATATTTCAATATCCTAAAATTTAACAAAATTTTCAGATTTCAAATTTTCCAGATTAAAGGAAAATCTTGGTAAAGAAATGACTGTGAAACTGGGACCAGATTCTAGTGGTTTTAAATTAAAATAGATAAAACTTTAGATTGACAAATCACGTCATTCCCTGTATTATTTTAACATGTTAATACACAAGTAATAACAACAAAAACAATCAAGTTTTACCATGTTACAAGACGAAAATTTATATCATAATGTTTTAAATATTTCATTCAGAAAATTAAAACAAATTATTATATCACATTTGTCTTGCCTCGGCCTGTTCGCTCGATTCATTCGATTTAGATATTGTTCCAAATTTGAATTCTCATGCTTATTTCTTGGTCAATTCATTCATTGTTTTGTGTCCTTAGTTACCGTCAATTCATTCATTCATTCATTCATTCGAGTTCATTCATTCATTCATTCGAGTTCATCCATTCATTCGAGTTCATTCATTCATTCATTCGAGTTCATTCACATTCGAGTTCATTCATTCATTCATTCATTCATTCGAGTTCATTCACATTCGAGTACATTCATTTATTCATTTGAGTTCATTCATTCATTCATTCGAGTTCATTCATTCATTCATTCATTCATTCATTCATTCATTCGAGTTCATTCATTCATTCATTCGAGTTCATTCATTCATTCATTCATATTTAACTTATTTCCTCTATATACAGATATAAGAATATTACAAATCAATGTTCAGTAATTTTACAAACACATTAAGAGAGAGAGAGAGAGAGAGAGAGAGAGAGAGAGAGAGAGAGAGAGAGAGAACACCGGAAATTGATTTCTTCTTAAATAAAACTTTAAATGTGAGCAGTCACAGAGACAAATACAACACTTAAATATACATGTATATGGCAAACACACGAGTGATACATTGAAACTGATATTACTCATATTTCTTCTTGTTGTCATGGAAACTGATAAATATGGTTTTAATCAAATATGTAAAGGTTTGACAATGATAAATTATTTGTTATCATCGAATGCCAGTGAAAACTAAACTTTAACGTTCTGAAAGTGAAAAAGAAACTAAGAAACTAGAATTCTACACATGCGCAAAATTTAAGAATGGTTGGTTGAATATTGCTTAACGTCGCATCAGAAATTTTTTCAGCTATTCGCGACTATAACTATTTTATTAACCTCTATGAATTAATCAGACATTATCTATGAACAAGAAGTGCGAGTGTGTTTTATGGTCTGCCTTGTACTAGCGTGCACTCCTGAAGGGCGACTTTAAGGTGCTAGTTCACAGAGTCAGTACGCCACAGGCAAGCGTACAACTCCCCCAGTCCATTAAACTGATACCAGGTAAACCAGTAACGGCCAACGGCAAGGAAAATTCACTTTCCCACATGTGGTCTGAGTGGGTCTCAAACTCACAGCGGTGAGAGACGCTGAATTTTTATTGTAGACTTGATGTCTTAGCAAAATTAAAGAAACGAAAACAGAACAAAGAAGTACAAAATACACACAACAGAACAAAGAAGTACAAAATACACACAACAGAACAAAGAAGTACAAAATACACACAACAGAACAAAGAAGTACAAAATACACACAACAGAACAAAGAAGTACAAAATACACACAACAGAATAAAGAAGTACAAAATACACACAACAGAACAAAGAAGTACAAAATACACACAACAGAACAAAGAAGTACAAAATACACACAACAGAACAAAGAAGTACAAAATACACACAACAGAATAAAGAAGTACAAAATACACACAACAGAACAAAGAAGTACAAAATACACATGCTGTAATTCATTTCGCGATGGCTATTTTCCTTTGTTTTCGTGAAAAATATGACCCACGAATATACATATCAACGAAATTTCATATACAGTCCAACCTGCCTTAAAGGCCACCTAAATAAAAGGGCCACCTGCTTATAAAGGCCAGTAGAATTTTATTCCAATTGTTCTTTATTCATATTATTTGAACCTGTATATATAAAGGTCACCTGCCCACAAAGACCTCTTTTACTAGTTCCCTTCGGTGGCCTTTACACACAGGTTTGACTGTATCACAAACATACCCTAAACAATAGCCACGAATCTCAAATTAATCACCTCACGAAACGGAATTTTTTCTTAAATCCACATAAACTGGAAACCACGTGCATAAACGATTCTTCAACTTGATTATAAATGTATTTTAAGCAAACATTTTTGAGATATATAATACCTTGTTCTTGTTCTCAAACCCATTTCACACTCTATATGGTAAAACTAATATCATTGTTTACTTCATATGATAAGATAAGTTTACCATTCCAGAGCATCCGTTCCCACTCCCCTGATAGACGTTCACGTGTTTAACTTAATCTGCCAGTGTTCTAAGTTTTTACATTTATTGGTTTGGGATTGCATTAGTATGTTTGTTTTTGGCCCCTGCTTCTAATGATTAAATAAAGAAAATATTAAATCCTTACGAAAGTGTAATCCCAACTCGACGTAAATCTCTACACAAAAATTAAATACTTATGGATCGATCGATCGATCGATTGATTGATTGAATGTGGTTTACGTCCCAGTCAAGAATATTTCAATTAAATCGAGACATCACCAGTCATAGGTAAAGTGGCAAAAAATTGGGCCTTTGCAGTGCACCAAGGACAATGTGCAAGAAGTTTTTTTTTAAAGTGCCACGCCTGCCGTGACACAGGGTCTCTCCCAAAGGAATGTTTTGCGAAAGAACAGTCACCACCGTTTCAAGTCTTGGTCGTCGAAACATGACCGGGATTCGAATCCACGACCTCCCATATACGAAGCGAGCACCCAGTGATTTTCATTTCTGAATTCCGAGTGCTTGCTTATCTGTATACCCCGACAAGAGTTCAAACGGGTCGAGCACTCTACCAACTGAGCTACCATAGTAGTTTAAAGTGCTTAGGGGAGTGTAATCCCTACACGACGTACAAGTGATCACAGCTGCTGTACATTACAAAGACCATCATCTATTTATAAATATGACAATATAAATATAATATAATATACTGTAACAAGTTAATCCTGACAGTTCAGTCACCATTTACACAATTTATGTGGTAGTTAGTGCTACGTGCATGGTGCATTTTGTAAAGTACAGGCCCGTCTAAAGTTTAGCACTTAAGCTAACGAAGAGAAGTAGAATATCGACTGTCAAAAAGCCAAAAAGATAACAGCTACCGAAAAAGCTTTCGAGATACAGGCAATTACAAGGATTCGAGATGAGTTGCCGATTCGATACTTAGTGATACTTAGTGATACTTAGTGATACTTAGTGATACTTAGTGATACTTAGTGATACTTAGTGTTAAACTTTCGACAGCTCAGTACTGTACTTCGTGTTATGTACTAACAGGGGCGTAGCTTACTATGAGGCAACCGAGGCAACTGCCTCGGTAAAAATCAGATCTGATCAGATTTTTATTTTTAATTTTTTAAAAGAAACACGAATAAAATAGAAAAGGATAAAAAAATAATTTATAGTGAACAAATATAAAATTATGTTATGTCCTTATTAGTACAGACTTGACTATTCAGATGGTCTTCTACTGTGATACGGATACCATCCGTTTTCGTCACATTGAAGAATTAGTTGCGACTGACTAGATGAACATTTTCCAGGCCATTTCCTATTTTCCATTTTATTAGCTCAGAATTGTGTTAAAGGTACCACTACAGGGTGTACCGTGTACGTGAATCACTATTCATAAAATACTGTCTTTTCGACGACTAACTAAATGAAAATCTCAAGTAAAACTTGAGTTACTAAGTTGATTTATTTGTTCAATATATGCAAAGTTCGGTTTCGGCAAAGTTTTGCTTTGCCTTTTTGACAATGTTTGGTATGTTTGTATTTAAATTCATAAGTTTTCTTTTATATTTACTAGTATCAATTAACAGCAAATATCACTGAGGTTCAGGTGTCGCCAGAATGCACCATTTAACGCAATTTTTTCAAAATTTTCCGGGAAGGCATGCCCCCGGACCCCTAGATTTTAGGTGCCTTCGGCGCATCTATTTTTCGCCTCGGTTATAATTGTTTCCTGTCTACGCCCCTGGCTAAGAATAATGATGAGCAAGTCACAACAACCATATGAGACTTTTTTTTTTTTTACTCTGGACGTATTGTTGTCTATAAACAATGGAAATTTAGATTTTACTTACAGGGGTTCAAAATTTTCCCGTTTGGAGGTCCAGGGACCTTTCATTTTAAATTGGGATCCTTGATATCTAAACTGTAAAATTCGATGTTTTTTTCAGGATAATGATGCTTTTTCTATATAATACTAGTTACATAACAAGAAAAACTGTGAGCCACAAGCTCACAAAAATACCCCCCCCCCACATAAAAAAATCCATCGGATCAAATTTTTAAATAGGAGGTGCACATCTACATTATATCACAAAGATTGTGTGAAAGTTATATGAAAATCCATTGAAGGGTTTAGGAGGAGTTGCGGATAAGAGATAGGTACCTAAGGTGTAACGGAAGGACGGACGGACACCCCTATCACTATATAAGACTTTTTAAGCGGGTGGGGGGGGGGGTATAATTACGCATGGGCCTTTCAATGTTCATATCGGACTTTTAAAACTTCATATGGGACCTGCCAAGAATAAAGACAAAAGGTCCTGGACCTTTCATTGGAAAACGTAAACTGACTTATTATTTAAAAGTGTGTATTAAGTCATCTCTGCTTTAAAGTTACAACAAAAACATAACCCTTTGCAGATCGGGGAAATTTAGTACCTATTACAGGTCATATGTGCAATTTATTTTAAAAATGGATAAAATTGTGTAGCTGCTACAAGGTAAAGAGACTTGTGTCAAATTGTGGGTAATAACAAAATTTAATAACGTGGTCAAATAATGTCACCATGTCACGTGATTATTAACATTTGATGTTTTTTTTAAAGAGAAATGTGGAAATTTGAACTGAAGAAAGAACTACGAAGGGTTTAACCACCATCGGATACTAGGTAGGGGTTATATATTGAGAGAGAGAAAGAGAGAGAGAGAGAGAGAGTTTAGTTGAGTTGAGTTGAGTAATGACGTTTTACGTCCCAGTCAAGAATATTTCACTTATATCGAGACGTCGCCAACTATAGGCGAAGGTGCAGAAATTTTGCCTGTGCGTTGCGCTGATAGCATTATACAGCAAGGTTCTTTATCGTGCCAAGCCTACCAAGACACGGGACCTCGTTTATTTTAAGTTCCCATCCGAAAAAACCGTGACTTTCATTTCGTAATGCCGAGTGCTTGGCGAAAGAACAGTCACTACCCACTTTTAAGTCTTGGGTCAGACCCGGCCGGGGTTCGAACCCACGACCTCCCACTTACGGAGCGAGCACTCTACCAACTGAGCTAACGCAGTGGTATTTTTGAGAGAGAGAGAGAGAGAGAGAGTATGCAGATACCAAAGAGAGAGAGAGAGAGAGAGAAGAGAGAGAGAGAGAGAGAGAGTATGCAGATACCAAAGAGAGAGAGAGTATGCAGACACCAGAGAGAGAGAGAGAGAGAGAGAGAGAGAGAGAGTATGCAGACACCAGAGAGAGAGAGAGAGAGAGAGAGAGAGAGAGAGAGAGAGAGAGAGAGAGTATGCAGACACCAGAGAGAGAGAGAGAGAGAGAGAGAGAGAGAGAGAGAGAGAGTATGCAGACACCAGAGAGAGAGAGAGAGAGAGTATGCAGATACCAAAGAAAGCTGCCCAGATAGCTGTCGATTCGACACTTATTCGTTAGCATAGTGCATAACTTTCAGCAGACCTGTACACTGTAAGAATAAGATTGTCCTCTCTCTATGAAGTAGTTTTATATGACATGATCACATGCATTTAAATTACTAGTTAAGAATACAAAGACTTTCATCTTTAACTAATCAAAGAAGATATTAAACCTATCCTGACTTTATATATGGATGATGCAAATGCACTACAAAACGAGGGTTTTATTATTATGAAAACTCGAATAAAAACTAAACATTTTTGAATATTTATTAAAATTAAAATTACAAGTCCGAATTTACATGCTTTCAGAGCAATTTAATTTTTTTTTTATTAATTTATACTTGCATTTAGTAGCGATATAAATAAGGATTTTATTATTTTGAAAAAGAAAAATGGAATTTGATTAAAATCAAAGAAACAAATGCGAAAATCGCATGTCTTTATAAGTAATCAATAAATACTTGCAGACAATACAGACCTTGGTTGGTTGAATGTTGCTTAACGTCGCATCAGCAATTTTTCAGCTATTCGCGACGAGAACTATTGAATTAATCTCTATGGATTAATCTATGAACAATTTTTGTGTATGCATGTGAAGTGCGAGTGTGTTGTATGGTCTGCCTTGTACTAGCGCGCACTCAGGGCGACTTTACCGTGCTAGCTCACAGAGTCAGTACGCCGCAGACAAGCGTACCACTCCCCCAGTCCATTATACTGATACCAGGTGAATAAGTAAAGGCCAACGGTAAGGAAAATTCACTTTCCCACATGTGGTCTGAGCGGGAAAGTACAGACCTGTCGAAAGTTTAACCTTAAACTAACGAATTAATTGCCGAATCGGCAGTTATCACGTTTTCCAGTTAACTGTGTCATATATATTTTTAAATTTATTTATCATAAAATACATAAAAAATGGCAGCTGTGTCAGGTGCTACTTTTGATTTCTTATAAAACAATGCAATAAAAAGTAGCACATGACAGCTGTATCTCTACAGCTTTTGCGGCAACTGATCTTTATCTTTCGGCAGCTTTTGGTAACTAGCTATTAATATCTCAACCAGTCGGAAGCCGAACTTCGGCCTCTTCTTCGTTAGTTCAGTGTTAAAACTTTCGACAGGTCTGTACTGTGTATGCCGTTTTAGCCGTCTTCTTTAACAATTAAGCAATTAATACTTACATATAGGCAACTTCAGCCATCTTATCCACAAAAATTAAAAAAAAAATCTTTTGATCACGGTCGTCTCTATTGTAAATATTTTGCCACCTAATCAAGTCTTTATCTCCGTGTTTTGTCTTCTTTCCAGGGGGATTAATTAGCTACCTCTCATCTCACGGTGTTTGTAGATTTCTTATCATCCGTCATCACAATTTATAATATCAATACATATAGACTTGTCCTGAATATCAAACATACCGTGTTATATGTTTAATGCTTTCATGAAGATTGCGTTTAGTGGTGGCCACTACGATAAATCAGTTGGTAGAGTGCTCGCTCTGTATGTGGGAGGTAGGGATTCGAATTCTGACCGGGTTTGACCAAGGCTAGAAAAAAAGGTAGTGGCTGTTTCGTTCGCCAAGCACGGGGTCCTTCGGGTGACACCTTGAAACCTGTGTCTCGTGTCACGGTTAAAGAACTGTCCATGTATATTGCCTTGAGAATACTGGTTAAATTCTGTCAATTCATTTATAATTGGAATCGTCTTGATATTACTATATATTCGCAATAGCTGTTTCATATTTTCGAAATGTATCACGAATGTTCGATTATCAAATACTTCACAAAAGGAGATCAATAGCTCCAGGTCAATATGGAAAAAAAAACTCAGCCAGCAATATGAGCGCATGCAGTCTCTCTGAAAAAAATTGTTAGCACAACATAAAAAATAATGATATAATAATATTGAATATTTTTACAGAAATTTCTGTAGTATGCTCTACACTTTTGTATAGTTTGGGTAATAGGGTAAATTTGATTTCAATTTCAAATGTTTCTGTATTTCGAAAAAAAATACAATATTGGTTTCTACAGTATCACAAAATATCAAACCACAGCAATACTAAATATAGAACTCCATCATACATGAAGACTAATAACCAAGTAATACGAAACTTTTATTACAATCCGTAACTATTAAACCCTGCCACAGACAATGAATATTGATAAAAATAAAAAATCTTAGGTCAGCAGTTTTAATATGTTGTAAATTTTTTGAGTATATTCTGAGATTTATAAATGGGTTGTCTTTTTTAATATATTTTAAAAGTTGTGACACCAAAACTATCAAATGTTAATATTCATGTTTCAAAGGAGTATCTTAACCAAACAGCAGCACAGAAAATTGAACATTGATATCCTACAGGAGTCAGATATCAGGTAGTCGAGAACCACTGCGGTAGCTCAGTTGGTAGAGTGCTCGGTCCGTAAGTGGGAGGTCGTGGGTTCGAACCCCGACCGGGTCTGACCCTAGACTTTAAAGTGGGTATTGACTATTCTTTCGCCAAGCACTCGGCATTATGAAATGAAAGTCACGGTTCTTTCGGAAGGGAACTTAAAATAAACGAAGTCCCGTGTCACGGTGGGCTTGGCACGCTAAAGAACTCTGTTGTATAATGCCATCAGCGCAACGCACAGGCAAAATTTCTGCACTTTCGCCTAAAGCTGGCGACGTCTCGATATAAGTGAAATATTCTTGATTGGGACGTTAAACACCATTACTCACTCACTCACTCAAGTAGACAAGGGTTTGATAATTCGTGGTTGAAAATAGCCGGACCTCGGATAGTAGCTTCGGAAAAGCTGCTTAGACATAGCTAGCGAGGATCCAAAAACAAGCTTCCGATTCCGCACTGCATTGTTAGTGTTGTCTTGAACTTGGTTACAGACTTAATTTTGTCAATGTATATCATGCCGAATAATGAATGGCCTCAATACATTCTTGTCATTTCTTTTTGCAACCAGGGCCACGCTGGCCAAGTACTTTGGCATTAATCTTCGACTGTGGATTCGAAAAAGGAAGGGAGGGAGTGTAACAACTCCTGATTTAGTCGAACGCCTAATAAAGTCCAAAGAATGAGGCTCCAGACGAGTATTTTTTTTTATAATATAAAACCATTTTCAAAATTGAACGACTTCTCAATTGGAACCTAAATTATGGTGGCATATTTCTGCCCTAAGATAAATTTTAGTCGCGATAATTCATCTTGACTTGTCGAGATAGCTTTCGCGACAAGTCGACATAACACGATAATTTATCTTGACTTGTCGAGATAGCTTCCGCGCCAAGTCGGCATAACAACATTTGTATCTCGGCCATTAAAACTATTATCGTGAAAAAGTCGAGATAAATTATCGCGACAGTCATGATAGTTATGTCGACCAGTCGTGATATTTATCATGTTATCGCGACATTTTTTTCCAGCACGGCCAAATATGACATCCAGATATTCTGTCAAGATAATGTATTTATAGATCTGAACGCTGTTCGGAACATCTCGGATTTTTATACGGAAATCTGCTTCTTCCCTTATATTCCTCGTATAAATGGAGCACCTTTACTGTTATCTGAGTCCCATATGATAGTTCTAAACTTATAATAATTTAAGAGATCGTTAAATTCAGAATGGATATTCACTCAAATATGATGTCCATGTCTTGAATAATCTTCTAGTACTCTTATATCCTTCATTTCAGTGCTATTGGGAGTACCAAAAAATAATTAATTTTTTTTTTACTCAAGTGATGGTTTTACACACAACTTTGACACAAATATAATGGGCATGTGTTGTTAGTTTTCTCACTTTGTTATATCCCTTCTATGGATATGGTTATGGATATAAACAAAATGCAAATGTGTAACATAGCAGATCTGTATAATACAATGCTAACTATTGTTTGTAATGTGAAACATTTACATCTTCAAGTTCCTCATTCTATACAAAAATATTCATCACTAGTTCTGTTTAATTTCTTAAAAGAAACCCCCTTGAATTAACCCCGGCAACTCACTCCTACATTGGCGATGCTCTTGTTTGTAAACTTGAAATCTAAATCTCATTAGAGAATTGTCAAAGACATTTAAATACCTGTATTCAAAGAGTTGCAGCTGAATAAGGTGTACTTGTAAAAAGCCAGCCACACAGAGCACAAAACAATTGTAAAGAATTAAGGAAAAGACACAACAAAGCATATAAATTAGTCCACTTATTGTAAAACTCCCGACTTCGGACGGCCAATGTGGCGCGGTTGAAGTACTTTTATAGGGCCTTAGTATTATTTTACCAAACCATGCACCAACAATCGAACACATATATACAACCAGCAACAAACATAGAACATTTATTTTTTTTGTTAAGTTATTGTCCCCCTCTTTCACCGAAAAGGGAGGGGGCATTAATTTTGGTGTGTCTGTCTGTCTGTCTTTGTCTGTCTGTTACGCTGGTTTCCATGCAGTAACTTTAGTTACAATTAAGATTTTTTTAATGAAACTTGGTACAGAAGTAGCTTATGACTAGAGCTCGCTAGGGATTGATTTTCAAGTCACTAAGTGGAAGGTCACTGTAACTATAAATAGAAAATCGTTTCAAGTCATTTAAAGACTAACCCTTCCAAGGTTTTTTATTGAAACTTTGCACAGAGTAACTTATGACAAGAGCTCACTTGGGATTGTTTTTCAGGTTACTAGGTCAAAGGTCAAGGTCACTGACTATAAACAGAAAATCGGTATTAGGACATTTAAAGACCAACTCTTCAAGATTTTTAATGAAATTTAGCAAAGAGGTAGCTTATGACAAGTGCTTGCTTGAGTTTCCAGTAATTTTAAGACCAGCCTTTGAAGAATTTTTAATAAAACTTTGCACAGAGGTAACTATGACGAGCTCGCTGGGGACTGATTTTCCAGTCATTTGGTTAAAGGCCAAGGTCACTGACTTAAAATAGAAAATCGGTTTCCGGCCATTTAAAGACCAACCAAATTTTTTTTATGAAACTTTGCACAGAGGTAGCTTATGACGAGCTCACTTGGGATATATTTTCAGGTCGGGAGGTAAATTTTCAAGGTCACTTTATATAAAATAAGCAGCCGAATAAGGTGAACTTGGAAGAAGCCAGCCACAAAGACATCAAAACAATTGAAGAGAATTGGGGGGGGGGGGAAGACATAACAAAACATATGAATTAAGTCCACTGATTGTATAACCCCCGACTTGGACGGGCACTGGACGATATTGTTAACTTGACGTCAGTGGTGTGGTATAGGGCCCTAACCATCCCACTTAATTTACAACCTAACGCCAAACATTTAAAAATTTGAATATAAACCTTATTTTACCAAACCATGCATCAACAACCAGACATGTATACATAACCAATAAAAATCTACAAGATATATTTTTTTCGGGGAGTTAGCCCTTGAAACCTTAGTTTCAAGCGACTGACAATTTTTTAATTTTTATATATAAAAATATATTTTAGAACATATACCGTCTATAAGTACTACGTTTTTTCGAAAGCTAGTTAAGTCCGACCGATATACAGAGGGAACGGTAATCAAGACCTACCTTTCAAGATTTTCTAATGAAACTTGGCACAAAGGTAGTTTATGACAAGAACCCGTTGGGATTGATTATCAGGTCACTAGGTCAAGCTCACTGTCACTGTAAAGAAATATCGTTTTTTGGACATTTAAATACCACCTATTTATAGGATTGAAACTTTTTACACAAATTACTTATGATAGTATCATGTTTAAGGTCGATTTTAATGTCACTATAGGTCAAAGGTCAAGATCTGTTATCTAGTTATTAAATACCAACCATTCATGGGATTCAATTGAACCTTTGTAAATAAGTTACTTATGATAGTATTTCGCTTGGGATTGATTTGGTCACTAGGTCTAAGGTCAAGGTAACTTACATTGATCCTCGCCAGACTTCTTCCTGTTTAGGCAGACACAATTAAAAGCTTTCCAAGTGTTAATGCAGGAATATCTGGCAATCAGTCTCTAAAAATTATATCATACCTTTGATGTTACATTTCGTATTTTCAACAGTCTATACTTTTCATCACAAATGTACAGATTAGCCCCGGACATCATAACAGTTGTATAAGTCTCTTTCAGTTGAAAGCGAGAGGACATAAATTCTGTGAATTTGCTTGTTTATCGAAGTTTCTGTTGATAACAAAGTTTTTATTTTAAATATGAAACATGTTGGAACATATACAGTGCAGAAGTACTACGCTTTTTTTTTGAAAGCTAGTTAAGGAGTATAGTCTGAATAAGTCTGACCGTTTTACAGAGGGACCAAGACCCAACCACCTCTGAAAAGGCTTAGGGTGGACCCGTCATTGATTCCCCCTAGCATTACCAGATAGTGTGCAAGGAAAGAGGCTACTAAGATCGAAAGTTGTAAAGGTTCCTTCAACCATTAGTAGGGTCGGTCTGTTCAAAAACTTTAGCACGGTATTACCGGTACCTAGTCAGTACCGCGGTTAACCGGACACACCTCTAACGTAAACGTTAAGCAAAAGGGTAAGGTTTGCGTTTAGCTCTAGTTTATGAAAAGTACATGGGTATGGTAACCAAACTAGGCGAGACACATAATCCCCTGGAATTGTTGTTTAAGATCAGAGAGGGAAAAATGCATGGTGTATGTACTTCAATATTTCTTGGAAATTGCTTGCAAATACAAGAATTTGGCTAAATCTCAGGAATGAAGTTGGTTCACCTTGACATTCCTTCAGGTCACAGTGATACGTTCAAACATCATGCCATGAATACTTGACACTTCTTATATCGAATCTACATTTGAAGGGCTACCTCAGGTGAGGGATTAGGCCTTTTGAGCCTCATTTTTCATCTGATTTAAAATAACCATGAACCAGGTGTCCCGGACTGATGGAAGGATATTTATCTTCGTCCTTTCTTCAGAAGACAACAGACTCATAATAACCCAAAACTTTGTGAGCATTAATTTGAAAGGAATTTGAACTGTCTTTGTGGCTGGCTTCTTCCAATTGCAAGTACACCTTATTCAGCTGCAACGTTTTATTCTTCTCTTTAGACAGCCATTTTATACTCGCAGATGTATCCAATCTTGTAGTATAACGTATAATATGGAATCCCGGGTATAAAAGATAAAAGCAATGTAACAAATACACTATTTTTCAAAATTATATAATATGAGTTAAGAATGAAGACTTTGTGAATGGAAAAATGATCAAGACCTTCACATTATCAAGTTTAGTCAACAATGGTGTCCCTTCAATGCATTTTTATAATATGCCCATTTTGTGAATATAAGGTGAGCGAAAAATATTTAACTCTTATTTTACCCGGTTTATTTAAATTTCTTTTGAGAAAAAAGCGTACGCACTTAGCTTTAACTATTTCTCAGCAGGTAATGCAAGTGCCCGTGAGAAGTTTTAGTACCATCGCACCACTGATATTCTACTACATGTACTTAAAATAGAGTTATAAAATAAAATTATGAAGTGAAACTAGAAAGCAGTAAAAGCTGTACATACATACACGATATTTGAAAAAGGGAGAACCTGATCAGACTCGAACTCTTGATACCAACAAATTATATCGGACATAGGTCTACGTATCTGTATGCATTCCCACTGTTCTTTATTTAATTTGGTCAATCAGGTTGATACGGTGGCTGGTAAGGGACATGTGTATGGAGCGCTCCTCATAATTAACGCTCCAGATAATATGTAGAGCGCTCCATATATTATGTAGAGCGATCAATATAATTAAGTGGAGCGCTCCATATATTATGTAGAGCGCTCCATATAAATATTTTTATATGCATGTCCCTTCAGGTGACCCTAGGTTGAGGCTGATTTTGATATAGATTTTTCTGCCTGAATGGTTTTTATTACATTTTGTCTTTAGTCCCATTTTCCAGCTGGAAATCCATTAACACAGCAAAGCTCAGTGGGTAGAGTGCTCGCTCCGTGTATGAGAGGTCGCGGATACGATCCCCCTCCCGGGTCTAACCCAAGACTTGAAAATGAGTACTGACTGTTCTTTCGCCAAGCACTTTAGAAATGAAAGTCACGGGTCTTTCGGGCGAGACCTTAAAAACCGAGGCCCCGTGTCACGGCAGGCCTGACACGATAAAGAACCATAAGAATGCCATAAGCGCAAAGCACAGGTAAAAATTTCTGCAGGTTACTTGTGACGTCTCGATATAACTGAAATATTTTTGACTGGGACGTTAAACCCCATTAATCAATCAAACAACCATTAACTCAGCAACGAAAGAGACTTTTTGACTTATCTTCATGGCCATAATTTTCTTGAGTGACTTGAATACCCAATAACTTGACATAAAATTACCCTTTCCATTTTTTCTTACATAATTTTCTTTTATGTTTTCTGCACTTGTATTGCAATGCCTATAGAGGCTTGAAATTACGCACTTACCCCTAAAGCAGTATCTACGTATTAAGCCAACAAAAATTTGCAGTTTACCTTTAAAGTCAGGGTAACCTTTATTAATAATTTTAAAAAAGCTTGTCTTAAGCCAAAAGTACGGTGGAGTTTGCAAAGCTAGGTGATCTTAAAAAAATTTATGACCAGTTTAAATAAGACATTGGACGAGGTCAAGGTCAATCATTTGCATCAACATGGTGTTGGATTTGATGTTAATCCTTTCGTGATGATTTTGGAGCAAAAGTCATTAATAATTACAATGGTTTGAAAATGAAAATGGATTTATTTGGAAATGCTTTCTAACAAGTTCCATACAAAGTAGTTGTTTTCAGAAATCAATAGTGTATGGATAAATGCCACATGCATACTCCGACATACCATACTTTGTCAAAACGACAAATTACAATAGTCCACATATTTCTAACTACTGTGACAACAAGCAAATAACGTAAATAATGCTTTTTAATAAAGAATTGCTTGGAAAAATAAACAGTGACAAAACTCAACTAAAAGCATTTTTGTCAAAATTACATATTTCAGTTAATGTCATTATAAAGCTAAGGATAGTTCCACCTATGTGATTCCAGCCATCCATTTGTACCCCATCATACTTTTACCTTAACCTCAATGTAAAATTACATTTCTTACTAAAATGCTCAAACAGCCATCACTGAACGGCCACAGATATCTATAGATGATGGTACAAATATATACCTAACCTAACTGATCAACAGCAATTATAATGTTACAAAATAATTCAACTGCTTCATCCTTAGTGTTTGGTGGGTGTCGTAGACCGTTTTGATGAATGATAGCATTTACCAGTACCATAAAATCATCAGAAACACCATGAACTGGTGGATCTCTTGTATATTCTTGTTCTACCCGATCAATGTTACCCGGTAATGGCATTCGGAAATCTTTGGTTGCGTAAATCTCTGGCTGAAAATACAAGACATCCGGTTTTCCAAAAGGACCATGTGCCTGTCTGCTTGCCCTGATCCTATGTTCATTCCATTGACGAAGTGTAGCTCTCAAGTCTTGATTTACGAGGGACAAAAAGCAATATCTCATGCATTCTAAATGAATATTATCTGAGGTGTCTAATATTCCATATTCTGCCATCGCTTTAAAACAATCAATCCAGTGTTGCCCACACATGCTCCTTAGGTTCCTCCAAAACCTTTCTATACGTGTATTTCGTGAAGATGATCCATATATGAAACTCGATAAACCTTGAAATGGATCGTCATGCTGCCATCGAAGTGCAAACTGGAGGTCCCGAACAACTGCATTCTCTGTTCCCCTGTCAGCATATATTAAACAAGGTACTCCGTTAATCTCGCGTATATAATTCATATAATATTTGGCTATGTACTCTGGGTTTTTATTTGAATTACATGCTTCCAACCACAACACCCGCCTAGAAAATCCATCAATCCCGGCATGAACTGATATCCCATATGGTTTTAGCTTGTCCCAGCCATCAATATGTAAGGAGAAATTTGGACCTTTGTTTATGTAATGACGACGCCGTAGAACATGTCGACTACGAAGACGTACACCTTCAGCATCAAGTACGGACAGTGCTAGTCTAACTGTTTCTGATGTGACGGTAATGTCATGATCAGTAAGCAATCTCCTACGCATGGCTCTATAACCAATGTGTTGCCCAGATCCAGATAATTCTTGGAGTATTGCTCTAACTATGGTGTCTAATGACGATTCATTGTTTCGTCTGCGCAGATCCATTTGTCTTAATATACGATGTAAATGCCTTTCACTAACAGCTATACCATGGCGGAGAGCTAAAAATCCTATTATTTCCCTTATAGTATACCCGGCATGGTAGTAAAGAGCAATCAGGTCATCTCTAATCAATCCATTTATATGATTGAGTGCAGATCCAATATAACCGTCCATAATTACTGAAAAAATAAAGATAAATAAAATGGGATTTAACTTAGATTAAACGGTTTTCATATCAAAAGAAGAAGACGAACGATTGATCAATTGGATTTTACATCCTTTTCAAAAATATTTTACTTATATCGACATCTCAATATCTATAGGTGAATTTACCGGTGCACTGCACTGGCGGCATTGTGCAGTGGAGGCACGCCTACCGTGACATGGGGCCTCGGTTTTTAAAGACACGTGACTTTCGCGTGGCGAAAGAGCAGTCACTACCCATTTTAAGTAAGTTTTGGGTCAGACCGTGATCGAACCTACGATCTGACACTTGCGGAGCGAACACTCTTCCAACTGAGCTACCGAAATGGTCCCAAATAAAAAAATATTATAGCTTCAGAATTTCTAATTCCGAAACCGCTCAAAATACAAAACTAGAAGATTATGATAAAGGATACTATTGTAAAAGTCGCGACTTTGGACAGTCACCAGACTTAATGGGAAAAAAATAGTATCCAGTGGTGTCGTTTAAGTAGCAATGTACCCTGGTTTACAAATAATCAAATAGTGTACCAACACTCCTGCAGATACATGAATATTTAAAACGCACATACATATATTTGTTTTTGTTTTTTTTTTAAATTTCAGACAATAAACAAAGTGGGTTTGAGTGGACTACACTCATTACGTATAATCATATATAATTATGCCCTAGCATGATTTTTAAAATCTGCAAACTACAGAGCCAAGGAAGTGACATATGGATTCCTTTTTTAATCCTTTATCCCGGATTACTTATTCGAAATCTCAGATAGACATTTTCGTTATCGATATTATTCACACTGTGTATACTTCACCTATAGACAACCTGATTTACACAGAACCCTGGATTGAATAAAATTCACCAAAAGTTATTGTTACGATTAAGGTCGACCTTAATACCTTGCAGCAGAAATTGAAATTTAAAATTAAAACTTATTTTTGAAAATAAATGTGATTAGAAACGTTCTTAAGTGATAGAAATACGCCATAGAAATATTTTTGATTAAGTTTATATGTTTACATATCGAAACATTTGAGTTGAATGTCACTTTCACACGTCATTTGCGCGAAGATGTTTACAGCTTTGGCATCTGATTAGACTTTAATATCAATTAAACCGATGAAAAGGCAATTGATTTATCTGTGCAATGAATAGGCAGTAAAGAAATCATTTGACTGGAGGACTCGTCTGGACTTTATTAACTTGAACCTTAAAACATTATACTAGCACCGAACCAACCAGTAAAAGCCCAAGGCAAGGTTTACTTGTTCACACACACACACACACACACACACACACACACACACACACTTTTAAAGGACCTACCTGTGTCAACTGTGATCATCCAAACTTGCATCCGTGGTGACGTTTCGTATCTAAAATCAAAGATGTTCCGAACAGCGTTCAGATCTATAAATACATTATCTTGACAGAATATCGAGATGTCATATTTGAGCGTGCTGGAAAAAAATATCGCGATAACATGATAATTATCACGACTGGTCGACATAACTATCATGACTGTCGCGATAATTTATCTCGACTTTTTCACGATAATAGTTTTAATGGTCGAGATACAAATGTTGTTATGCCGACTTGGCGCGGAAGCTATCTCGACAAGTCAAGATAAATTATCGTGTTATGTCGACTTGTCGCGAAAGCTATCTCGACAAGTCAAGATAAATTATTGCGACTAAAATTTATCTTAGGGCAGAAATATGCCACCATACTAAATCTTTGTAATTTCGATCCCTAATGAAGAGGCGTTGGACCTCATTAGGAGTTTCTACATTGGGGAATGTTGCGGACGAGCTCGATAGGTGGCTGGATAGTCCAGCCAGCAAAACCTACCTCTAATATTGGGAAGATTTCGGGTCGAGTCTTGGTTTGGCAGGTGCATGTTTTCACCTTCATTTTACACCTACTTAATTACTAAATCATCAATTATGAGCAAAGTTTGTTTTTTAAGATTTTTTTGACAATAATACAAAATGCACATCGCCTCACCACACATACCGGACTTAATAATGGTTAGTTGATATTATGGTATGTAATAAGCCAGTGATTTTAGGCGTTCGTGATTTTTTTCATTCTACTTGAGACAGAAATGATTAAATACATATCGATTTCTCATAAATACAGTACAGACCTGTCGAAAGTTTAACACTAAGCCAATGAAAGCGAGCCGAAGCTTTGCTACCGAGAAACCAAGATATGGATAGCTAGTGACCGAAAAATACCGTGCGATAGATAGCAGCAGCCGAAAGCCTGTCGATATTATATCTCCCGATCGATTTCTTGCACCCTAGGTTAACAATTGCAAGTCGGTATTGGCAGGCAATAGATAGTCCACATCCTTTAATTACCGCTATGATAAATTTTATAAAAAATGTTCATTGGTTTTGTTAAACTATCAATGACCCCTGAAAAATTAAAAAAAAAAAACATAAACACACATACTGGTTTGGTATCTATAGATACGTCACGCACAATAGTGTTGATATTGCCAGAAATCTATAGGAGGAGTTGCTAACACAACAAATGTACCGTCCAAGTTTGACGGAAGGACGGACAACAAACCATTAGTCAGCTCCGGTTAGGAACCGCTTTGGACTAATGCCACACAGAGAGTAGGGAAAGATATCTTCATTGTGGACCCCCTGTGTAAGATAGCTTTCATATATTGTATCTATAAATGTAATATACTAAAACCGGATCTGTTCATATCCGTTACGTATTCTATTTAGATTTTAGTATTAAAGTACGATTTCCTTCATTAACAACTAGTCTACCCGCCAAAATTTATTATTTGAAATCTGAGGTGTATGAATCGCTGAGAACATATTGAAATTGATTTCTAATTGATATAATGGATTGTATGTTGCAAGAAATCGAATCAAGGAAAACTAAAAGGAAGATTTAACAAACCGTTGAACTCTTGCTCTAATATATTTCGTCCAGTGTCAACTCGACAAGCATCGTTATGAACAAGATACATGGATATTCAAACGCGGATTGAAATTTCAGTCCTATCTGGCACAACAATAAGTCTAAAGTGATTGATTCTATTAACCTAAACATGCTATGTTCCATCTTCTAATGAAGCCCAACGCCCAATGAAATTCGGATTTCATTAGGCGGATTATATTTTGATATTTAGTGTATCCAAATTAATGGTTTATAAGGCATATTGAATTATAAAACATTTATTGTATGTCATGACATTTACTTCAATATTATGAATGAACGGGATCGGCGAATCCAACGTTTATTGTCTCTCATTACCATCAATTACAGTACAGGCCTGTCTAAAGTTTAACACCGATCTAACGAAAAGGAGTCGAAACTCGTCTGTCGAGTGGCTGAGTTATTGGTAGCTAGTGGCCGAAACGCTGTCGATAGATAAACAGCAACTGCTGTGATATATGTAGCTAACATAGCTAACGACATGTACTGTAGCTATATATATAAACTGGTAGATTTAAAAAAAAGAAGGAAAAACGAAAAACATAATAATTTTGCTTTAATTGTTCAAACCACATTTGAAGATGAGTTTCATTTTGTTTTACAATGTCCTCTTTATGCTTGTTGTAGAGTTAAATACATAAAAGAATACTGCAAAAAAACAAGCACAATTACATGTACTTAGTGCTCAAAATGTTTAAGAATTGTTATGTAATTTGACAAAATTTTTGAAATTTTTTTATTCGCTCTAAACATATACATGTACAGTAAGTAATATTTTCATATAACTTAGTTCATTCTTCATTGTTATATTTACTATTGCTTCAATAATACTTATTTGTCACCGCCTTCTCACCACTATGTGATACCAATGAATTAATATTCAATAAAAAAAAATATATAAATGATAATAAATAAAATAAATATACAATATATAAATAAAGATTAGTATTATCATCTTACTATACTGTTACACTGGCAATGCTAGAGGGGTTGTGGTTGCCTGCTTTGTAATGCACATAATTGCAATGAAGTTGACATTTCCTTATAAATATCTTAAGTAAAACCAGAAATGGTGAACCAGTTGATTTACAAGTGAGTGCTTAGACCGATAAGATAACCCGCTCTAGAATAAAACCGCGATTTAAATCTATTTGGTTTACAATTGAGCGATAAGAACATATCGCAATTGATAAGAATATAGCACATAAGTAACAAATAAAGACCTAGAATAAGCATGATCGCTGCGGTAGCTCAGTTGGTAATTGGTAGGTCGTTGGTTCAAACTGTGACCGGGTCTAACCCAAAACTTGAGAGTGGGTAGTGACTGTTCTTTCGCCAAGCACATGATATATAGTCACGGTTTTATAGGATGGGAACTCAAAATAAACAAGGTCCTATGTCACGGTAGGCTTGGCACGCTGTATAAAGTCATCAGCGCAACGCACAGACAAAATTTCTCTATCTTCGCATATAGCTGGTAACGTTCGATATAAGTGAAATATTCTAGACTGTAATGTAAAACCGTATTACTCAACTCAATTCTTGAATAAGAAACAAAATTGAAAAAAAATCAATGCACATACAGTAATTTCAATTTCAAATTATAAATAGTTTCAATGTAGATATAACCGTAAATCTAAGTTTGGGTTCCATATCTTCAATATTAATGTACAATATCATATCTCAGAAAGACAGTTTAATATTGGTAATTTGATAGCTTGGAAACTAATAACAAGTATTTTGAAGCATATACTGTATATATAATGTATAAGTCATACAACATTGACCTGTCCGCTTGACCTTTCATCAGGAATATTCATATACATGTTGTAGGTCCAACTTATACATGGGTAGTGTTAGGATTCGCAGTTAATACATAAACAATTCGCGTTTCCAATGATATAGACAAAATATAACCTGTTCTTTGTACATAATTGTACTGATCCATAATAAATATTTAAGTTAAAGGTCAAGAGAACAGGTCACTGTGTTAGCTTTTACTACTTGAGACAATGACAAAATAACAATTATATAAACGTTGATGTCTTCTTTATACCATACAGACCTGTCGAAAGCTAAACACTAGCCTTACAAATTTGGACCTAATCGGCAGTGCATCTAGGTCCCTCGTTTTCTATATTAAAGGTTAAGCGAACAGGTCAATGTTGTTTGCCAATACTACTTGAGACAATGACAAAATAACAATTATATAAACGTTGATTTCTTCTTTATTCAGTACAGGCCTGTCAAAAGTTTAACATTTAGGCCTAATCAGCAGTTCATACCAGCCCTTTGTTTCTATATCTCAGCATCAGCTATATATCGTCTCAGTAATTCGACAGACGAGATTTGGCTCTTTTTAATATGTCTGTATAGTACATGTCAATATTTAGAAAATATTTTGGTATTTATTATATTAAGTGTACTCTTTATTATGGATATTAAAATCAATGGTTATTGAAGTTTACTCTATTTTTGGAAGCTTTTAATATAATGAATGACAACAAACAGACGCTCAAAAAACTTTTATCTAAATTCATTCCTGAAAGTCGGTAATTTACAGGTGTGTTTGTTGGACTCCAATGCCTTTTAAGGTACCCAATGGTATTTTTGAAGGGGTTAATTGCAGTTGGTATTATTTAAGGGACAAAGCAGTGCATATCTGTTTGCTGAGAGGTACTGAAACTTAGACATTTTATATTTTGCATACTTCGTATACAATTTTTTTGTCGGTCAAATGGCTGTGGGGCCCTAAATAGGTATATCTGCCTGTACTGGTGAATGTTTCCCCGAGGATATCACAAACCCAGTAAGCAATAATTGTGTATTATTGTCAGAAGTATATCATACCATTGTCTAGATTTGCTGCTAAAATTTGAAATTCCCCAAAAAACTAAGGTATACTGCCTCATGCAAAGTATTTTCTTAGCTAATTCTGGTAAATATATTTGGTTTCACAATTTTGATCTAAACACTACTGATGATGAATTGTATTCTAAAACAACTGTCTAGTAATGTAAAATTTTATCTGTATGATATATAATTAGTAAAGCATCGTCGTTGGTAAGCATACAATAGTTAGACAATGTTACATCGGCATGATTAGTAGTATTGGTTCTGATTTTAAAGTTCAGTCGTCTCGACTTCCGATGGTAATTATAAAGTACAAGTTGCTCAAATGTAAAACGCAAAATTAAGGTCATTTATTGCAAAATACCGTGTCTGTTTATAGGCTTTTGTCAATATGCGTGTCTGGCGTTCCTATGGGGAAAAGAGTGGCCATAATTTGCTTAAAAACACTACTAAAGTCTGTTTACAACCAATTAGTCTCTTGGTTTTTGTCCCTTTTCATGAGGTTAACGTGTGAATAAAAATCATAGCTTTTTGCATTGTGAAAACAAGCCTATGCCGTAATGTGGCCTGTTGTAACCGATGTCTAATCTACTCTCTTTACTTCATATTAAAACTTTTTAATATCCTCTTCAATATCGCTATGTAAATTATTTTAGCGCCATTTTCCTAACCTTTGTGGCGATACCAAAAACAGGAGTGTGAGGGTTTTTCATATGCTAATCAGTTTCTGTTACGGGTCATTTACACAATCATCTTCGATTTTACGAAGATAGTCACCCCAACCACGTGTATATATTGATATCACAACCAGTTTTTCTGAAACTTTTTTTGAGTTAACGTCTCTAAAAATCTACACTGTTGTTGATTTATCCTTATTATTTAATTCATATTTTCTGCTACAACGATCAGAAATATTTGTAACATACGCCTCTAATTATAATCTGGTTACCTAATGGCTAAAGTCAAAGTTGACCGACTTTTACAACACGTGTACACCTGATCATGAATACGGTAGTTCTTGCCAACCAACAAGTAGATTTGACAAAGTTCTTGCAGTCTTTCAAATCATTCGTACAAACGATTTATAAGTTTAATTGGTTACCATAATTTACCATTTAAGAATAATATAACGGTACACACAGAGAGAGAGAGACAGAGAGAGAGAGAGAGAGAGAGAGAGAGAGAGAGGACATTGTCTCAAATAATGATTTGCATGTGAATTGTTTTAAGTTTGTCAAGGTTAAGTATCACCTTTCTTAAATGAATTTCAGTAAGAATTATGGTACAACGAGAGAGAGAGAGAGAGAGAGAGAGAGAAAGAGAAGAGAGAGAGAGAGAGAGGGAGGGAGAGAGAGAAAACGTTGTCTCAAATAATAATTTGCACGCGAATTGTGGCAAGAATGCTATTTCGTACAAAAATCTTGTAAACAAAATTTTTTTAGTGCATGACATACTCGTACGTGCAGCATTGTAACACTATGTGTATTATATTGATAAATTTAAACAATTTTGAGTAATTTTATAAACAAAATGAAAACAATATCCGTCCTTGTCAATCATGTGTAGTGTTGCGTATCAACATATTGTCGATAAGTATTTCTGATGCAAATTAGCTCAGCATTTCCCTGTCCGAAATGGTATCGACCGAAATGTAGGACTTAGACAAAATAGCCGCTGCTCAAAATTGACCAAAATTTACGGAGTATGGAGCAAAACTGAGAAAAGTTTAAGGATAGAAATATTAAAAATTAATTACGGCATGAATTGTATAATAAATGTACGATTTTACTTTTAAAATAAAAAGTTTCGTTTAAGAGAATTTTACGAAAAACCAAGAGACTAAAGGATCGTAAATGGACTTTATGATGTGAATACAAAATCTTGTCCTTAGATATTTCGTATCTGGCATCCTTATGACATAAACGTGTATGTTTTAATTCGCGGGATTCGTAGCTAAGGAGTCCTACTTTCTGTTGTCAGCATGTCATAGCTAGATCCTAAAATATTTTACATGTCGCGTAAGCAGGAAAACGGTATTTGATTTTTTACCATTCGTGAACCCTTCAATTTATGAAAATGTGTTAATTAGAATATTGACAGATATATTAGAACTGTTCCTCAGATAAGCAATAAAAACTCGTAGGTATCTTGTTTAACGGATGTTGCAATCAAAAACAAACATACTAATCCATATTCGAATCACAATCCAGAAGCAAAGTAAAAACTTTGGAACTGACAAGTTGGGTTATACACGTGAACTTCCACCAGGGAAGTGAGGCCGGGTGCTCCGGAAGGGTAATCACCTCCTGTTTAGCTAGCTACAATCTTATAGTTATATATTATATTTACTGCTCACTGTTATGTGATATATATATTGTATTTATATGTTTTCGACGTTGTATTGTTTACAATTAGAGAATAAAGAAATTGAATTGAATTGAAAGTAACACGACATTGTACACTAATGTCCAATTACACGTTCAATTTAGGTGTACTAGACAAACTTTCGGAGAAATAACAATAAATGCTCTCATGAGATATTCGCTCGTATTAATCTAAATTTATAAGGTTTAATAATTGTTATTTGAAAATTTAACTAGAGTGTAAAATAGTTTAATTGCTGACATAACTTTGAGTAAATCAACTACTTAGACCGCTTTTAAATCCCGATCTTCTCTTTAATTTGTTGTAAGCAATTGCAAACAAATGGCATCTGATAGCTATTACATCGTACCAAGTTGCTCTTATTTTAAAACGCAAGTTTAAGATCATTTATTGCAGAATACCGTGTCTGTTTATTGGATCTTGTCAACATGCGTGTCTTTCTAATCATAGTGGCTTTTACTTTAGCATTTTATACCTTTGAGCTAAGTATACAAATTATTTTAGGAAGTAGTGTTTATACAAAACACGTAAACATGAATCACTTGGGAATACCAAGAAAAAAAAGAAGAAGAAAAAAAAAAAAAAAAAAAAAAAAAACCTTATTATTCACATATGAAAAAAAAAATCAAATACTTTAAGATAGTAATAACAGATGTTTTGAAATGAATCACCAAGATATAAGAAAAATGACAAATCAAACAGACATAACGGTCGGTGTATATTCAAATCAGAATTCTTAAGGTAAAATTAAATCTAAGAAAACTGGCTTTAGTTAAACACATGAACGTCAACCAAGGAAGTGGGGTCAGGTGCTTCGGAAGAGTAAGCAGCCCAATAAGCAATACACGAGTAAAGAAAACAATCCTACAAATTATTTTTGACTTTTATCAAGGCGATTTCTTTTCTGGTACACTTATTCTGTGCAATCAATTGAAGCAATTTGTATCTGAATTAATTCAACATATTAATTGTCAACAGAAAATATACATACTTTGCTAATTTGTTTTATTGCTTTCAGAACTTCGAGTAAATCAATTACCTTAATCGCTTTTACATCCCGATCTTTTCTTTAATTTATGCAAACAGTCGACATGCGATGGTAATTATGTAATACCCAGTTGCTCCATTATAAAACGCAAATTTATACTCATTCATTGAAGAATGTCGTGTCTGTTTATGGGATTTTGTCAAACATGCGTGTCTTCATAATAATTGCTGGATTTTACATCAGCATTTTGGATCTTTAAACCAAGTGTTCAAGATTGTTTTAAGAATAAGCATTTATATGAAACACGTAAACATGCATCACTTGGGAATTCCAAAAAGCATTACATATAGGTTTATTATTTATTTATGAAAACACTAAATACCTTATGAAAGTACTAACAGATGTTTGTCAATGACGCATCAATAATAACACACAATAAGACTATAACATATCATATAACTGTAAAAATGACAATTCCAAAGAATTGCATTCTCTCTCTTTTGTCGCAACAATCAGACGTGATGATATACCTTTTGTCGCAACAATCAGACGTGATGATATACCTTTTGTCGCAACAATCAGACGTGATGATATACCTTTTGTCGCAACAATCAGACGTGATGATATACCTTTTGTCGCAACAATCAGACGTGATGATATACCTTTTGTCGCAACAATCAGGCGTGATGATATACCTTTTGTCCTATCGTCAGATTAGTACTAACCACTTCATAATCCAGTTGGTAAGACATGCATAAAAACAGAAAAAGAAAATGGAAAACTTTTGAGTAGCCTATACAGTGCGTACAGAAACTAACATTTTTTTGGAATGTAGGTGTTTAATATGCGCAAATCGTAGTTGAAGGGCCATATGAACTATTTTCTTTGGTAACAATATCATTGCTGGATCTTAATATATTATACTACATCATTAGGAAAAATAGTATTTAATTTATACAATTCGTAAGTCTTTCAATTATTAAAAAAGTTTGTTCTGTTCAGATATATTGGATGTTTCTTTCAAGTGAGAAACAAACCCATGGCCTATTGTAAAACAAGTGTAGTAAGTAACACAATATTGTGTTCTCTGCATTATAACTGTTTTCCATTACACCTTAGATTTTAGAGTTTACGTAATGGTGTACAAAACCCACTTTCGAAATGTAACAACATGGGATATTCACACTGATTGATATGTATTTATTCCGTTTTCTTATTTTCATCTGAAATTAAAGCAAAATTACACAATCTTCCGGTTTAAAGCGCTACACAGCCAGTTTTGGAATTTCATTTCTTATCAGTAGTGATTGGACAAAAGTTGTAAAACCAAAAATTTTTTACAAGGTTGAAAACTAGCCAAAATGGAAACTGTCTGTCATAAATCTATTTCCATATTCAAAAACAAATCCAGAAGCAAAGTAAAAACTTTGGAACCGACAAGTTAGGTTAGACACGTGGACTTCCACCCGGGAAGTGAGGTCGGGTGCTATGGAAGAATATGCATCTCCTGTTTAGCTAGCTACACCTGCCACGTCTGTAATCAAAGTTGTGTGAAAGGAACGTGGAACTATGAGAACTGCTTTTAAATCCCAGATCTCTTTTTTACAATCGTGTAAGCAATAACAAACAATTTACACCTGCTTGTGGTAATATCGTACTAAGTTGCTCCATTTTAAAACGGAAGTTTAAGATCATTTATTGCAACATAGCGTGTCTGATTATCGGATTTTGTCACCATGCGTGTCTTAATGATAATTGTTAGCTTTTACTACACCATTTTATATCTTTGAACCAAGCTTTTCAAAATTACTTCAGGAAATAGCGGTTATACGTTAACACGTAAAAATGTACCACTCGGGGATTCCATAAAACGTAACATAGGGGCTTACTTTTCATATAAGAAAAACATACCAAGGTAGTTGTAAGCAGTAAGCAGGTAAGCAGTTCAATATATACCGGGGGTACTACATGCATTAAAGCATTCACCGAAAATAAGTCCTACTTCCCTTATAATAAAATCTATCAAGGTGGTGTTTTTTTGACGCACATCTTTCTTGTATTCCATAGAAAGCATACTATAAATTACTTATTTACTTTAAGTACGAGATAAATATCCAATATTTTTAAACTTAATTATGAGCAGAATAAATTGATCACACACACACACACACACACACATACACACACACACACACAGAGAGAGAGAGAGAGAGAGAGAGAGAGAGAGAGAGAGAGAGAGAGAGAGGGTTTGAACACTTGTTATCGCCTTTAAAGCAAAAGGTCTACTTCCAAAGTTTGCATTTATTTTATTGATTTACTTTAAGATCTATGTAACATTAATAGCTATTATTAGTTCTGTTTCATATTACATTGCAAAAACTCCAAACAGACAATGAATTAATCGAAAGCTAATTATTTTCTAGTATTTATAACCGTTTGTCCGAGTTAAGAAGAAACAAGTGGATTAATTTCTCGAGTCAAACAAAACAGATTAAAGATTATGATAATATTTTGGTATTTGCTGAGCATTACCGTGAGAGTTGATTTCAATGAAAAGAAACTGTTAATGACAGTTCCATAAATTGTACCAAAATGGTACATTTAGCGAAAAGAAAGACGTTGTGACTGAAATTTATTTCGAATTCATTATAATAAAATTTATTCCGTAAAGTTGCGAACCCCATTCCGACTGTAAATCACATGTAACTGAAAACAAATTTGCCTATAAATACATAGTCTCTCGAAATTCTGCTGTTTTTAATGTAATTAGTGACATAAATATATATTCATTTTGTCTTGCGTTGTCTCCATTCATTGTTCTGGTTTTTGGATTTGGTTGCATGGGTTATATTGAAATCAGATTGCTAGATAGGAGGCATCTTCCCTTCTGAGCCACCCAGTCGTAATTCTCTTCACGTGTATAACATTTTTTGCCAGTTTTTAAAGTTATTACTTTATATTATTTTAGGATTGTGATTTGAACATGAACCGATATGTTTGTCTTTGTCTGAAATGCACATTTTCTGTTATGTTAAACATGTAAATCAACTATGTACT
This sequence comes from Anadara kagoshimensis, assembly GCA_021292105.1. Lineage (NCBI taxonomy): Eukaryota > Metazoa > Mollusca > Bivalvia > Arcoida > Arcidae > Anadara > Anadara kagoshimensis. The sequence goes on from CM037864.1 coordinate 27,200,880, forward strand.
CTAACATCGTTGTCATTTAATTATTTGATTCTAATCAACTGACACATGACTGTTATTGTTATTATGCAATACATATTATACAGAAAACAACCTTAACTATTTGCTGTACTAAAACGCAATATTCACATTATAAATGACACAATGTCGTGACCATATATGTTCTAAACCAATTTGTGCGTCTGAATTTAAATTACTGTTTTGTCTTTCTAGAAGGTAGATTTTAAAATGGTATCATCTGTTTCTTTTGAACCACAATTGTTTATAAACTTTTAAGAGAAACAGCATAACAACAGGTGTGTATAGAGAATAAAGCATGGTGGAATCACAGGTTAAATAGCGGCTCTGGACTCCAATATCAGACAGACGTTTTAGTCTGAGATCTAATATTGGTCGAGGGCTCTAATGGCATGTAATATGAATTTTACCATGCCTTATTATTTTTATAACGTATTTGATTTCTTGTATATATGATGTCAAATAAAAAAAAATGTCATCACACACGAGGAGGGAGTGGTATTGGGGTTGCGATATTGTTTTGTAGTTTGCATCAGTATCATATATTCAAAATGTAAATAATTCAGTACTAAAATATGAAAAATATCGGTTCCAGGTGAGAATAATTTTTTTGTCAAATACAAATTAAAATTAAAACTATTAAATTATAATGTAATGTACCGTTGCTAAACTGCTTGATAAAGCTTATAAATGTTCGATGAACTGAAATAACTACGCACAATTTTATAGAAGAATGGTAAAAACTTCAAAGGTACAGCAAGACAAAACAATATGCACGTTAGTGTACAAGCATGTCATTTATCGTTAGATGTATAATTAATGTATGAAAAACTTACCCAATCTTTTCTTCAGAGAGAATTTATAAGTTTTCCCTGGTTAAAATTATCACACAGCATATGCAAACTGAATCGTCAAAGTGTTAGAAAATGGCAAAAATCCCTGAATTCCATTTTCTTTTTCTTTCATGTCACAACAAACAGACGTATTGATATAAACAGAATATATACACACAATCAGACACTTTAAGTGGTATAAGCACTTCTAAAACACGTTGAGTGATCAAACAGAAATCGACATGTACATGTGCATGCACTAGATTACCTCCATCAATAATTAAGAGATCTATTAATACAATCCTTAAAGACAATCCTTAAAATACGTCGAATCTGTATTATATGCAAGCAATCTGTAAGTCCTTTAATCTATCGTCATACAGTAATGTACAGTACAGGTCTGTCGATAAATTAACACTAAGCGAACGAATGGGTGCACAATGGACAACTAATTTCGGTCCTTCGTTACATCTATATCTCGACAGCGCTTCGCTAACAAGTTATTTAAGCTCATTTCTCAGTCACAATGCAGCCGAGCTTTAACTCATTTTCGATATATGAATGTTAAAATTTTTAAACTTCTGTATTGTACCTCCATCAACTATAAAGAGATCTAATGACACAATCCTTTAAATATGCCGAATCTGTATAATACACTATTCCATACAGGCAATTTGTAAATACATTATTCAATCAACATACAGACATGTATATTACAGGTCCGTCAAAAAGGTAATACTAGCAATAAGCTAACGCGTCCTCACTCGGCAACTCATATCGGTCCCTCGTTAGCTACTGTATAGACATGTCGAACGATTAACACTGAGCCAACGAATAAAGACTCGACGCTCGGCTGCCGAGATATAGATAGCCAGTGATAGAAAAAGTGCAGAGATATAACTGACGAAAGGCCAAGATGAACTGTCGCCTAGATGCCTTTTCGGCATACATTCGTTAGCTAAGTGTTAAACTTTAGACAGTCATGTACTGTATATCTCGCCAGCGTTTCAGTAACTAGTTATCCATATCTCATATCCAAGCCACTTTTCATTAACTCAGTGTTAAACGTTCGACAAGTCTGTAATGCACCTCCAACAATTATTAAAAGATTTATAAATACAATCTTTTAAGACAATCCTTAAAATACGTTGTTTCTATATTCCGTGCAAACTATCTGTAAATCCTTTATTTACACAACATACAGGCATATACAGTACATGTCATACAAGTCTGACGAAAGTTAAACACTAAGCTAATCGAAATGGTACCAACTCGGCAGTCCACATTGGTCCTTTGTTACTATACCTCAACATCGCTTCAGTAATTAACTATCCTTAGCTCATATCTCGACAGCATCTTGTCAACCACTTGCTATTCATAAGTCGGTCAATCTACAGCCGAGCTTCAACTCTTATCAGTAAACTCAGTGTTAAATTTTCGACAGATCTGTTATGTAAAGGGGTTATTTATGACTGCTAATTATCTGTTAATTGAAAGTACTCTTTGTTTTTGCTTCCAGTGTTTAAACAGTATGAAGTAGTTATTATTAATAGCTAAAGAAATTGAATACATTGACGATGCTGTTGTTTTTAAATGTATGCAAGATGATGTATCATGTATACTGGCCCCTGTTTCACAATCATTCCTTAGCTAAGATTTTCCTAAACTTAAATTAAGCAAATTTTGGTAATCTGTATTAAGAATTGCTAATAAATATTTTCGTCAAAATTTAATGCAGATGCTATAGCGTAGAAGTGATCTTAAAAATTGGACCTTCAATTTCTCAATACCTTGGAAATTAACAAAATTATAAAGATTTGAAATTTTGCATAATTTAAGTTAAGGAAAATCTTAGCTAAGGAATTATTGTGAAACCGGGACCTGATGTATAGTGCGTTAATAGTGAAAAATGAAAGTGCAACGATGTAAATGTTTTGATTTTAGCAGGGTACTTATTTCAGCGATTTTTGAGATGATGCAGTAGCACTTTTTTATACCACCGCCAAATTAAATACAAACAAAGTGCATTTAAATCAAACATACCATAACGTTAAACCGGGTGCTCCGGAAGCGTACTCAAATAAAAAACAAACATACTGATCCATGTCCGAAAGGCAATCCTGAAGCAAAGTAAAAACTGTGGAACTGACAAGTCAGGTTAGACACGTGAACTTCCACCAGGGAAGTGGGGTCGGGTGCTCTGGAAGGATAAGCACCTCCTATTAGCTAGCTTCACCGGCAACGAATGTAATCGAAATTGAGAATGAAAGGGACATGGAGCTATGGGATCTCAAATATATCCAGAGGTTTATACGATACAGAGACATACTTAAAACAATATTGTGATGACGACCATAAAACGTTTTGAGTGCCTTGATGAGCCTGAGGTTTCAATATCCCTGGGTCAACAATTTATTTGTAAGGAGTACGCTTCGTCGTATAGAGTTCCCGAGGTAACAAGCTTTACCAGAACATATTAGTTATGAAACAGTTGCAATGTTAATATGATTGAATATCATTCCTATGTATTATTAGAATAAATCTATTATATATAGTGTGATGCGTAAGTGACAGTTGATTGAAGTGATTATGACAGGAATATACAAGAACATGTATATTAGTAAATCCGGGTGATTGCACTGACAGTAATTCCCAGTCTTGAAGAAGTACCTGTCATCGTCGTGATGAATATACAACGTATCAAAGTGTAGATACATACTAGTACCGTGTAACCATACCTACACTGTATAATGTTTTCATTTTCCTGATTAATGGTGACTTAACTGTACAGTCTTGCATGGTACTGTGTGAATCACAAAAATGACCTGATTGCAAATCCAGGATTTGGACCGGTGTAATGGTGGTTTACATCCTAAACCATATTCATTACTGTCGAACCTTTCTTAAAGGAAATCTCTATATTTTGGCCACCTATTTTAATAGCCCAGTCAAAATTTATCTGGATTGTTCTTTATTTATCTAATTTTAACCAGTATAAAAGGGTCAACCGCCCATAAAGCCACTTTAACTGGCTCCCTTGGGTGGCTTTAAAGACGAGTTTGACTGTAGTACTAAAATCCTATTTTTCGTAGAATGTAACCAAATTTTACAAACATTTAAATTGGTTCTAATGGCATCATTTTATTAGGAAGTTACCTAATGCACAATGTCAATCTCTGCTCAAAATCCTACTTCAAAAAGTCTGCACGCTCAGTAAAATTTCCTTTTTTACTCCAAACAGAAAAGATACGTGACTAACAATCCCATCTATATATCTTAAAAGGAATGATTGATAACTGGTAGTTTGGATCAAATCACAAATTACACGACCAAATTATAATGATAAAAGGAAGTGGTATTGGGCATTTTGTCACTTGATTCATAGGCTTTCAATACAACTTTCTTTCATAATTATAATTTGGACAGATAATTTGTGATGTCATCCACATTGACAGCTGTCAAAAACTTAATAATTTAAAAAAATGGATTTTTATATTTAAATGAAGAAAGGTTTTAAACACTCCCAATTGATTTTGCACGTCTCTGTAATCTTATAAAAAAGAAGCACACTAATCCATGTCCGAATCACAATCCAGAAGCAAAATAAAACTTTGAAACTAGCAAGTTAGGTTAAACACGTGAACTTTCACTAGGGAAGAGATGACAGGTGCTCCGGAAGGGTATAGACCTCCTGTTTAGCTAGCTACATCCGATTCGTGTGTAATCAGAATTGGGTGAAAAGAACATGTTGGAAATATGGGACGTCAAATATATCCAGGACAAACCTGGGCACAGAGACATTAACTTAGAACAATACTGTGTAACTTTTTTGAGGGTCCTGACTAGCCTAGGTTTATAAATGAGACGTTGATTTGAAACAACTCTTACATTCATTCATTCATTCATTTATTCATTCATTTTGAAACAAACTTGTAAATTTATATTTAGTTTTGTTCAAAATGCTGATTAGTAGTTCCAAAACATTGCCACAATTTACGATGGAAATTTTAACTAAGGAATGATTGTTAAACTGGCACCTGTAACATTATACTAAGTAGAAAGGCATGTACTATGTATATTACACTAAATAATGAAAATGTGATAACCTGGAAACTAATAAGCCAGTAATTATAAACGTTGAATATCAAATTACCCTTACTGACTCGGAAATAATTCGATTTTCTAGAAGTGGTTCAATTAATATCATTCAAGATTTAGAAATATTTTACAATACCTCTTAGTATTTATAAGTAAATGCGCTTAAATCTTTAAACCATATAGACCTGTACGTAATGTATACTTTATTAAAATCATGTACTGAAGATTGCAGATTGCAAAAGACAACAAAATAGTGTTTTTTCTGTTATTATAATTTTTATTATTGAATAGGATTTTATTACATGTATTTGCAATGAAAACTATAAGCGTCATATAATTATCATACACCGTTAAATCATATGCTCATTTAATCAAATATTACATACGTAGCGGGTGTAACTAGCTAAACAGGATGTGCATACCCTTCCGGAGCACCCGGCCTCACTTCCCTGGTGGATGTTCACGTGTCTAACACTAACTTATAAGTTTTAAAGTTTTACTTCCATGGATTAGTATGTTTGTTTTTGATATATAAACTACTGTATAACTGAATTAAACATGGCGATGCTGTGGAATCAAAATTGTAAATGAAAGAAGCATGGGAAGTCAAATATATCCGTGGCAATTCTGATACAGAGACATAACTTATCAACCGTATTGTTATAGTGGCCATTAAAAACATTTTAGGGCCTTGATATCTTGGGTGAGCAAACAGTTTATTTGTAAGCGGTTTGTGTCATTGTTCTCGTAATGGAAACAGATTCATAGCATCTGTGATAACCCGTATGTCAAATTACATATTATACCAGTTTTAATTTTATAGAACTAGACGGCCGTTTCGGAATACGATTTCTCATCAGCAGTGCTTAGACCAAAATTATGTACCAAAACTTTTTCCAAGATGTTTAAAAGAAACCCAAAGGACCAAAATATATTTTACCAAAATCAGCTAAGGAAATACTGTGCATGAAGGATTATACCTTAGTTTTTAAAGGTATTTTAAATTTGAACTAGCAGCAAACTTGGACAATCGTATATATCTCGGTATGTAACATTTTTGCTAAATAGCAAGTTTGTATGTAATATTAAACCACATACATCACACTAAATAATGAAAATGTGACGACCTGGAAACTAATTACCAAGTAATTGTAAACGTTGAATATCAACTTAACCTTACTTACTCGGAAATAATTCGATTATAATTGATTTTGTAGAACTTGATCAATTAGAATAATTCAAGATTAAGAGATATTTTACATTACTACCTAGAATTTATAACTAAATGCGCTAAAATAGTTAATCCATATAGACCTGTACGTAATGTATACTTTATTAAAATCATGTATAGTAATCGCCTGAATATTGCAGATAAGAAAAGGTAAGAAAATAGGTTTTCTGCTGTTATTATTTTTAATTTCAAGTTTGATTAAGATTTAATTACACATTTTTGCAAAAACAACTATAAGTGGTATATAATATTCAATATTCATATCCCGTTAAATCATATACTCATTTAATCATATATATAAACTATGTGTAATTGAATTAAACATGTGAATGATGTACATGGGAGAAGCATGGGAAGCCACATATTTCCGTGGTAATTTGATCCAGACACATCATACTTATCAAGAATATTGTTATTCTGGCTTGTAAAAGCTTTTAGGGCCTTGATAACTTGGACGAGTAAACAATTTATTTGTAAGCAGCTTGTGTCGTTGTTTTCGTAGTGGAAACAGCATCATAGCATCTGTATAACCCACATGCAAAATTTCAGATCGGTATATAACAGTATTGCTAATGGTTAGTCCTTATGTAATATCTATAGAACCACATACATCAAACTTAATATTGAAAACATGACGACTTCGAAAGTAAGAATCAGAAATATTTTTTCATTACTACGTAGAGTGATAAATTGCATTGCATAAATTTATTCACAAAATAGACACGTATATAGTGAATACTTTATTAAATTATGTATAGTATTCGCCAGAAGATTGCAAATGGAAAAGGCATAAACGTACTTTTATTGCACCCGCCATATGTAAAATTAAAATTGAGAATGAGAGGAACATTGCATTATAGAACGTCAAATATATCCAAGATGTTCTTTGAAATAAAGACTTACCAACAATATTGTGATGGCGGCCATAAAACGTTTGAGGTCTGTGAAAAAGCTAGGTTTGGAATATCCATGACTAAAGAGTTTATTTGCAGTATTTTTAGCAACGGTAAAATAGATATGTTAAAATCAACACCCAAATTTATAAATAAAAGTCGAGAAAAACAAATGCATTTGTTATAGTGTAGGTAAGAGATACACGTTTCTTTGTGATTGTATGAAACTGTAACTTATGTTAATTAATTGTATCATTGTTTTTATTTGCCGTGACTAATTAAGATAATTAAGTTTGAGCAATAAAGATATTAGTGTTATTACACAAGTTAAATACTAAACGGTTTTGCTACATAAGAAATTCATCTTCAAGTGTTTTGAACAAGAATAAATAGGACCATATGCACTATTCTGTGTTGTTTGAATGTTTTACTTGTAGATTTTATGGCCGTCATCACAGTATCGTTGATAAGTTTGATGTCGCTGTGTCTAGGATTGCCCTGGTTATATTTGACGTTCCATGTTACTTTCACAGAATTTTAAATACACACGTGGCGGGTGTAGCTAGCTAAACGGGAGGCGCTTACCCTTCCTGAGCACCCGACCTCACTTCCCTGGTGGAAGTTCACGTGTCTAACCTAACTTGTCAGTTTATATTGTGCTTCTGGATTGTGATTCGGACATTGATTAGTATGTTTGTTTTTGATTACAATTATCTTTGATGGACCACAATAACAAAGAAATAATGAAATATACCAAAATATTAAAACAACTGGCAAGTTTACTTAAAATGAAGCCGTTTTAAGACGAGTGGAGTGAAGTAAGGAGTAATGTTATTCTCGGCCGTAGTTAAAATTGTTTCACTGATATCGGGGCTGTCAGTTGTAATGGTGGAGGCAACCGGATTGCCCCAAAATCCCAACGCTATTAAGTAAGCCAACTGACAACCATTTCAATAATAGAATCTGCCGGAGTGTGATTCTAAACATAGGCGGTTATCCATACGTTTAAGACCATTCGGCCAGCGTAGCCTGAGAAAGAAAACAAAACCACATGAAGGATTACGTACAATGCATAACAAACGTATTTACACAACAGTTTACACGAAAAGCAATTACATTGAGGGGAAACACTACACGTGCTTGACACATTGAAAGCTCAAAACAATATATCCTATATAATAAACTTACCGACAAATCATTCGATACAGATAACTGGCATGTTTTTTCCTAAAAACAATTTAGTAAAAGTCAACAACACCTGGAATCGTTAAGTATTTTGTTCCTCAGGATTCCGTAAAAATCCCCATGTCAGTCATAATTGACAACTATTTTTATGCAAGTCACAAAGCAACATGTATTTGTGGAACGCCATTCCATATATTAACTAAAATGTTTAACACAGAAAGACGCTGCTTTTGACATCCAAAATTCCAATCCAGAAAATTCAGTATTCTATATATTTACTAAAATGACTTGTTTTAAAACATAAGTTCGCTGCTTGAAACTGATAAAGTTGTATTCCAGGAAATATTTTCTATTCATCCACAATATGTTAACATCTTTATTTTAATCAACACATAATTAAAATAGCCGTTTTTAGTCAAAGAATGGCGTTTCTTTAATCATCCAATGTTGCAATCGAGAACACATTGTATATTAACAATATGTATTTAAATAAATCAATTTGACATCTAAAGTTGCAATCCAGAACATACATTGTGTTTGTGTAACAGTATATTAACTAAAATGACCATGGCGCTGATGTCAGTATCCAAAAGTTGCAATCTAGGAAATAAAGTCCAAAACATATTTAATTTATTCAGTATAATACACATTCGAAAACATAATCTTAATTTTGTGTATTATAACAATATGTTTAAACATATAAAGAATTGCGAATCGTAAAACATCCAAAGTTGCAATCTAGGAAATACAGTATATTTACAATATAAAAACACATTCAATTTAATCAATATAAGAACATATTATTACTCGCGTGTTCTCTAGTCATCTATTAGTAGTGATATTGTACTTCTTGGTGCCAGATTTAAAAAACTAACTCTATTAAATAATCGTTAGAATTAAATAAAGAGAAGATACTAGCACGTGTTGTTACGGCAGAGTCGTAGGCATAGGCAAACAACTTTTACCTGTCAGCTTGACCTTTCTTTAGGAATATTTATATAGAATAATCCATCATAGGTAGTGTTAGGATTCGCAGTTAATATATATACATAATCTGCTTTCATAATGTAAACGGATTTAACACCTGCACTCCCCACACGTAAATATGTAATGGATCATTATACATGTAGATAAATTAAAGGTCAAATTGACAGGTCTAATTTGTTTGCCTCTAATCATTATTAATGCCGTTAATAAATAAAATGATTTTAGCTTGTAATATCCACGTGTCTGTCTATTTGTGGTATGTCAATATATACATCTGGCATAATCATACTTTTCTATCTAACATCAAAGGCAAAACTCTCGTATTGTATACTAAAACACAACCTGATTCGCGAAATATTTAATGTTTTGTTCTACCTAATTGAGTCAAATTTGTTTTCATAATTAACATTACTATGCAACTTCATTGAGACAATGCTCCAAGCGCTGAAGGGATGATATCAGATGTCAAATGCTCCCGTTGACTGACTTGCAAAGTAAAATGAGCTGTCTCAATTTTTTGCACAAAAGGCTCTGCAACTAAATAAAGACATTGTAAAATTACCTTATTTCATAAATAGTGTAGGTAAGAGTTACACGCATCTTTATGATTGTTTGAAACTTATGTTAACTTTATCATTGTTTATATTTGCCGTGACTAAGATAATTGAGTTTGAGCAATAAAGATATTAGTGTTATTATACAAGTTAAATACTAAACGGTTTTGCTACATAAAACACCTTAACATTTCAGAACAGGCATGTCTATTATATGTTTATAATGGAATAGAATGATTGAAATAATGGGGAAACCGGATTGTCCCCAAAAAAACCCTTTGACATTTAGCGAGCCAACTGGCAATCATTTTAATCAAAAACAAACATACTAATCCATGTCCGAATCACAATCCAGAAGCAAAGTAAAAACTTTGGGACTTACAAGTTAGGTTAGACACGTGAACTTTCACCAGGGAAGTGAGGCCGGGTGCTCTGGAAGGGTAAGCACCTCCTGTTTAGCTAGCTACACCCGCCACGTGTGACAGGTGAAAGGAACATGGAACTATGAGACGTCAAATATATCCAGGGCAATCCTGGACACAGAGACATCAAACTTATCAACAATACTGTGATGACGGCCATAAAACTTTTTGAGGACGTTGATAAGCCTAGGCTTGCAATATTCCTGAGTCAACTAACCTGTCCGAGCGGGATTCTTAACCTAGGCGGTTATCTATACGTTTAAGACCTTTCGGCCAGCGAGGCCAGAGAAAGAAAAACAAAACCATATAAAGGATTATGTACAATGCATAACAAACCTATTTGCACAACAGTTTACACGAAAAACAATTACATTGAGGGAAACACTACACATGCTCGACGCATTGAAAGCTCCAATCAATACTTTGTGTATAACAAACTTACTGACAATTCATTCCATACAGATAACTGGCATGTTTTTTTCCTACAAACATTTAGTAAAAGCCAACAACACCTGTTTTCGCTAAAATTTTTGTTCCTCCGGATTCCGTAAAATGCCCCGTGTCAGTCAAAACTGACAACCATCTTTGTGCAAATAACAAAGCAACATGTATTTGTGTACTGTCATTTCTGTCTTAATTTATGGAGCCGAGTGTTGGAAATTAACAAAAGTAGACATAAAGAAGCTAGAAACATTCCAGAACAGATGCTTAATAAGAATAATGAAGATCTTTTGGCCGAATAAAATAACAAATGAACACCTAAGAGAAAGAACACAAACAACATCAGTAGAAAACATAATAAAATCAAGGCGATGGAGATATATAGGGCATGTATTAAGAAAAGGAAATTATGAAAATGAAAAAAATGCATTGACCTGGGCTCCAGAAGGAAAGAGAAAGAGAGGAAGACCAAGAGAGACCTGGCGAAGAACAACAGAGAAAGAAAGAAACGATATGGGATGGCCAAGCTGGAGAACGGCAGAGAATGAATCGAAGCCTCATATAGGACGAAGTGGAGAGATCTGTGCCTCGCCTTATGCTCCACTAGGAGCGAAGAGGATAGGTAGGTAGGTATTCTATATATTAATTAAAATGATCGTTTTATCAAAGAAAGACGCTGCTTTTGACATCCAAAATTTGCAATCCAGAATATACTGTATTCTGTTTACACTATTAACTAAAATGGCGGTTTAAACACAGAATTTTGCTGCTTGAAATTGCCAAATTTGCCACCCAGGAAATGCTGTCTATTCATTCACAATATGTAAACACCTTCAAAATAACATAATATACATAACTAAAACATGCAGAATGACACTTCTTAGACCATTCAAAGTAGTTATCCAGAAAATACAGTATCTTCACATTATATATACTTTCAATTTAATCACCATAATACACTTTCAAAAACATAACTACAGCTATTTATATTAACACAGAATGTAAATGCTTTAAACATCCAAAGTTGCAATTCAGGAAACACAATATATTCACAATATGACATCACATTCAATTTAATCAGTATGCGACACACAACAACATAATATTACTCGCGTGTTCTTTAGCTATTTATTAGTGGTGACATTGTACTTCTTGGTGCCAGATTAAAAAAAAACCAAACTCTATTTAATAATCGTTAGAGTTAAAATGAAGAGAAGACACTAGCACGTGTTGTACTGCAGAGTCGTAGGCATAGGTAGATAACTTTGACCTGTCAGCTTGACCTTTTATAAGGAATATTTATATAGAATAATCCATCATAGGTAGTGTTAGGATTCGCAGTTAATATACATGTATATACATAATCTGCTTTCATGATGTAAACGGGTTTAACACCTGCACTCCCCACACGGAAATGTGTAATGGATCATTATACATCTAGATAAATTAAAAGTTAAACTGACAGGTCAATTTTGTTTGCCTATAATCATTATTAATGCCGTTAATAAATAAAATGATGTTAGCTTGTAATATCCACGTGTCTGTCTATTTGTGGTATGTCAATATAGAGAGAGTAAATAGAATTATGTTGGTGTTAATATTCTATATACATCTGGCATTATCATACTTTTCTATCTAACATCAAAGACATGTATACTAAAACACAACCTGATTCGCGAAATATTTAATGTTTTGTTCTACCGAATTGAGTCAAATTTGTTTTCATAATTAAGATTACTATGCAACTTCATTGAGACAATGCTCCAAGCGCTGACGTGCTGAAGTCAGATGTTAAATGCTCTCATTGACTGACTTGCAAAGTACAATGAGCTGTTGTCTCAATGTTTTTGTACAAAAGGCTTTTGCAAGTTCATAAAGACATTGGAAAATTACCTTTTTTCTTAAATAGTATAGGTAAGAGTTACATGCATCTTTATGATTGTATGAAACTTATGTTTATTTTATCATTGTTTATATTTGCCGTGACTAATTAAGATAATTGAGTTTGAGCAATAAAGATATTAGTGTTATTACACAAGTTAGATACTAAACGGTTTTGCTACATAAAACACCTTAAAAGTGTTCAGAACACGAATGTCTATTATATGTTTACAATGGAATAGAATGATTGAAATAATGGGGAAACCGGATTGTCCCAAAAAACCCTTCGACATTAAGCGAGCCAACTGGCAATCATTTTAATCAAAAACAAACATACTAATCCATGTCCGAATCACAATCCAGAAGCAAAGTAAAAACTTTGGAACTTACAAGTCAGGTTAGACACGTGAACTTTCACCAGGGAAGTGAGACCGGGTGCTCCGGAAGGGTAAGCACCTCCTGTTTAGCTAGCTACATCCGCCACGTGTGTAATGAAAATTGTGTGAAAGGAACATGGAACTATGAGACGTCAAATATATCCAGGGCAATCCTAGACACAGACACATCAAACTTATCAACAATACTGTGATGACGGCCATAAAACTTTTCAAGGGCCTTGATAAGCCTAGGCTTGCAATATCCCCGAGTCAACTAATCTGTCCGAGCGGGAATCTGAACCTAGGCGGTTATCCATACATTTAAAACCATTCGGCCAGCGAGGCCAGAGAAAGAAAACAAAACCACATGAAGGATTACATACAATACATAACACACCTATTGGCACAACAGTTTACACGAAAAGCAATTACATTGAGGGAAAACACAACACGTGCTTGACACATTAAAAACTCCAAACAATACATCGTATATAAGAAACTTACCGACAATTCGTTCCTTACGGATAACTGGCATGTTTTTTTCCTACAAACAATTTAGTAAAAGTCAACAACACCTGGTATCGTTAAATGTTTTGTTCCTCAGGATTCCGTAAAAATCCCCATGTCAGTCATAACTGACAACTATCTTTATGCAAGTCACAAAGCAACATGTATTTGTGTAACGCTATTCTATATATTAACTAAAATGTTTAACACAGAAAGACGCTGCTTTTGACATCCAAAATTGCAATCCAGAAGAAAAAAATATTATATATATTCACTAAAATGACTTGTTCGCTGCTTGAAACTGATAAAGTTGTATTCCAGGAAATATTTTCTATTCATTCACAATATGTTAACACCTTTATTTTAATCAACACATAATTAAAATGGCCATTTTTAAACAAAGAATGATGTTTCTTTAATCATCCAATGTTACAGTCCAGAAAACATTGTATATTCACAATATGCATTTCAATAAATCAAAATGACATCTAAAGTTGCAATCCAGAAAATACATTGTGTTTGTGTAACAGTATATTAACTAAAATGATCATGACGCTGATGTCAGTATCCAAAAGTTGCAATCCAGGAAATAGAGTCAAAAAACATTTTTAATTTATTCAGTATAATACACATTCAAAAACATAATCTTAGTTTTGTGTATTATAACAATATGTTTAAACACATAAAGAATTGCGAATCGTAAAACATCCAAATTTGCAATCTAGGAAATACAGTATATTTACAACACATTCAATTTAATCAATATAAGAACATATTATTACTTGCGTGTTTTCTAGTCATTTATTAGTAGCGATATTGTACTTCTTGGTGCCAGATTTAAAAAAAACCTAAACTGTATTAAGTAATCGTTAGAGTTTTAATGAAGAGAAGACACTAGCACGTGTTGATACTGCAGAGTCGTAGGCATAGGTAGACATCTTTGACCTGTCACCTTGACCTTTTATCAGGAATATTCATATAGAAGAATCCAGCCAATACATAGGTAGTGTTAGGATTCAGAGTTATAACATAATTATGTTTTCCATAAAGTAGACGAAATAAACGCATGTGCTCCCTACACATAAATGTGGAATTGATTATAACAGATATTTGAATTAAAAGGTCAAACTGACAGGTCAATGTTGTGTGCCTATCATCATTATTAATGCCGTTAATAAATAAGATGATGTTAGCTTGTAATATCCACGTGTCTGTCTACTTGTGGTATGTCAATATAGAAGAGTAAATAGAATTATGTTGGTGTTAATATTATATATACATCTGTCATAATCATAATTTTGCTATCTTACATCAAAGACAAAATTGTGGTATTGTATACTAAAACACAACCTGATTCGCGAAATATTTAATGTTTTGTTCTACCGAATTGAGTCAAATTTGTTTTTATAATTAAGATTACTATGCAACTTCACTGAGACAATACTCTAAGCGCTGACGTGATGATGTCAAATGTCAAATGCGCTCGTTGACTTACTTGCAAAGTATAATGGGCTGTCTCAATTTTTTGCAGAAAAGGCTTTTGCAAGTTCATAAAGACATTGGAAAGTTACCTTATTTCGTAAATAGTGTAGGTAAGAGTTACACGCTTATTTGTGATTGTATGAAACTTATGTTAATTAATTGTATAATTGTTTATATTTGCCGTGACTAATTAAGATAACTGAGTTTGAGCAATAAAGATATTAGTGTTATTACATAAGGTAAATACTAAACGGTTTTGCTACATAAGAAATTCATCTTCAAGTTTTGGAACAAGAATAAATAGGACCACATGCACTATTCTGTGTTGTTTGAATGTTTTTTACTTGTGGGTTTTGTGGCCGTCGTCACAGTATTGTTGATAAGTTTGATGTCTCTGTGTCCAGGATTGCCCTGGATATATTTGACGTGCCTAAGTTCCATGTTTCTTTCACACAATTTTGATTACACGCGTGGCGGGTGTAGCTAGCTAAACAGGAGGCGCTTACCCTTCCGGAGCACCCGACCTCACTTCCCTTGTGGAAGTTCACGTGTCTACCCTAACTTGTCAGTTCCAAAGTTTATACTTTATACTTAAATATTTCTTGTTACATGTCTTTCAGGCAAATTTTATATCGGCTGGAAAACGTGGCTCCAATTATATTATACAACGCTTTGCTTCTGGATTGTGATTTGGACAGGGATTAGTATGTTTGTTTTTAATTACTTTTATCTTTGATGGACCGCAATTACAAAGAAATATTGAAATATACCAAAATTATTAAAATAACTGGCAAGTTTACTTTAAACGAAGCTGTTTTATAACGAGTGGAGTTCAGTAGGGAAAAATGTTATTCTCTGCCGTAGTTAAAATTGTTTCACTTTTATCGGGGTCGTCAGTTCTTATTTGTAATGATGGAGGAAACCGGATTGCCTCAAAAAATCCAAACTCTATTTAGCAAGCCAACTGACAACCATTTTAATAATAGAATCTGCCTGAGTGGAATTCTGAACCTAGGCGGTTATCCATACGTTTAAAACCATTCGGCCAGCGAGGCCAGAGAAAGAAAAACAAAACCACATGAAGGATTACGTACAATGCATAACAAACGTATTTGCACAACAATTTACACGAAAAGCAATTACATTGAGGGGAAACACTACACGTGCTTGACACATTGAAAGCTCAAAACAATATATCCTATATAATAAACTTACCGACAAATCATTCGATACAGATAACTGGCATGTTTTTTTCTACAAACAATTTAGTAAAAGTCAACAACACCTGGAATCGTTAAATTTTTTGTTCCTCAGGATTCCGTAAAATTCCCCGTGTCAGTCATAATTGACAACCATCATTGTGCAAATCACAAAGCAACATGTATTTGTGAAACGACATTCTATATATTAATTAAAATGATCGTTTTATCAAAGAAAGACGCTGCTTTTGACATCCAAAATTTGCAATCCAGAAAATACTGTATTCTGTTTACACTATTAACTAAAATGGCAGTTTAAACACAGAATTTTGCTACTTGAAATTGCCAAATTTGCCACCCAGGAAATACTGTCTATTCATTCACAATATGTAACCATCTTCAAAATAACATAATATACATAACTAAAACACGCAGAATGGCGCTTCTTAAACCATTCAAAGTAGTAATCCTGAAAATACAGTATCTTCACATTATGTATACTTTCAATTTAATCACCATAATACACTTTCAAAAACATAACTACAGCTAGAATGTAAATGCTTTAAACATCCAAAGTTGCAATTCAGGAAACACAATATATTCACAATATGAAATCACATTCAATTTAATCAGTATGCGACACACAACGACATAATATTACTTGCGTGTTCTTTAGCCATTTATTAGTATTGACATAGTACTTCTTGGTGCCAGATTTAAAAACGAACTCTATTAAGTAATCGTTAGAGTTTTAATGAAGAGAAGACACTAGCACGTGTTGATACTGCAGAGTCGTAGGTATAGGCAAACAACTTTGACCTGTCACCTTGACCTTTCATTAGGAATATTCATATAGAAGAATTCATCAAATACATAGGTAGTGTTAGGATTCACATTTTTAACATAATATATGTTTTCATAAGTAGACGAAATAAACGCATGTGCTCCCTACACATAAATGTGGAATAGATTATAATTGATATTGAATTAAAGGGTCAAACTGACAGGTCAGCGTTGTGTGCCTATCATCATTATTAATGCCATTAATAAATAAGATGATGTTAGCTTGTAATATCCACGTGTCTGTCTATTTGTGGTATGTCAATTATAATTATGTTGGTGTTAATTTTCTATATACAGTTCAGACCTGTTCAAAGTTTAACACTATATGCTAACGAATTAGTGACGAATGGTTAATGCATCTCGTTTTTTCTATCTCGACAGCTATACAACAGATGCTTTCTATTCCAGTTACCAACTATATATTAATCTCTCGTCCACTAGAAAATCTTGTTTCCGTTAGCTCAGTGTTAAACTTTAGACAGGTCTGTACTGTACATCTGCCACAATCATACGTATCTATCTAACATCAAAAACAAAATTTTCGTATTATATACTCAAACACAACCTGATCTGCGAAATATTTTATGTTTTGTTCTGTCGCATTGAGTGTTTTCGTATTTGACATTACAAAACGTCTCGGCGTGACGTAACATATCCTGTGTAAGCCACATTGAATAAAGTTTTATGACCGTCATCACAGTATTGTTGACAAGTTTGTTGTCTCTGTGTCCAGGATTGCCCTGGATATATTTGGCGTACCATAGTTCCATGTTCCTTTCACACAATTTTAATTACACACGTGGCTGGTGTAGCTAGCTAAACAGGAGGTGCTTACCCTTCTGGAGCACCCGTCCTTAGTTCCCTGGTCAGTTCTAAAATTTTTACTTTGCCTCTGGATTGTGATTCGGACATGGATTATTATGTTTATTTTTGATTGTTAATTTAATGAAGTTTTACAAAACCAGTTAAGAATAATTTTACTGATAGCGAGATTTCCTAAGCTGTATACGAGTTGGGAGAAATTTTGGCCTTTGAAGTGCGTTAAGGAAAATGTGCAAAGAGGGTTCTTTAGCGTACCAAACTTACACAGGACATCGGTTTTATTTAGGTTTCTTCCGAAGGAACCGTGACATCTTAATGGCGACTGCTTCGCAAAAGAACAGTCACTAACCGGTGTTCAAGTCCCGATCGCAAACGGAGCGAACCCCGGCCTTCCACATACGGGCAAGCACTTTACCAACTGAGTCACTGTAGTTTTTATAAATCACGTGGGGTTAAATCCTCTGCGCTTTGCATGAAAATTTTTTTTTTAACAAAACATGACCAATTGAGTTGCCGTAGGTCTTATAAATCATTTTGAGCTTCTGTGATCTGCATGACATAAAATATATAAAAGTTTTAACAAAAATGCAAGTAAATTCCATCCAGCAACATGACAGGATTATCCTGAATGGATTCACTTACCAGCATCATGGTGTTCTCTTGTGTGTTTCACAATCGTTATGTTGTCACGGATTGAAGTCAAAATCCATCAAGTTATCTTTAGTAACAGTTTAAAAATCGTCTCATGGCAATTGGTGAGTGAAGCTTGTATTGAGAATTTAATTCTAGTCAATTAAAATTTAAGATGATATAACATTGCACATACGCCTGAATGCCTCATCTGAGAGCAAGTTCTGCCTAAAACACATTATTTGAAAACATGCAATTATTCGCTTTAAGCATTGCACTTAATGCTCCAGTATACGAGAAGGACAACATTTATGTAGAAATATCATGTCCTCGAAATAACTTGTCATTATCACCAATAAGCAATATTTACAATATGACTGTATCTCTCTTCGATGAAACATGCAATTGGCACGAGCCACACTATCTTGCATTACCCCTTGAAATACCATAATCATAATGTCATTTCCTAACTATACAACTTTGGTAGTTCTTTGAATTTAATCATAAAATAATTCAAAAAATGGTATATTGCAGTTCTGTATAGTGGTCGCTTCGTGTGTAGGAGGTCGATGTAAAAACCCCAGAAGGGTCTGACTAAGATTTGAAAAAAATTGCTTGTTCTTTCGTCAAACGCTTGGCATTTAGAAATGAAAGTCACGGTGTACTGCAAAGGGAAACGTTTCTGACACTTCACCTATTCTTGTATGCGTAAGATGTGCGTGTGTGTTTTGTGTTATGTCTTGTTGTAGCGCACACTGTGTGCTAGCTCACAAAGTCACTCTGTCACAGACAAGCATGCCACTCTCTCAGAGCCACATTATACTAACACCAGGTGGACCAAGTCCATACTATACCATATGTAAGAAGGAACTTGCTATATTTTCGATATTAAGCTTGATTTTCCACATTTCGATTCAGAGACATAAAGTCCGGTTTCTTCCTTAAAAAAATTGTCCGAGAAAATGTTCTATAAATGCACGTGCATTTGATATCCAGACAAATAAAAATACGCCGAAAACACATGTCCGCCGAAAACATATGACACGACGATATCTCAGTGTTGTAATCATGTATTGTATAAAACTTATAATGTTGGAAAAAATACAACCGCAAATCACAGGAACTTGTAATTGTTATCTGAACTATACTATCGAGACTTTCTATACTGTTCAACTAAACCTGATTTTCCTCAACTCAGAACATGTTTTTCTTTCATTTTGTGACCAAAATTATTTCCACCAACTGGTTTATTCCACGATATTTCAGCCAAATCGTCGTATGAGGCGAGCGGCAATCTCCCTTGGACACTTGACCCGAAAGTCTGGATAGTATAGTTTAGACATTAATTACAAGTTCCTGTGATTTGAGCTTGTGTTCAAATGAGCTCATTATTAATGACACAACACAACCACATTGGCAGTTGGCCTTTTATTATACCAAGCACAAGTCACATAAAATCAAGGGACACAACTCTTACAGTATGACATCCTAATTATCTCCCTTCGACCATACACTTGCATAATTATAAGCATACACACTCCCTGTTCCATACTTATTCGTGAACTTAGTGTTAAACTTTGGACAGGCCTGTACTGTATGCAATTATTGGATTTTGAAAATTGAAAACACAACTAGAAAATAAATTAAATAATATTTGAACAGAGCGTGTGTATTACAAGTTATATCAATAATTGTTTATGGAACATTATCAAGCATTTTATTTCAAATATAGATAGGTTTAATATAGGAGCAGATTTTTTATAATCACGTAATCAATAGTAACGGGTTTCTCCAAAGTATTTATTTTTATTTTATTTCTATCTTTAGTGAAATGCAACATTATACAGACAGATCTATATCTATATCAATGGCGTCGGTGTAACTTTAGAGTGGAGTGGAGTAATTTTGTTTTACGCCCAAGTCAAAAATATATTTCACTTATATCAAGATGTCGCCAGCTATAGGCGAAGGTGTAAAAATTTTGCCTGTGCACTCAAGAGTGGCGTGGAGTAATTATTTTAAGCCGTAGTCAAGAGTATTTCACTTACATCGAGACGTCGCCAGCTATAGGCGAAGGTGTAGAAACTTTGAAGTGTCTTCAAAAGAGTGGAGTGGAGTAATGGTGGCCTAGTCAAGAGTATTTCACTAACATCGAGGAGGTTGCGGAGGAAACCGGAGTGCCCGGAGAAAAATCACTTATCTTTGGCAAGAGAATGGAACAACTTCGTCACATTAGGATCTGTCATAAAAGGATTGGAACCTATGTGGTGAGAGGCGCTCTAATGCGTATAAGCGGGCGCTTAAGACTCAGCAACTGAGATCCCTCTATATTGCAAGAGAAATAACGACTATCACATAATGAAGAAAGACGATTTATGCATTGAAAAGGGTTTTATGTCCCAGTCAACTATATTTAAATTATATCGAGACGTCACCGGGTATATGGGGAAGTGACAGAAATTCGTTACCTTTGTATTGCGCTCAGGTCAAAAAGTTTATAAATTTTGCTTATCCTTCCGGAGTAAATGAGTTCAAAGTTCATTTGTTTTACTACAGCTGATTGCTTTCGAAATATTTACTCCGCTCGTTTAAATTTGAAATTACTCAAAAAAAAATAAGGTATAGTCCCTCATGCAAAGCATTTCCTTAGCTAAAGGTAAAATATATTTTGGTCCTTTTGGTATCTTTTCGACATCTTGAAAACAATTTTGGTTTCATAATTTTGCTCCAAACACTACTGATGAGGAATTATATACCGTCTGGTGCTGTAAAATGAAAACTGCTATAATATGTAATTTTTAATGTAAATTGAACATGGACTGGAGGACAAATATTTATTTATTTTTTCAAGTTATTCAAACCAAGCAAAATAAACATTTTGAATATTGTTTTTATTGATTAATCAAAATTATTTATAGTTTCCATAGTGAAAATGTGGTTTGGTTGTTAAATTTTATTTCCGGTGTAAATGTTCGAATTCTGTATGTGAATGCATTCCTCAGGTTGATCAATTATTTAATGGATTTATTTTTTTTCCCCAAAAAATAGGATCCATAAAATATTATACAATTATGGACTTGCCTCGGTCAATGTTTATTATTACAGTGAATGTCACTCCATATAAAACCACTAAAAGTCGACAGTTGTTTTAATATATAATTTAGCCACTGTGGCACTTCGGTTGACAATGTTTTCTCATGCCTGTGACCAGGCAATCTAGCTATTTTACCGGTGTTACATTTCCTTGTCTTGCCCTAGTTGAGACAGATCACACGAAAAATATCCCGCAATAATTAGATCTCTCTGACTTTTTAAATCCGATTCTATAGAAAAAAGGCATACAATCATTTACACACTAAATTTAGGACGCCAAAACGTCAACGTTCTATGAAAAAAATAACAGGAATCCCTGGTGAGACACAACAATCGATGACGTACACCGAATTCGATATATTTTTCAGAAATCCTTGGTATATCATGTGAGATCAAATGGTAACGTGTTACCTTTTTAGCCAATCATAAAGATGGAATTGATTAATTATTAATATCATATAATAATTAATGATATTTATAATAATCTCTAATATACATTCAAGTGGTACTTCCAAAACTTAAACTAGTGTATAATTTTATATATAATCCTAAAACGTTTGTTTATTTTTATAAATTAATCGACGGTTTCGGGTAAAAAATAATATCCTTCAGAAAAAAAGCTGCAAATCTAGTTAATATATTGGATTTTTCTCTATGGAAAACCAAAATTGAAGCAATAACAATTGAATTTAAACTGACACCAGAGCGTGTGTATTCTTTATAACATCTAATAAAATTGCTTTGTAGTGTACTCTTATACCAAAATATATTTAGGATTTTTTTTCATAGAAACCTAATTTTTGTTTGATCTGTAAAGTACAAGATGTATGACCTAAAAGATGGAGACAGCAGTTTGTCTGGAGTGAAAGATGATAGACATAGCAGTTTGTCTGGAGTGAAAGGTGATAGACATAGCAGTTTGTCTGGAGTGAAAGGTGATAGACATAGCAGTTTGTCTGGAGTGAAAGGTGATAGACATAGCAGTTTGTCTGGAGTGAAAGGTGATAGACATAGCAGTTTGTCTGGAGTGAAAGGTGATAGACATAGCAGTTTGTCTGGAGTGAAAGGTGATAGACATAGCAGTTATTCTGGAGTGAAAGGTGGTAGACATAGCAGTTATTCTGGAGTGAAAGGTGATTGGCACAGCAGTTTGTCTGGAGTGAAAGGTGATAGACATAGCAGTTTGTCTGGAGTGAAAGGTGATAGACATAGCAGTTTGTCTGGAGTGAAAGGTGATAGACATAGCAGTTTGTCTGGAGTGAAAGGTGATAGACATAGCAGTTATTCTGGAGTGAAAGGTGGTAGACATAGCAGTTTGTCTGGAGTGAAAGGTGATAGACATAGCAGTTTGTCTGGAGTGAAAGGTGATAGACATAGCAGTTTGTCTGGAGTGAAAGGTGATAGACATAGCAGTTTGTCTGGAGTGAAAGGTGATAGACATAGCAGTTTGTCTGGAGTGAAAGGTGATAGACATAGCAGTTTGTCTGGAGTGAAAGGTGATAGACATAGCAGTTTGTCTGGAGTGAAAGGTGATTGACATAGCAGTTTGTCTGGAGTGAAAGGTGATAGACATAGCAGTTTGTCTGGAGTGAAAGGTAATTGACATAGCAGTTTGTCTGGAGTGAAAGGTGATAGACATAGCAGTTTGTCTGGAGTGAAAGGTGATAGACATAGCAGTTTGTCTGGAGTGAAAGGCGATAGACATAGCAGTTTGTCTGGAGTGAAAGGTGATAGACATAGCAGTTTGTCTGGAGTGAAAGGTGATAGACATAACAGTTTGTCTGGAGTGAAAGGCGATAGACATAGCAGTTTGTCTGGAGTGAAAGGTGATTGACATAGCAGTTTGTCTGGAGTGAAAGGTGATAGACATAGCAGTTTGTCTGGAGTGAAAGGTGATAGACATAGCAGTTTGTTTGGAATGAAAGGTGACAGACATAGCAGTTTGTCTGGAGTGAAAGGTGATAGACATAGCAGTTTGTCTGGAGTGAAAGGTGATAAACATAGCAGTTTGTCTGGAGTGAAAGGTGATTGACATAGCAGTTTGTCTGGAGTGAAAGGTGATAAACATAGCAGTTTGTCTGGAGTGAAAGGTGATAAACATAGCAGTTTGTCTGGAGTGAAAGGTGATAAACATAGCAGTTTGTCTGGAGTGAAAGGTGATAGACATAGCAGTTTGTCTGGAGTGAAAGGTGATTGACATAGCAGTTTGTCTGGAGTGAAAGGTGATAAACATAGCAGTTTGTCTGGAGTGAAAGGTGATAAACATAGCAGTTTGTCTGGAGTGAAAGGTGATAAACATAGCAGTTTGTCTGGAGTGAAAGGTGATAAACATAACAGTTTGTCTGGAGTGAAAGGTGATAGACATAGCAGTTTGTCTGGAGTGAAAGGTGATAAACATAACAGTTTGTCTGGAGTGAAAGGTGATAGACATAGCAGTTTGTCTGGAGTGAAAGGTGATTGACATAGCAGTTTGTCTGGAGTGAAAGGTGATAGACATAGCAGTTTGTCTGGAGTGAAAGTGATTGACATAGCAGTTTGTCTGGAGTGAAAGGCGATAGACATAGCAGTTTGTCTGGAGTGAAAGGCGATAGACATAGCAGTTTGTTCTGGAATGAAAGGTGATAGACATAGCAGTTTGTCTGGAGTGAAAGGTGATAGACATAGCAGTTTGTCTGGAATGAAAGGTGATTGACATAGCAGTTTGTCTGGAGTGAAAGGTGATAGACATAGCAGTTTGTCTGGAGTGAAAGGTGATAGACATAGCAGTTTGTCTGGAGTGAAAGGCGATAGACATAGCAGTTTGTCTGGAGTGAAAGGTGATTGACATAGCAGTTTGTCTGGAGTGAAAGGCGATAGACATAGCAGTTTGTCTGGAGTGAAAGGCGATAGACATAGCAGTTTGTCTGGAGTGAAAGGTGATTGACATAGCAGTTTGTCTGGAGTGAAAGGCGATAGACATAGCAGTTTGTCTGGAGTGAAAGGTAATTGACATAGCAGTTTGTCTGGAGTGAAAGGTGATAGACATAGCAGTTGTCTGGAGTGAAAGGTGATAGACATAGCAGTTTGTCTGGAGTGAAAGGCGATAGACATAGCAGTTTGTCTGGAGTGAAAGGTGATAGACATAGCAGTTTGTCTGGAGTGAAAGGTGATAGACATAACAGTTTGTCTGGAGTGAAAGGCGATAGACATAGCAGTTTGTCTGGAGTGAAAGGTGATTGACATAGCAGTTTGTCTGGAGTGAAAGGTGATAGACATAGCAGTTTGTTTGGAATGAAAGGTGACAGACATAGCAGTTTGTCTGGAGTGAAAGGTGATAGACATAGCAGTTTGTCTGGAGTGAAAGGTGATAAACATAGCAGTTTGTCTGGAGTGAAAGGTGATTGACATAGCAGTTTGTCTGGAGTGAAAGGTGATAAACATAGCAGTTTGTCTGGAGTGAAAGGTGATAAACATAGCAGTTTGTCTGGAGTGAAAGGTGATAAACATAGCAGTTTGTCTGGAGTGAAAGGTGATTGACATAGCAGTTTGTCTGGAGTGAAAGGCGATAGACATAGCAGTTTGTCTGGAGTGAAAGGTAATTGACATAGCAGTTTGTCTGGAGTGAAAGGTGATAGACATAGCAGTTTGTCTGGAGTGAAAGGTGATAGACATAGCAGTTTGTCTGGAGTGAAAGGCGATAGACATAGCAGTTTGTCTGGAGTGAAAGGTGATAGACATAGCAGTTTGTCTGGAGTGAAAGGTGATAGACATAACAGTTTGTCTGGAGTGAAAGGCGATAGACATAGCAGTTTGTCTGGAGTGAAAGGTGATTGACATAGCAGTTTGTCTGGAGTGAAAGGTGATTGACATAGCAGTTTGTCTGGAGTGAAAGGCGATAGACATAGCAGTTTGTCTGGAGTGAAAGGCGATAGACATAGCAGTTTGTCTGGAATGAAAGGTGATTGACATAGCAGTTTGTCTGGAATGAAAGGTGATAGACATAGCAGTTTGTCTGGAATGAAAGGTGATAGACATAGCAGTTTGTCTGGAGTGAAAAGTGATAGACATAGCAGTTTGTCTGGAGTGAAAGGCGATAGACATAGCAGTTTGTCTGGAGTGAAAGGTGATAGACATAGCAGTTTGTCTGGAGTGAAAGGTGATAGACATAGCAGTTTGTCTGGAGTGAAAGTGACAGACATAGCAGTTTGTCTGGAGTGAAAGGTGATAGACATAGCAGTTTGTCTGGAGTGAAAGGTGATAGACATAGCAGTTTGTCTGGAGTGAAAGGTGATAGACATAGCAGTTTGTCTGGAGTGAAAGGTGATAGACATAGCAGTTTGTCTGGAGTGAAAGGTGATAGACATAGCAGTTTGTCTGGAGTGAAAGGTGATAGACATAGCAGTTTGTCTGGAGTGAAAGGTGATAGACATAGCAGTTTGTCTGGAGTGAAAGGTGATAAACACAGCAGTTTGTCTGGAGTGAAAGGTGATAGACATAGCAGTTTATCTGGAGTGAAAGGTGATAGACATAACAGTTTGTCTGGAGTGAAAGGCGATAGACATAGCAGTTTGTCTGGAGTGAAAGGTGATTGACATAGCAGTTTATCTGGAGTGAAAGGTGATAGACATAACAGTTTGTCTGGAGTGAAAGGCGATAGACATAGCAGTTTGTCTGGAGTGAAAGGTGATAGACATAGCAGTTTATCTGGAGTGAAAGGTGATAGACATAACAGTTTGTCTGGAGTGAAAGGCGATAGACATAGCAGTTTGTCTGGAGTGAAAGGTGATTGACATAGCAGTTTGTCTGGAGTGAAAGGTGATAGACATAGCAGTTTGTCTGGAGTGAAAGGTGATAGACATAGCAGTTTGTCTGGAATGAAAGGTGACAGACATAGCAGTTTGTCTGGAGTGAAAGGTGATAGACATAGCAGTTTGTCTGGAGTGAAAGGTGATAAACATAGCAGTTTGTCTGGAGTGAAAGGTGATTGACATAGCAGTTTGTCTGGAGTGAAAGGTGATAAACATAGCAGTTTGTCTGGAGTGAAAGGTGATAAACATAGCAGTTTGTCTGGAGTGAAAGGTGATAAACATAGCAGTTTGTCTGGAGTGAAAGGTGATAAACATAACAGTTTGTCTGGAGTGAAAGGTGATAGACATAGCAGTTTGTCTGGAGTGAAAGGTGATAAACATAACAGTTTGTCTGGAGTGAAAGGTGATAGACATAGCAGTTTGTCTGGAGTGAAAGGCGATAGACATAGCAGTTTGTCTGGAGTGAAAGGTGATAGACATAGCAGTTTATCTGGAGTGAAAGGTGATAGACATAACAGTTTGTCTGGAGTGAAAGGTGATTGACATAGCAGTTTGTCTGGAGTGAAAGGTGATAGACATAGCAGTTTGTCTGGAGTGAAAGGTGATAAACATAACAGTTTGTCTGGAGTGAAAGGTGATAGACATAGCAGTTTGTCTGGAGTGAAAGGTGATAGACATAGCAGTTTGTCTGGAGTGAAAGGTGATTGACATAGCAGTTTGTCTGGAATGAAAGGTGATTGACATAGCAGTTTGTCTGGAGTGAAAGGTGATTGACATAGCAGTTTGTCTGGAATGAAAGGTGATAGACATAGCAGTTTGTCTGGAGTGAAAGGTGATAGACATAGCAGTTTGTCTGGAGTGAAAGGTGATTGACATAGCAGTTTGTCTGATATGAAAAGTGGGAGTTTGTCTCGCTTGACAAATGTTGGAATAATTATTGTAAAAAAAAACATTTTGAATCTTTCCCAAAGGTGATGTGAAAAAAAGCCACAAAAAGCTACAATCTAGAGAAAGAACAAAGGAAAACAGCATATTTTCCAGAAAACGCGATTTTTAATGCCGATAAAGTTGATGCTACTGCATAGAAGTATTGATTCTGTTATTTTTTCGATTAAAAAATTAATGTAACAAGAGCATTTAAAGATGAAATCATTTACGTACACTTGTTAATTAAAACCAGGAAATACCAAAAATAACAAAATAAACAATCAGGAACCAAAATGTTATAACCCTAGATATAGCGGACTGCACTTTTGAAATTGAGTATCACATAATCTTTGTAAATTTACATTCCAGATTCACCTAAACATATTGTTTTTGATAAATTCGCTGCTTATTATTATTTTGGAATAGGGTTTTATGTCTCATTTAAAGAATATTTCACTGAAATTGAGACGTCGCCAGTTATAGGTGAAGTTTCAGGGATTTCTACCTTTGCAGCGAGTATTTAGCGTGTCACTGCGTCTTTGACACGGGTGATCGGTTTTTAAGATCTCTTTCGATGGACCTCGTGCTTTGCAAATTTGCATTCACTACATTTTTTCAATTTTTAGTTTTCATTCCGACCACAGGTTCAAACCCCGACCTCCCACATACCTAATGATCTAACACACTACCAAATGAGGTACCATAGTAGTTGTTTCAGGAATAATCGATTATGCTACTTGTTTACTTCTCATTTTTAAAGACTTCTGAATTGAAACTCGATTTGATCTGTTTTTTTTTCTCAAATCGTAGGTACGATTTTTTAGTTCAAAAAATCGTATCTACGATTCGAGAAAAAAATCAGATTACAAAGTGGCACGAACAAGCTTTCGTACTTTAGTGTAGCTTAAATTTAGTTTAAGATTACAACATACAGTACAGACCTGTCGAAAGTTTAACACTGAACTAACGAAAAAGAGTCGAAGCTCGGCTGCCGCGTGGCCGAGATGTGGCTAGCTAGCGGTTAGGTGTTCGAAGCCTGATTTATTAAATCATTGATTAGTCAAAATTTAAATAATGCATGATTTCAAATATGTTCTGAAATTATTGTTAAAATGTTGTAAGTGAATAGAATTTTAAGAAATCGAAGCACATAGCTATAAATCTATGGATTTGATGATGATATTTGATGATTTTAATTGATATTTAAATTTGTGTTAATAATTGATTATAGAATATTCTGGGCAAACAAGATAACAAACAAAAACCTGGTCAAAATCAGTAAATATAACAACATCACCACACAGATAAAACAACAAAACTTTAGATGGTAAGGTCATGTGATGAGAATGCCCAATGAGAAAATACCAAAAAAGCATTGCACTGGACACCAGCTGGGAAAAGAAAGCCTGGTAGACCTCGTACCACCTGGAGGGAAACCATTCAAGTAGAGCAACAGGAGCTAGGATACACCTGGGGCCAAGCCTAACATATGGCAAAGGACAGAGACAAATGGAGGACGCTTGTTAATGCCTTTTGTCACCCTTCAAAGAAATGTCTCGCATGCTGATTGGTTAACTTGCCGGGGTACATAGAACTATGTTCGTAAATCAACGACGTTTAGCGGTAAAAGGGAGTAACTCTTACATCGTTGACGTCTAGTTACGGTAAACAAGCATGGCGACAACATACGATAGTCACCGTGGCCGGGCACAAAAAACAAAGTGGAAGTTAAAAAAATCCAACTGGTAACGCTTTGAAGGGTGACAAAAACGTTATACAGGGCATTGGCAGGTTACACGGCCCCATGTACCCCGTCAAAGATGAATGTCTACCCTTCGCCTGCGGCTCAGGGAACATAAATCTTTGACTGGTGTGAAGCTAGCCCGCAATTCTAGCCCGCAATTTTTTAAATGTCATCAAGCGGGCAATTCGATTTTATTTAAATACGGTTAATACTAATACCATTCCATTTATAAATATTTGATATTTAGGGAGACCTGCTATTGCACACACTTTTTATAAAGACCACCTGTATATTAAGACCACAGGAACCGTGATTCTAAGTGTGATTACGAAATTACGCATAGGGCGTAAAATGAGTTTCCCCATCTAGGCCTTTTAACCACGGGTAGATCTATCCAATTGCAACATTTGGTGAAAATTTCAAGAACCCTAGAGGGGTAGAACGGGTCTTACGAGAGCTCAGAAGGACCATACCCCCCTTTTGATATGTGATTTCGTAAGGACCTGCTACGTTTGAAGTAGCGTACACAGAGAAAATGCGTTTCCCCATCTAGGCCTTTTAACCACGGGTAGATCTATCCAATTGCAACATTTGGTGAAAATTTCAAGAACCCTAGAGGGGTAGAACGGGTCTTACGAGAGCTCAGAAGGACCATACCCCCCTTTTGATATGTGATTTCGTAAGGACCTGCTACGTTTGAAGTAGCGTACACAGAGAAAATGCGTTTCCCCATCTAGGCCTTTTAACCACGGGTAGATCTATCCAATTGCAACATTTGGTGAAAATTTCAAGAACCCTAGAGGGGTAGAACGGGTCTTACGAGAGCTCAGAAGGACCATACCCCCCTTTTGATATGTGATTTCGTAAGGACCTGCTACGTTTGAAGTAGCGTACACAGAGAAAATGCGTTTCCCCATCTAGGCCTTTTAACCACGGGTAGATCTATCCAATTGCAACATTTGGTGAAAATTTCAAGAACCCTAGAGGGGTAGAACGGGTCTTACGAGAGCTCAGAAGGACCATACCCCCCTTTTGATATGTGATTTCGTAAGGACCTGCTACGTTTGAAGTAGCGTACACAGAGAAAATGCGTTTCCCCATCTAGGCCTTTTAACCACGGGTAGATCTATCCAATTGCAACATTTGGTGAAAATTTCAAGAACCCTAGAGGGGTAGAACGGGTCTTACGAGAGCTCAGAAGGACCATACCCCCCTTTTGATATGTGATTTCGTAAGGACCTGCTACGTTTGAAGTAGCGTACACAGAGAAAATGCGTTTCCCCATCTAGGCCTTTTAACCACGGGTAGATCTATCCAATTGCAACATTTGGTGAAAATTTCAAGAACCCTAGAGGGGTAGAACGGGTCTTACGAGAGCTCAGAAGGACCATACCCCCCTTTTGATATGTGATTTCGTAAGGACCTGCTACGTTTGAAGTAGCGTACACAGAGAAAATGCGTTTCCCCATCTAGGCCTTTTAACCACGGGTAGATCTATCCAATTGCAACATTTGGTGAAAATTTCAAGAACCCTAGAGGGGTAGAACGGGTCTTACGAGAGCTCAGAAGGACCATACCCCCCTTTTGATATGTGATTTCGTAAGGACCTGCTACGTTTGAAGTAGCGTACACAGAGAAAATGCGTTTCCCCATCTAGGCCTTTTAACCACGGGTAGATCTATCCAATTGCAACATTTGGTGAAAATTTCAAGAACCCTAGAGGGGTAGAACGGGTCTTACGAGAGCTCAGAAGGACCATACCCCCCTTTTGATATGTGATTTCGTAAGGACCTGCTACGTTTGAAGTAGCGTACACAGAGAAAATGCGTTTCCCCATCTAGGCCTTTTAACCACGGGTAGATCTATCCAATTGCAACATTTGGTGAAAATTTCAAGAACCCTAGAGGGGTAGAACGGGTCTTACGAGAGCTCAGAAGGACCATACCCCCCTTTTGATATGTGATTTCGTAAGGACCTGCTACGTTTGAAGTAGCGTACACAGAGAAAATGCGTTTCCCCATCTAGGCCTTTTAACCACGGGTAGATCTATCCAATTGCAACATTTGGTGAAAATTTCAAGAACCCTAGAGGGGTAGAACGGGTCTTACGAGAGCTCAGAAGGACCATACCCCCCTTTTGATATGTGATTTCGTAAGGACCTGCTACGTTTGAAGTAGCGTACACAGAGAAAATGCGTTTCCCCATCTAGGCCTTTTAACCACGGGTAGATCTATCCAATTGCAACATTTGGTGAAAATTTCAAGAACCCTAGAGGGGTAGAACGGGTCTTACGAGAGCTCAGAAGGACCATACCCCCCTTTTGATATGTGATTTCGTAAGGACCTGCTACGTTTGAAGTAGCGTACACAGAGAAAATGCGTTTCCCCATCTAGGCCTTTTAACCACGGGTAGATCTATCCAATTGCAACATTTGGTGAAAATTTCAAGAACCCTAGAGGGGTAGAACGGGTCTTACGAGAGCTCAGAAGGACCATACCCCCCTTTTGATATGTGATTTCGTAAGGACCTGCTACGTTTGAAGTAGCGTACACAGAGAAAATGCGTTTCCCCATCTAGGCCTTTTAACCACGGGTAGATCTATCCAATTGCAACATTTGGTGAAAATTTCAAGAACCCTAGAGGGGTAGAACGGGTCTTACGAGAGCTCAGAAGGACCATACCCCCCTTTTGATATGTGATTTCGTAAGGACCTGCTACGTTTGAAGTAGCGTACACAGAGAAAATGCGTTTCCCCATCTAGGCCTTTTAACCACGGGTAGATCTATCCAATTGCAACATTTGGTGAAAATTTCAAGAACCCTAGAGGGGTAGAACGGGTCTTACGAGAGCTCAGAAGGACCATACCCCCCTTTTGATATGTGATTTCGTAAGGACCTGCTACGTTTGAAGTAGCGTACACAGAGAAAATGCGTTTCCCCATCTAGGCCTTTTAACCACGGGTAGATCTATCCAATTGCAACATTTGGTGAAAATTTCAAGAACCCTAGAGGGGTAGAACGGGTCTTACGAGAGCTCAGAAGGACCATACCCCCCTTTTGATATGTGATTTCGTAAGGACCTGCTACGTTTGAAGTAGCGTACACAGAGAAAATGCGTTTCCCCATCTAGGCCTTTTAACCACGGGTAGATCTATCCAATTGCAACATTTGGTGAAAATTTCAAGAACCCTAGAGGGGTAGAACGGGTCTTACGAGAGCTCAGAAGGACCATACCCCCCTTTTGATATGTGATTTCGTAAGGACCTGCTACGTTTGAAGTAGCGTACACAGAGAAAATGCGTTTCCCCATCTAGGCCTTTTAACCACGGGTAGATCTATCCAATTGCAACATTTGGTGAAAATTTCAAGAACCCTAGAGGGGTAGAACGGGTCTTACGAGAGCTCAGAAGGACCATACCCCCTTTTGATATGTGATTTCGTAAGGACCTGCTACGTTTGAAGTAGCGTACACAGAGAAAATGCGTTTCCCCATCTAGGCCTTTTAACCACGGGTAGATCTATCCAATTGCAACATTTGGTGAAAATTTCAAGAACCCTAGAGGGGTAGAACGGGTCTTACGAGAGCTCAGAAGGACCATACCCCCCTTTTGATATGTGATTTCGTAAGGACCTGCTACGTTTGAAGTAGCGTACACAGAGAAAATGCGTTTCCCCATCTAGGCCTTTTAACCACGGGTAGATCTATCCAATTGCAACATTTGGTGAAAATTTCAAGAACCCTAGAGGGGTAGAACGGGTCTTACGAGAGCTCAGAAGGACCATACCCCCCTTTTGATATGTGATTTCGTAAGGACCTGCTACGTTTGAAGTAGCGTACACAGAGAAAATGCGTTTCCCCATCTAGGCCTTTTAACCACGGGTAGATCTATCCAATTGCAACATTTGGTGAAAATTTCAAGAACCCTAGAGGGGTAGAACGGGTCTTACGAGAGCTCAGAAGGACCATACCCCCCTTTTGATATGTGATTTCGTAAGGACCTGCTACGTTTGAAGTAGCGTACACAGAGAAAATGCGTTTCCCCATCTAGGCCTTTTAACCACGGGTAGATCTATCCAATTGCAACATTTGGTGAAAATTTCAAGAACCCTAGAGGGGTAGAACGGGTCTTACGAGAGCTCAGAAGGACCATACCCCCCTTTTGATATGTGATTTCGTAAGGACCTGCTACGTTTGAAGTAGCGTACACAGAGAAAATGCGTTTCCCCATCTAGGCCTTTTAACCACGGGTAGATCTATCCAATTGCAACATTTGGTGAAAATTTCAAGAACCCTAGAGGGGTAGAACGGGTCTTACGAGAGCTCAGAAGGACCATACCCCCTTTTGATATGTGATTTCGTAAGGACCTGCTACGTTTGAAGTAGCGTACACAGAGAAAATGCGTTTCCCCATCTAGGCCTTTTAACCACGGGTAGATCTATCCAATTGCAACATTTGGTGAAAATTTCAAGAACCCTAGAGGGGTAGAACGGGTCTTACGAGAGCTCAGAAGGACCATACCCCCTTTTGATATGTGATTTCGTAAGGACCTGCTACGTTTGAAGTAGCGTACACAGAGAAAATGCGTTTCCCCATCTAGGCCTTTTAACCACGGGTAGATCTATCCAATTGCAACATTTGGTGAAAATTTCAAGAACCCTAGAGGGGTAGAACGGGTCTTACGAGAGCTCAGAAGGACCATACCCCCCTTTTGATATGTGATTTCGTAAGGACCTGCTACGTTTGAAGTAGCGTACACAGAGAAAATGCGTTTCCCCATCTAGGCCTTTTAACCACGGGTAGATCTATCCAATTGCAACATTTGGTGAAAATTTCAAGAACCCTAGAGGGGTAGAACGGGTCTTACGAGAGCTCAGAAGGACCATACCCCCCTTTTGATATGTGATTTCGTAAGGACCTGCTACGTTTGAAGTAGCGTACACAGAGAAAATGCGTTTCCCCATCTAGGCCTTTTAACCACGGGTAGATCTATCCAATTGCAACATTTGGTGAAAATTTCAAGAACCCTAGAGGGGTAGAACGGGTCTTACGAGAGCTCAGAAGGACCATACCCCCCTTTTGATATGTGATTTCGTAAGGACCTGCTACGTTTGAAGTAGCGTACACAGAGAAAATGCGTTTCCCCATCTAGGCCTTTTAACCACGGGTAGATCTATCCAATTGCAACATTTGGTGAAAATTTCAAGAACCCTAGAGGGGTAGAACGGGTCTTACGAGAGCTCAGAAGGACCATACCCCCCTTTTGATATGTGATTTCGTAAGGACCTGCTACGTTTGAAGTAGCGTACACAGAGAAAATGCGTTTCCCCATCTAGGCCTTTTAACCACGGGTAGATCTATCCAATTGCAACATTTGGTGAAAATTTCAAGAACCCTAGAGGGGTAGAACGGGTCTTACGAGAGCTCAGAAGGACCATACCCCCCTTTTGATATGTGATTTCGTAAGGACCTGCTACGTTTGAAGTAGCGTACACAGAGAAAATGCGTTTCCCCATCTAGGCCTTTTAACCACGGGTAGATCTATCCAATTGCAACATTTGGTGAAAATTTCAAGAACCCTAGAGGGGTAGAACGGGTCTTACGAGAGCTCAGAAGGACCATACCCCCCTTTTGATATGTGATTTCGTAAGGACCTGCTACGTTTGAAGTAGCGTACACAGAGAAAATGCGTTTCCCCATCTAGGCCTTTTAACCACGGGTAGATCTATCCAATTGCAACATTTGGTGAAAATTTCAAGAACCCTAGAGGGGTAGAACGGGTCTTACGAGAGCTCAGAAGGACCATACCCCCTTTTGATATGTGATTTCGTAAGGACCTGCTACGTTTGAAGTAGCGTACACAGAGAAAATGCGTTTCCCCATCTAGGCCTTTTAACCACGGGTAGATCTATCCAATTGCAACATTTGGTGAAAATTTCAAGAACCCTAGAGGGGTAGAACGGGTCTTACGAGAGCTCAGAAGGACCATACCCCCCTTTTGATATGTGATTTCGTAAGGACCTGCTACGTTTGAAGTAGCGTACACAGAGAAAATGCGTTTCCCCATCTAGGCCTTTTAACCACGGGTAGATCTATCCAATTGCAACATTTGGTGAAAATTTCAAGAACCCTAGAGGGGTAGAACGGGTCTTACGAGAGCTCAGAAGGACCATACCCCCTTTTGATATGTGATTTCGTAAGGACCTGCTACGTTTGAAGTAGCGTACACAGAGAAAATGCGTTTCCCCATCTAGGCCTTTTAACCACGGGTAGATCTATCCAATTGCAACATTTGGTGAAAATTTCAAGAACCCTAGAGGGGTAGAACGGGTCTTACGAGAGCTCAGAAGGACCATACCCCCCTTTTGATATGTGATTTCGTAAGGACCTGCTACGTTTGAAGTAGCGTACACAGAGAAAATGCGTTTCCCCATCTAGGCCTTTTAACCACGGGTAGATCTATCCAATTGCAACATTTGGTGAAAATTTCAAGAACCCTAGAGGGGTAGAACGGGTCTTACGAGAGCTCAGAAGGACCATACCCCCCTTTTGATATGTGATTTCGTAAGGACCTGCTACGTTTGAAGTAGCGTACACAGAGAAAATGCGTTTCCCCATCTAGGCCTTTTAACCACGGGTAGATCTATCCAATTGCAACATTTGGTGAAAATTTCAAGAACCCTAGAGGGGTAGAACGGGTCTTACGAGAGCTCAGAAGGACCATACCCCCCTTTTGATATGTGATTTCGTAAGGACCTGCTACGTTTGAAGTAGCGTACACAGAGAAAATGCGTTTCCCCATCTAGGCCTTTTAACCACGGGTAGATCTATCCAATTGCAACATTTGGTGAAAATTTCAAGAACCCTAGAGGGGTAGAACGGGTCTTACGAGAGCTCAGAAGGACCATACCCCCCTTTTGATATGTGATTTCGTAAGGACCTGCTACGTTTGAAGTAGCGTACACAGAGAAAATGCGTTTCCCCATCTAGGCCTTTTAACCACGGGTAGATCTATCCAATTGCAACATTTGGTGAAAATTTCAAGAACCCTAGAGGGGTAGAACGGGTCTTACGAGAGCTCAGAAGGACCATACCCCCTTTTGATATGTGATTTCGTAAGGACCTGCTACGTTTGAAGTAGCGTACACAGAGAAAATGCGTTTCCCCATCTAGGCCTTTTAACCACGGGTAGATCTATCCAATTGCAACATTTGGTGAAAATTTCAAGAACCCTAGAGGGGTAGAACGGGTCTTACGAGAGCTCAGAAGGACCATACCCCCCTTTTGATATGTGATTTCGTAAGGACCTGCTACGTTTGAAGTAGCGTACACAGAGAAAATGCGTTTCCCCATCTAGGCCTTTTAACCACGGGTAGATCTATCCAATTGCAACATTTGGTGAAAATTTCAAGAACCCTAGAGGGGTAGAACGGGTCTTACGAGAGCTCAGAAGGACCATACCCCCCTTTTGATATGTGATTTCGTAAGGACCTGCTACGTTTGAAGTAGCGTACACAGAGAAAATGCGTTTCCCCATCTAGGCCTTTTAACCACGGGTAGATCTATCCAATTGCAACATTTGGTGAAAATTTCAAGAACCCTAGAGGGGTAGAACGGGTCTTACGAGAGCTCAGAAGGACCATACCCCCCTTTTGATATGTGATTTCGTAAGGACCTGCTACGTTTGAAGTAGCGTACACAGAGAAAATGCGTTTCCCCATCTAGGCCTTTTAACCACGGGTAGATCTATCCAATTGCAACATTTGGTGAAAATTTCAAGAACCCTAGAGGGGTAGAACGGGTCTTACGAGAGCTCAGAAGGACCATACCCCCCTTTTGATATGTGATTTCGTAAGGACCTGCTACGTTTGAAGTAGCGTACACAGAGAAAATGCGTTTCCCCATCTAGGCCTTTTAACCACGGGTAGATCTATCCAATTGCAACATTTGGTGAAAATTTCAAGAACCCTAGAGGGGTAGAACGGGTCTTACGAGAGCTCAGAAGGACCATACCCCCCTTTTGATATGTGATTTCGTAAGGACCTGCTACGTTTGAAGTAGCGTACACAGAGAAAATGCGTTTCCCCATCTAGGCCTTTTAACCACGGGTAGATCTATCCAATTGCAACATTTGGTGAAAATTTCAAGAACCCTAGAGGGGTAGAACGGGTCTTACGAGAGCTCAGAAGGACCATACCCCCCTTTTGATATGTGATTTCGTAAGGACCTGCTACGTTTGAAGTAGCGTACACAGAGAAAATGCGTTTCCCCATCTAGGCCTTTTAACCACGGGTAGATCTATCCAATTGCAACATTTGGTGAAAATTTCAAGAACCCTAGAGGGGTAGAACGGGTCTTACGAGAGCTCAGAAGGACCATACCCCCCTTTTGATATGTGATTTCGTAAGGACCTGCTACGTTTGAAGTAGCGTACACAGAGAAAATGCGTTTCCCCATCTAGGCCTTTTAACCACGGGTAGATCTATCCAATTGCAACATTTGGTGAAAATTTCAAGAACCCTAGAGGGGTAGAACGGGTCTTACGAGAGCTCAGAAGGACCATACCCCCCTTTTGATATGTGATTTCGTAAGGACCTGCTACGTTTGAAGTAGCGTACACAGAGAAAATGCGTTTCCCCATCTAGGCCTTTTAACCACGGGTAGATCTATCCAATTGCAACATTTGGTGAAAATTTCAAGAACCCTAGAGGGGTAGAACGGGTCTTACGAGAGCTCAGAAGGACCATACCCCCCTTTTGATATGTGATTTCGTAAGGACCTGCTACGTTTGAAGTAGCGTACACAGAGAAAATGCGTTTCCCCATCTAGGCCTTTTAACCACGGGTAGATCTATCCAATTGCAACATTTGGTGAAAATTTCAAGAACCCTAGAGGGGTAGAACGGGTCTTACGAGAGCTCAGAAGGACCATACCCCCCTTTTGATATGTGATTTCGTAAGGACCTGCTACGTTTGAAGTAGCGTACACAGAGAAAATGCGTTTCCCCATCTAGGCCTTTTAACCACGGGTAGATCTATCCAATTGCAACATTTGGTGAAAATTTCAAGAACCCTAGAGGGGTAGAACGGGTCTTACGAGAGCTCAGAAGGACCATACCCCCCTTTTGATATGTGATTTCGTAAGGACCTGCTACGTTTGAAGTAGCGTACACAGAGAAAATGCGTTTCCCCATCTAGGCCTTTTAACCACGGGTAGATCTATCCAATTGCAACATTTGGTGAAAATTTCAAGAACCCTAGAGGGGTAGAACGGGTCTTACGAGAGCTCAGAAGGACCATACCCCCCTTTTGATATGTGATTTCGTAAGGACCTGCTACGTTTGAAGTAGCGTACACAGAGAAAATGCGTTTCCCCATCTAGGCCTTTTAACCACGGGTAGATCTATCCAATTGCAACATTTGGTGAAAATTTCAAGAACCCTAGAGGGGTAGAACGGGTCTTACGAGAGCTCAGAAGGACCATACCCCCCTTTTGATATGTGATTTCGTAAGGACCTGCTACGTTTGAAGTAGCGTACACAGAGAAAATGCGTTTCCCCATCTAGGCCTTTTAACCACGGGTAGATCTATCCAATTGCAACATTTGGTGAAAATTTCAAGAACCCTAGAGGGGTAGAACGGGTCTTACGAGAGCTCAGAAGGACCATACCCCCCTTTTGATATGTGATTTCGTAAGGACCTGCTACGTTTGAAGTAGCGTACACAGAGAAAATGCGTTTCCCCATCTAGGCCTTTTAACCACGGGTAGATCTATCCAATTGCAACATTTGGTGAAAATTTCAAGAACCCTAGAGGGGTAGAACGGGTCTTACGAGAGCTCAGAAGGACCATACCCCCTTTTGATATGTGATTTCGTAAGGACCTGCTACGTTTGAAGTAGCGTACACAGAGAAAATGCGTTTCCCCATCTAGGCCTTTTAACCACGGGTAGATCTATCCAATTGCAACATTTGGTGAAAATTTCAAGAACCCTAGAGGGGTAGAACGGGTCTTACGAGAGCTCAGAAGGACCATACCCCCCTTTTGATATGTGATTTCGTAAGGACCTGCTACGTTTGAAGTAGCGTACACAGAGAAAATGCGTTTCCCCATCTAGGCCTTTTAACCACGGGTAGATCTATCCAATTGCAACATTTGGTGAAAATTTCAAGAACCCTAGAGGGGTAGAACGGGTCTTACGAGAGCTCAGAAGGACCATACCCCCCTTTTGA
The DNA here is from genome assembly GCA_021292105.1 of Anadara kagoshimensis. Lineage (NCBI taxonomy): Eukaryota > Metazoa > Mollusca > Bivalvia > Arcoida > Arcidae > Anadara > Anadara kagoshimensis. Next base: position 27,240,060 of record CM037864.1, read on the forward strand.
TATGTGATTTCGTAAGGACCTGCTACGTTTGAAGTAGCGTACACAGAGAAAATGCGTTTCCCCATCTAGGCCTTTTAACCACGGGTAGATCTATCCAATTGCAACATTTGGTGAAAATTTCAAGAACCCTAGAGGGGTAGAACGGGTCTTACGAGAGCTCAGAAGGACCATACCCCCCTTTTGATATGTGATTTCGTAAGGACCTGCTACGTTTGAAGTAGCGTACACAGAGAAAATGCGTTTCCCCATCTAGGCCTTTTAACCACGGGTAGATCTATCCAATTGCAACATTTGGTGAAAATTTCAAGAACCCTAGAGGGGTAGAACGGGTCTTACGAGAGCTCAGAAGGACCATACCCCCCTTTTGATATGTGATTTCGTAAGGACCTGCTATATTTTGGAACCCTACATATAAATAAGGTCCAATTTTTGGTGTTTAAAAAGCTCGTTTAAAATACTACAAAATATGGGGAAAAATAACCCTTAACAGATCGTTTTCGAGATAAATGACGTTCCGTCAAAGGTACAAAATAGCACTATTAACATGTCGCATGAGACCATCATGAGCTGGCCGTAGATTCGTACACACACAACACAATTTACCGCTAGTTATATGTTCAAGTACGTTTCGCTGCATCTTCCTTTCTAATTTTTGATTTAATCATCATTTTCCGGTTGTTAGGGCAACAAGTCGTTGCTATGGCAATTTTCTTGATTATTTTTGAAGTTTAGACCGTGGACGAAAATACGAAACTGTTGTATGATACCTGAAGTGGCGTACATGGAGTAAAATAAGCCCTCGGTCTTTAGGCTTGTTAGGTAATCATATTACTACGCGAATATCATATCACCGTATTCCAAACGTAATTGCCTTTCTAAATGAAAATATCATGGCTCTGTTTCCATACATTTGTAGTTCTATTTTTTTTTATTAAAAAATCTTTGAACGAAGCACATGGCCGCATATTGTGTTAGGCACTATTTGGGTCCCTTGCACGGAATTACCTAAAACTGGAGCGCACGGAAATAACCCAACGTTGGTTTGCCAATATTCTTAGCCTACACTTTTTGAGGACTCTCTATGGAGTCTTTGTATGGAGTAAATTTCAAAGCTATTCATGAGAAATAAGCAACTTATGTAAAGAATGTATTAGTGAAATATTCCCTTAAAATAGTATTCCAAGGAATACTAATTCACTGAATTTTCTTGTTACGTTTCTTTTTCATCTTTTTTCACAAAAAATCATATGACCTTTGGTCATTCAGATGATGCGATATTTGACGTTTTAAGGATCTGAAACTTGTAATTTGTTCAGAGTGAAGGGTCAAGATCATGACTTAATTCATTTATTCCGTGTTTTGTTTGATTTTACATATTTGATATACATTTGTCTATAACTTTTTTATGTTTAGAAGCAATGATTTTCAACACGAAGACAAAGTCGAACTCGACAATAAAAACTGTATTGTTGATAAACTTTTAAAACTTTATGTGAGCTTAGGCCATTTTTAGTTTTCATGTTTTCATAGCATGGCATTCAAAACGGAGTAAATGTTAAAGCTCTGAATTAGTTTTGAAATTGTGAGCTTTTTCCTCTATATTTGTTACATTTCAATTTTGAGTTTTTACTTACACTGCTCTTTTACCATTGATCAAGTTTAAAAGCCAAGGTACTGACCTCATTTGAAAATTAATCCTGAAAATGCTAAATCTGGACTATATTTGTTGCAATGGTCTTCATAATCATAATAGAGTTTTATATCTTTATGAGTTATAATTATGAATATATTTGAAGCCGATTTTAATTTAGATTTTAATTTTTGTAATTTTAAATAGACATTTTTGGTCATGTGTAATTCCATGACTAAGATATTGATTTCGTTTGTATAGTATTTATTTATTTATTTATTTTGGAAAAGCCGAGACTTCGAAGCTTTTTGGTAAATTCAAAAGAAGTAAGCTAATGGAATTTAGTCGAGTTTGCAAATAAGCATATGATAGACGCCAGGGTGGATGACGCATTGCAAAAAATGAGGTCAAAGGTCACTGAATGGAAAAAAATTAATTATATCCTGGACATAATGTGCCCTTATCTTGCAAAAAACATAACTTTTATTTGCAATAATTTTGAGATAAATAGAACATATTGTATAGTGATGATTGTTTTTAAAACTGCATGACGTTAAATAAACAAAATTTTAAGATAAATATTGCCAAAATCTTGTCCAAATACATGTAGAATAATTAATTTTTGAAACATAAATTTGTGAAGATGTAAGAAAAGATCATATCCACCAAGTTTACTATGCCAGTCTGCAAAACATCATATACATGTATATAGAAATTAATCAAAGTACTGAGAGTACTCTAGGTAGAGATTTAGCTTTTAGCTATATATAAAATATTAATATATGTTATGTTCTGAATGTTACATAAAACAGAAGTAAAATAAATATTTTCATCAGATAATAATATTACTAAGGACATATGTTTAATCGATATGAATGTGATGTTTTCAATGGCGTTTAAGTAATATTTAGTGCTAAGATGCTGTTGATTTTGTGACAATTGGATTACTCTGATTATCAAAATGGACATAGCGAACACTTATACACTTTTTAACGTAGTAATATAAAGAGAAAAATTTGCAATTGAAAACATTTTTAATATCCTATGCAAATAAGAATGTAAAACAATAAATGATTCAACAGACAAACAAGACCAGATAAATACATATCGGCACCACTGAGTATAAAATCCCGAGATTTGGACGGGAATCACCAGTAGTTTAAAGGCAAAATCCGCTTTTTTATTAAAAAGTATATAGATGATAGGACAAAAACGAGGAATAAATAAATAAGGAACTATTATACCTTCTTTTGATGTTAGTTTCCTTAATGGCTGCCATTCATGTTTAAATAATTTCTTGAAATGTGTAGATCATCACTAGGGTTTGGTACTGAAGATCATAAAAAGGTCAAAGGTCAAATGAGTGAATTATATCATGAAATATACATATAAACTTTCTAATACTAGAAAATTCGGCATATTTATGAGTAATTACCTCAAAATAATATAAAACTAAGTTTTAGAAGTATATATATGTATCAAACGAAATCGACCAGAATTTGCACTTGAGGTAGACCAAAGTATAGTGGATGAGTTAAATATTTTATTTTCAGTGTTGATGGCATATATTGTTTAACAATCTTGATGATATTAAAATATATATTAGTAATATTTGTTTTTATAATGCTTTGGGATTTTGGTTTAGACATGGATTGGTATGTTTGTTATGATAACTTCATATTTATGATATGATGCAATGCTGAAAGCTATTATTCTTTTTCACTTTTTCTCGATTCTTGGAGGTTTTGACAGTTCTAAAGCAACTTTTTCCTTACTACTTTCCAAAAGAAAATTTATGTTTGAAATTGAAATTGTTGGAATTGTTCATTTTCTTACAGACATAACAATATCATTATGATCATGTACTTGTGTTTTGACAAATATATTAACATTGATAATGATATGTAATGATTCCTTAAACTGTCTCAGTTTTTCAGCACTAGAAATCAGCCAAAATAGGCGCTTAGTAAGACCACTCGTGCATTTTGTATGTACTAATCTGTAAAAATTGGTGTAATGATGTTTTGGTGTTTATCTCAAAATGTGGTTGATAACTTTTCGTGTCAATAACTTTAAGGCAGGAAGATATAACTTTTCGCCTAAAAAAGAAAACCAAAACATTTTCTACAACATTAGGGCCCTATATCTTTTTAAATGTAGACTATAAAATTGCATCAACTGTGTTTGCTAAACGAATTAAAACAGTCCTATGGTTTCGGTGATTCAATAAATAAATTGTTTTAAAGCATTAAATTGAGTAGATTACTTCTCTGTCTGTTCCGGTTTAAAAGCTATTTTCGATAAAAACAAGTTATTTAGATGGGGTAAACGGGGTTGTGGTGATAAACTTAGAACTGACAGAAAAATAGAATGGAATTGAAAAGGAAATTTCAAACTTTTGGGTATAAAATATAATTTGGGAGATATAGATTTTTACCCAGAAAATTATACAGATTAACTTGAGTCCTTTAAGAAGCTTCTGTTCTGAATGATTTGTCATTCTTAAGTGCCAGATCTTCCAAACGACATAATAAATGAAATAAATAGATTGATGTTCTCTTTCATATGGAACATCAAATTGAATAAAAAAAAACGAGGTGTATTGGTTTTTTGAATTATGATGAAGGTAGTTTAAAGGTATCCCATATCAAGTTCTTTTGTCAAAAGATTTCATGGGTGCAGAAAATCCGCTCTGCCATTTTACCATGGAAATGTCTGCTTCTGGATGATCTCGAAGAGTTCGAGGGTGCTAATGTTTTTAAAGATGGGTTTGCTTCAATCACACCGTTGATTAATAAATTCTGGTGATCGGTGATCACTGCATGGGCCAATTTACCAAATAATTACATCACAAACACAAATGACGTAATGTCACAATATCTCTGGTAAAATCCTAACATTAAAACAAATAAAACTTTTGGAAAATGTGGGCAAAAGAAAATATTAATTTTATAAAGGTTTTAACAAATGATGAAGGAAATATTATGTCTTATAATGAGTTTACAGCTAAGTTTGATTTTAATATTAATAATCTAAATTATTACACCTTGATTGATACAATTCCGGAAATCTGGAAAAGTGCAATCCAGCTACAAGAAAATCCGCTTAGAGAAGTCAGAAATAGTTTTATAACTAAATTGAAATAAAGGAAAATAGTTTCCAAAATGTTTTACATATATATCTAAAAGAAATTAGAAATTTTGCACAAAAATAAGAGATTGGATGTGTTGATTAATTATGTTTTCTTGTCACCGATGAAACAAAAAATCAAGATTTCCAGTATAAAATTAAACACAATATTAATTTTATAAGCAGCCGAACAATGAAATGCAAGCTTCTTGAAACTGAACTATGCAGTTTTTGTTGGAAAGTTAAAGAAACTGAACAACATTTATTTTTAGAATGTCAGTATGTAAAAAATATATTAAACATATTTTTCGATCAAGATAAAAATCAAATCCCACGTGATTATAGAAAATGAAGTAAATAATGTTTATTTGGAAAGAAGCACAAAGTAATCATTTTTGGCATTTTTCATTTATGCATTTTAATAATTAAATAGTATATCCATATATGTAGAATGTCCAATACATTTCCCCAATACAATATTGCAATAGAAAAGATGTGTCTCTACAAACAGATCGAAATGTATTCCATATATCAGTATTCCACGACAAGGGCACACAAAATTAGAATAAACTGGGAACATGTTGAGGTAGGCCCATACATTGAAAACATATTTTGAAATTTTAATATGTTGTACATGGGCATTAACCACTCAACATGCCAAAATTTCAAGGTAGGTATTCAGAATACTTAAGAAAATTCTGAAGCGCCATCTGGTGGACATTTTCACGACATAAATGGTCAAAAATAATAAGCTTTAATACTTTTTGCCATGCTTAGAATCCAAAAGAGTCTTGCATTTAAATTTAACATTATGTCATAAAGATAATTTGGACTAATTGATTTTACTTCCGGACATGCGGTATTTTTCTACTGCGCCGCCTATCAAGAAAGAACATTAAAATTTCGGAAAACTAAAAGTAACACCCTTTCGTTATTTTGATGTTTTATAAAAAATACGATCGCTGATTTTAACATGTGTTGCGCATGAATATATAAGTTTAGAAAAAATAGGGGTAGTCAAGCTACTTTTTTCATAAAATTGCATTAAAATCAAAACCAAGATTAGAAACCTTATTCCTTACATAAGAACTCACCATTAATGTCCTAGGATACAATTTTAAACTCAATGTTTTTCGTTTGGTGTTAACAAATAAGCAAAAACAGTGATAATGAGCTATTTGGCTTTGCAAAACAAAACGAATTTGAAATACCATATTATCTGTACCCCTAGCAACCCTTACCAATACCAACGAATTAAATTGGAAAGAGGAGTCGTATACATTGATGAAGGGTTCTTGATTCTAGGCCGCTGAAATGAAAAGCAAATACAAGAGCATAGTCAAAATTTGACACTGAGAAAAATTATTATGAAGTATGTTTATTGAACAACCGTGCGTTTGCGTCGTACTATTTTTATTTGAATAACCCTTCTCCCAAAAAGTCACATAAAGCAGCGATATAAAACACAGTACCTCAAATTTTAAACGACGTTCTCAAATCTTTCAAATATTTAGATTTGCGCCCTCAAAAGTGTAGATCTTCCTTATTTCCGTTAAATTATACATTTTGTTCTTTAAAAATAATACACAACATTGGTGTTGTGAATTATAAGCTTTTGTGAATGCAGATAATTATTCTAAATGATACGCATTAGAGCGTCCCGCCATAATTCGGTAGGTGCCGAACACCATTTATTCGTGACGTCATAGGTAGAAAGACGTAAAATCGGAGAGTTTGTCCTTACGCACAAAACGACGACGTCACCATGGTATGGATATACCTTAAAAGATTGTGGGATTTATAAGTTGTTATAATAATAGATGTGTGTATAAATTGTTTTTGTTAATGCCTTTTAATTCTGTTCTGTAACATATACAGAGAAATAAAAATATTTAGAGCACTGTATAAGGGTTTTTACACTCGCTAGTGTGTTTTTATTTTGTCAATCTCTGAATACGGTGTTTTTATACTCACTGAATAAGGTGTTTGATTTTGATACTCGCTAAATAATGTTTTTTAGTTTTGATACTAACTGAACAAGGTGTCTTATTATAAAACGGAATACAAAAGTAAGTCATCCGGTTTCATTGAAATAACGATATTCTTATACAATCTGAAATCATTTTAATTATCTTTATTAATTAAACACTAGATATTTAACATTTTTATTACATTTATTCTGATGATCACATTACTAGTAAGTGAAACTCAAGTCAAGCATTAGCTAGAACAAAATGTCGCCTTAGTAATTTAGCTATAAAAATATGTAGTGTAATTAATGTGCGATTACTTTTCGAGTTTGTTCAGTGGAATATGTCATTCAATTATTTATCTTACAAAAACTCGTCTGTAGTTTACGTTACATAATAAACATCAATAGTGATGTACCGTAATTCGTCAGTCAGTTATTTAGTTATTAAAGGTGTACCCAGTAATTCAAACAAGTGCGCGTCTAGTTGTTTGCAGAACAATTACACTAGGATTAAGATTTATTTATTTGAAATGTTTTGCAACTTTTACCCAATTGAGATTTAATGTTAAATCTGTTCTTTCTCTGAATTATAATTAGACTCTAATGGTTGTGAAAAAGTGTCATTGAGAAATTAGGATATACGTTAGACAAAAGCATTGTATTCAAGACATCAGTATTCAGTTACATGTACACGTTAACGCTTAATATTGACAGTTCTTTTTAAAATATATGTGATTTTGGCACTTTCAAAGCGGGTGTTATATAAACAAAATGTTAAACTACAACCACAATTTCCTTATTTCCGGTACTCATATTGCTTGTTTTATATAAGTATTCGAATGAAATGATCGTTAGAATTACACTTATTTGAACCTTTGACACCAAAATGACTTAACATCGTAACATCTGGATTGGAATCCACTCTAAAACCACTATATGTATCCCAAGCAAAAATTTCAGAATGAATTGTCAGTTATTGACCATTGACAAAAATATCATCAAATGTAAATTTAAGCATAAAAATAGAGTTGTCAGCCAGACTATTACATATTATTGTTTTGCAATGACTGTTTTAAAGATACAGTGCCAAAATGAGAAAATGCATTCGTCACTCGGTTTAGTTTTGAAATATTAATACATTGAGAATTTAACATTACATCACATACTTTTAATTATGTGTTTCCTCATACGGTGTGGCTGAATGATTTAGGGGTAAAAAACAATTATATCTTCTCAATGAATTTATTTGAAATTTGTCATACATCATTAAATAACATAGTTGTATATAGTAACCCACTATAGGTATAGTTCATATGGTGTAATATTGTTGTGAAAATAATCCTGGAGTCGTTTGTGTACATCCAACACCCAGATTTAACCTATCATTGACGTCATTGTCCTAACATCTTGACAGAATAGACACTTATCAATGAAATTTAAAACATCAGATTTTGCATATAAATTACGGTTTTAGAATTTACTCTCATATTAATTATTTACCAAATAAAAATTTAACTTACAAAATTAATTCCATAAAACCACATTTAAAATAAACGGACAACATTTCTACACTTAAAATTGTTTAAACGTACTTGGAAACGTTAAATTCATATCATTTAAACAGACGATTATGAGTATATGTATCTATCGCTTAAATAAACATGTTTTATATTAGTTGTTTTATTATAATTATGGTTACAGAATAAGTAAATGGTGATGTTGTATTTGCCGTTTAGAACTCATAGTCAACCTAATACATAGAGCACTTTCAGTACTTTGATTAATTCTGTAAACTTTTTATATGTGCCATAATGCGTTTGAAAAGGTACACCTGGTGCATAATTATGCAGTTTCTTCTTACATCGACACTATAATTTTTATTTTATGGTTAAAATAAATAAACATTGTATTTAGTTTTCAACTTGTTACATTTTGTAATAAATGTTGGAAATATGATTTCCAACATTCCATGTAATTAAAAACAGAAAACTAGTTATCATAGTAATTCCGAGCTCTTGTTAGTCCCGTTCTTCGCCTCTAGGGTTCTTGAAAACCAAATGTTGCAATTGATGGATCTACCCGTGATTAAAAGCCCTAGATGGGGAAAGCATTTTCTCTGTGTACGCTACTTCAAACGTAGCAGGTCCTTACGAATCACATATCAAAAGGGGGTATGGTCCTTCTGAGCTCTCGTAAGACCCGTTCTACCCCTCTAGGGTTCTTGAAATTTTCACCAAATGTTGCAATTGGATAGATCTACCCGTGGTTAAAAGCCTAGATGGGGAAACGCATTTCTCTGTGTACGCTACTTCAAACGTAGCAGGTCCTTACGAAATCACATATCAAAAGGGGGGTATGGTCCTTCTGAGCTCTCGTAAGACCCGTTCTACCCCTCTAGGGTTCTTGAAATTTTCACCAAATGTTGCAATTGGATAGATCTACCCGTGGTTAAAAGGCCTAGATGGGGAAACGCATTTTCTCTGTGTACGCTACTTCAAACGTAGCAGGTCCTTACGAAATCACATATCAAAAGGGGGGTATGGTCCTTCTGAGCTCTCGTAAGACCCGTTCTACCCCTCTAGGGTTCTTGAAATTTTCACCAAATGTTGCAATTGGATAGATCTACCCGTGGTTAAAAGGCCTAGATGGGGAAACGCATTTTCTCTGTGTACGCTACTTCAAACGTAGCAGGTCCTTACGAAATCACATATCAAAGGGGGGTATGGTCCTTCTGAGCTCTCGTAAGACCCGTTCTACCCCTCTAGGGTTCTTGAAATTTTCACCAAATGTTGCAATTGGATAGATCTACCGTGGTTAAAAGGCCTAGATGGGGAAACGCATTTTCTCTGTGTACGCTACTTCAAACGTAGCAGGTCCTTACGAAATCACATATCAAAAGGGGGGTATGGTCCTTCTGAGCTCTCGTAAGACCCGTTCTACCCCTCTAGGGTTCTTGAAATTTTCACCAAATGTTGCAATTGGATAGATCTACCCGTGGTTAAAAGGCCTAGATGGGGAAACGCATTTTCTCTGTGTACGCTACTTCAAACGTAGCAGGTCCTTACGAAATCACATATCAAAAGGGGGGTATGGTCCTTCTGAGCTCTCGTAAGACCCGTTCTACCCCTCTAGGGTTCTTGAAATTTTCACCAAATGTTGCAATTGGATAGATCTACCCGTGGTTAAAAGGCCTAGATGGGGAAACGCATTTTCTCTGTGTACGCTACTTCAAACGTAGCAGGTCCTTACGAAATCACATATCAAAAGGGGGGTATGGTCCTTCTGAGCTCTCGTAAGACCCGTTCTACCCCTCTAGGGTTCTTGAAATTTTCACCAAATGTTGCAATTGGATAGATCTACCCGTGGTTAAAAGGCCTAGATGGGGAAACGCATTTTCTCTGTGTACGCTACTTCAAACGTAGCAGGTCCTTACGAAATCATATCAAAAGGGGGGTATGGTCCTTCTGAGCTCTCGTAAGACCCGTTCTACCCCTCTAGGGTTCTTGAAATTTTCACCAAATGTTGCAATTGGATAGATCTACCGTGGTTAAAAGGCCTAGATGGGGAAACGCATTTTCTCTGTGTACGCTACTTCAAACGTAGCAGGTCCTTACGAAATCACATATCAAAAGGGGGGTATGGTCCTTCTGAGCTCTCGTAAGACCCGTTCTACCCCTCTAGGGTTCTTGAAATTTTCACCAAATGTTGCAATTGGATAGATCTACCGTGGTTAAAAGGCCTAGATGGGGAAACGCATTTTCTCTGTGTACGCTACTTCAAACGTAGCAGGTCCTTACGAAATCACATATCAAAAGGGGGTATGGTCCTTCTGAGCTCTCGTAAGACCCGTTCTACCCCTCTAGGGTTCTTGAAATTTTCACCAAATGTTGCAATTGGATAGATCTACCGTGGTTAAAAGGCCTAGATGGGGAAACGCATTTTCTCTGTGTACGCTACTTCAAACGTAGCAGGTCCTTACGAAATCACATATCAAAAGGGGGGTATGGTCCTTCTGAGCTCTCGTAAGACCCGTTCTACCCCTCTAGGGTTCTTGAAATTTTCACCAAATGTTGCAATTGGATAGATCTACCCGTGGTTAAAAGGCCTAGATGGGGAAACGCATTTTCTCTGTGTACGCTACTTCAAACGTAGCAGGTCCTTACGAAATCACATATCAAAAGGGGGGTATGGTCCTTCTGAGCTCTCGTAAGACCCATTCTACCCCTCTAGGGTTCTTGAAATTTTCACCAAATGTTGCAATTGGATAGATCTACCGTGGTTAAAAGGCCTAGATGGGGAAACGCATTTCTCTGTGTACGCACTTGAACGTAGCAGGTCCTTACGAAATCACATATCAAAAGGGGGTATGGTCCTTCTGAGCTCTCGTAAGACCCGTTCTACCCCTCTAGGGTTCTTGAAATTTTCACCAAATGTTGCAATTGGATAGATCTACCGTGGTTAAAAGGCCTAGATGGGGAAACGCATTTTCTCTGTGTACGCTACTTCAAACGTAGCAGGTCCTTACGAAATCACATATCAAAAGGGGGTATGGTCCTTCTGAGCTCTCGTAAGACCCGTTCTACCCCTCTAGGGTTCTTGAAATTTTCACCAAATGTTGCAATTGGATAGATCTACCCGTGGTTAAAAGGCCTAGATGGGGAAACGCTTTTCTCTGTGTACGCTACTTCAAACGTAGCAGGTCCTTACGAAATCACATATCAAAAGGGGGTATGGTCCTTCTGAGCTCTCGTAAGACCCGTTCTACCCCTCTAGGGTTCTTGAAATTTTCACCAAATGTTGCAATTGGATAGATCTACCCGTGGTTAAAAGGCCTAGATGGGGAAACGCATTTTCTCTGTGTACGCTACTTCAAACGTAGCAGGTCCTTACGAAATCACATATCAAAAGGGGGGTATGGTCCTTCTGAGCTCTCGTAAGACCCGTTCTACCCCTCTAGGGTTCTTGAAATTTTCACCAAATGTTGCAATTGATAGATCTACCGTGGTTAAAAGGCCTAGATGGGGAAACGCATTTCTCTGTGTACGCCACTTGAACGTAGCAGGTCCTTACGAAATCACATATCAAAAGGGGGGTATGGTCCTTCTGAGCTCTGTAAGACCCGTTCTACCCCTCTAGGGTTCTTGAAATTTTCACCAAATGTTCAATTGGATAGATCTACCCGTGGTTAAAAGGCCTAGATGGGGAAACGCATTTTCTTTGTGTACGCTACTTCAAACGTAGCAGGTCCTTACGAAATCATATATCAAAAGGGGGTATGGTCCTTCTGAGCTCTCGTAAGACCCGTTCTACCCCTCAGGTTCTTGAAATTTTCACAAATGTTGCAATTGGATAGATCTACCCGTGGTTAAAAGGCCTAGATGGGGAAACGCATTTTCTCTGTGTACGCTACTTCAAACGTAGCAGGTCCTTACGAAATCATATCAAAAGGGGGGTATGGTCCTTCTGAGCTCTCGTAAGACCCGTTCTACCCCTCTAGGGTTCTTGAAATTTTCACCAAATGTTGCAATGGATAGATCTACCTGTGGTTAAAAGGCCTAGATGGGCAAACGCATATTCTCTGTGTACGCTACTTGAACGTAGCAGGTCCTTACGAAATCACATATCAAAAGGGGGGTATGGTCCTTCTGAGCTCTTGTAAGACCCGTTCTACCCCTCTAGGGTTCTTGAAATTTTCACCAAATGTTTCAATTGAATAGATCTACCCATGGTTAAAAGGCCTAGATGGGGAAACGCATTCTCTGTGTACGCACTTGAACGTAGCAGGTCCTTACGAAATCATATATCAAAAGGGGGGTATGGTCTTCTGAGCTCTCGTAAGACCCGTTCTACCCCTCCAGGATTCTTGAAATTTTCACCAAATGTTGCAATTGGATAGATCTACCCGTGGTTAAAAGGCCTAGATGGGGAAACGCATTTTCTCTGTGTACGCTACTTCAAACGTAGCAGGTCCTTACGAAATCACATATCAAAAGGGGGGTATGGTCCTTCTGAGCTCTCGTAAGACCCGTTCTACCCCTCTAGGGTTCTTGAAATTTTCACCAAATGTTGCAATTGGATAGATCTACCCGTGGTTAAATAGGCTAGATGGGGAAACGCATTTTCTCTGTGTACGCTACTTCAAACGTAGCAGGTCCTTACGAAATCACATATCAAAAGGGGGGTATGGTCCTTTAGCTCTCGTAAGACCCGTTCTACCCCTCTAGGGTTCTTAAAATTTTCACCAAATGTTGCAATTGGATAGATCTACCTGTGGTTAAAAGGCCTAGATGGGGAAACGCATATTCTCTGTGTACGCCACTTGAACGTAGCAGGTCCTTACGAAATCACATATCAAAAGGGGTATGGTCCTTCTGAGCTCTGTAAGACCCGTTCTACCCCTCTAGGGTTCTTGAAATTTTCACCAAATGTTTCAATTGGATAGATCTACCTGTGGTTAAAAGGCCTAGATGGGGAAACGCATTTTCTTGTGTACGCTACTTCAAACGTAGCAGGTCCTTACGAAATCACATATCAAAAGGGGGTATGGTCCTTCTGAGCTCTGTAAGACCCGTTCTACCCCTCTAGGGTTCTTGAAATTTTCACCAAATGTTGCAATTGGATAGATCTACCCGTGGTTAAAAGGCCTAGATGGGGAAACGCATTTTCTCTGTGTACGCTACTTCAAACGTAGCAGGTCCTTACGAAATCACATATCAAAAGGGGGGTGTGGTCCTTCTGAGCTCTCGTAAGACCCGTTCTACCCCTCTAGGGTTCTTGAAATTTTCACCAAATGTTGCAACTGGATAGATCTACCCGTGGTTAAAAGGCCTAGATGGGAAAACGCATTTTCTCTGTGTACGCTACTTCAAACGTAGCAGGTCCTTACGAAATCATATCAAAAGGGGGTATGGTCCTTCTGAGCTCTCGTAAGACCCGTTCTACCCCTCTAGGGTTCTTAAATTTTCACCAAATGTTGCAATGGAATAGATCTACCTGTGGTTAAAAGGCCTAGATGGGGAAACGCATATTCTCTGTGTACGCCACTTTGAACGTAGCAGGTCCTTACGAAATCACATATCAAAAGGGGGGTATGGTCCTTCTGAGCTCTTGTAAGACCCGTTCTACCCCTCTAGGGTTCTTGAAATTTTCACCAAATGTTTCAATTGAATAGATCTACCCATGGTTAAAAGGCCTAGATGGGGAAACGCATTTTCTTTGTGTACGCTACTTCAAACGTAGCAGGTCCTTACGAAATCATATATCAAAAGGGGGGTATGGTCCTTCTGAGCTCTCGTAAGACCCGTTCTACCCCTCCAGGATTCTTGAAATTTTCACCAAATGTTGCAATTGGATAGATCTACCCGTGGTTAAAAGGCCTAGATGGGGAAACGCATTTTCTCTGTGTACGCTACTTCAAACGTAGCAGGTCCTTACGAAATCACATATCAAAAGGGGGGTGTGGTCCTTCTGAGCTCTCGTAAGACCCGTTCTACCCCTCTAGGGTTCTTGAAATTTTCACCAAATGTTGCAATTGGATAGATCTACCCGTGGTTAAAAGGCCTAGATGGGGAAACGCATTTTCTCTGTGTACGCTACTTCAAACGTAGCAGGTCCTTACGAAATCACATATCAAAAGGGGGGTATGGTCCTTCTGAGCTCTCGTAAGACCCGTTCTACCCCTCTAGGGTTCTTGAAATTTTCACCAAATGTTGCAATTGGATAGATCTACCCGTGGTGAATAGGCTAGATGGGGAAACGTATTTTCTCTGTGTACGCTACTTCAAACGTAGCAGGTCCTTACGAAATCATATATCAAAAGGGGGGGGGGTATGGTCCTTTTTAGCTCTCGTAATACCCATTCTACCCCTCTAGGGTTCTTAAAATTTTCACCAAATGTTGCAATTGGATAGATCTACCTGTGGTTAAAAGGCCTAGATGGGGAAACGCATATTCTCTGTGTACGCCACTTTGAACGTAGCAGGTCCTTACGAAATCACATATCAAAAGGGGGTATGGTCCTTCTGAGCTCTTGTAAGACCCGTTCTACCCCTCTAGGGTTCTTGAAATTTTCACCAAATGTTGCAATTGGATAGATCTACCCGTGGTTAAAAGGCCTAGATGGGGAAACGCATTTTCTCTGTGTACGCTACTTCAAACGTAGCAGGTCCTTACGAAATCATATATCAAAAGGGGGGTATGGTCCTTCTGAGCTCTCGTAAGACCCGTTCTACCCCTCTAGGGTTCTTAAATTTTTCACCAAATGTTGCAATGGAATAGATCTACCTGTGGTTAAAAGGCCTAGATGGGGAAACGCATATTCTCTGTGTACGCCACTTTGAACGTAGCAGGTCCTTACGAAATCACATATCAAAAGGGGGGTATGGTCCTTCTGAGCTCTCGTAAGACCCGTTCTACCCCTCCAGGATTCTTGAAATTTTCACCAAATGTTGCAATTGGATAGATCTACCCGTGGTTAAAAGTCCTAGATGGGGAAACGCATTTTCTCTGTGTACGCTACTTCAAACGTAGCAGGTCCTTACGAAATCATATATCAAAAGGGGGGTATGGTCCTTCTGAGCTCTCGTAAGACCCGTTCTACCCCTCTAGGGTTCTTAAATTTTTCACCAAATGTTGCAATTGGATAGATCTACCTGTGGTTAAAAGGCCTAGATGGGGAAACTCATTTTACGCCCTATGCGTAATTTCGTAATCACACTTAGAATCACGGTTCCTGTGGTCTTAATATACAGGTGGTCTTTATAAGAAGTTGTGTGCTATACCAGGTCGCCCTAAATATCAAATTTTAATAAATCGAATGATATTAGGACTAACCGTATTTAAATAAAATTGAATTGCCCGCTTGATGATATATAAAAAAATTGCGGGCTAGAATTGCGGGCTAGCTTCACACCAGTAAATCTTTGACGAGGTACATGGGGCCGTTTGACCTGCCAAAGCCCTGTATAACTTATAATGTCCCAGTGGGGATATAGAGGGTAAGTAAGTAAACGCAGTCATTGATTCAGCTAATCAAGCTTTGAACAACTGAGTCCAGGTAGCTGCCAAGGCAAAGAAAGCAGCTACCGAAAAGAAACCATCAAACAAAGGGTCGAAATGAGCTGCCACTTCGGTACTTAGCTTAGTGTTACACTTTCGACAGGTCTGTATCGTATGTGTGCCTAGAAGATAAACTTTTAACAAATGACCAACGTTAAAGTAAAAAGCAGCCTTTGACGGAATATTGACGAGTAAAATATTGAGATTCTATTTATCACGAATATAACCCTCATTAACCAAAACTTGTTGCACGTTATATACAATTAGCACTTAATAAGGCATTTATCACATCATCTGGACTAGACGATTGATTTACGTATAAGACGCATTACCACTTAGGGGGCAAAATGATTGGAAAAAATAACCAGCAATTAGAGTATTAAAGAACCAGACAGACAGACACTGTACTGTTAAATCGTTGATTTATGCGTTGTTCTGATTTTCTTTTCTTTCTTTTTTCTTTCATTCGTTTATTATATTCTCGAATTCTGATGTCAGCGAAATAGTTTATCTTAGCTTGATTTTTTGAGTCGTATAACCTCTTAGGGGGCAAAATGATTGTAAAAAATAACCAGCAATTATAGTATTTAGAAAAGACAGAACCATTAATACTGTTAATTCGTTTTCGTGTTTTTGTTGCTTTTGTGAATACCATGACCCACAAAATCACATGTCAAACGAAATCGTGCATTAAGATAGATTGATTTATTTATAAGACGCATAACCTCTAAGGGAACAAAACGATTGAAAAAATAACCAGCAATTATAGTATTAAAGAACAAGACAGACACGGAACTGTTAAATCGTTGATTTATGCGATGTTCTGATTTTCGTTTCTTTTCTTTTTTTCTCTTTTTCTTTCATTCGTTTTTTAGAAACCATAGTCCTCGAATTCTGATGTCAGCGAGATAGTTTGTCTTGGATTGATTTTTTGAGTCGTATTACCTCTTAAGGGGCAACATGATTGTAAAAAATAACCAGCAATTATAGTATTAAAGAACCAAACAGAACGATTTGTACTGTTAAATCCTTAATTTTCAAGATGTTCGATTTTTTGGGTTTTTTGGATACCCTAGTCCGCGAATTCAAATGTCAACGTATATATCTTATATTGATTTATTTTTAAAAATTATTATCTCTTGGGGCAATATGGTTGAAAAATAATCAGCAATTATAGTATTAAAGAACTAGACAGAACCATTTGTACTGTGAAATCCTTATTTTTTAGATATATTGATGTATAAGTCGTATAACCTATTTTATTTTTTTATTTTTTTTATTTTTTTTTATTTTTTTTGGGGGGGGCAATGTTATAGAGAACATAACCAGCAATTATAGTATTATAGAACTAGAAAAACTATTAGTTGTTTAAATCACTAAATTTCGCGATTTTTTTTGTTTTCGTGAATACCCGGAACCACGAATTCACACGTTGACGAAAAAGAATCTCTCACAAACTTACCTTTAAACAACGAATTTACAACCGCATAAAATGTAATTTTTCGTGGTGTTCCGAATTTTCTTTTGTTTTTTTTTTTTGAGAATACTGAGACCAACGAATTTACATTTCGATGAAAATGTATATCATACGCAAAGATCGAGGCCCGATCAAAAGGGTTATCTGCCTCTACATTAGAAGTCGTTATATACGGATACAGGAGTTATAAAGATGGTACTTTTGTTCAGCCGAGCGTGTCCTGTTAGATAATTCCAATTTGGGAAAGCAATAAGTGGTTAAAAATCCAATCGTCAAAAAAAAAAAAAAAAAAAAAAAAAAAAAAAAAAAACCACGAATTTACAGTCCCGCAAATAATTTTTTCGTGATGATCCAGTTTTTCGTGGATACACTGACCCACAAATTCGTAAGAAATCGAAAACAAGTATATCTTACAAACTTACCTAGAAGAAACTGAAATCACAGTCCTGAAATCACAAACCACAAAATAACAACTCTAAAACCACGGAAATTGGACACCGCTAAAATAACTTGGTTGGTTGAATATTGCTTAACGTTGCATCAGCAATTTTTCAGCTATTCGTGACTCATCTCTATTGATTAATCTATGAACAATTTGTCGATGCATGTGAGGTGCGAGTGTGTTGTATGGTCTGTCTTGTACTAGCGCGCACTCAGGGAGACTTTAAAGTGCTAGCTATAGCTCACAGAGTCAGTCCACCGCAGACAAGCGTACCACTGCCGCAGTCTATTATACTGATACCAGGTGAATCAGTAAAAGACAACGGCAAGGAAAATTCACTTTCCCACATGTGGTCTGAGCGGGGCTCGAACTCACAGCGATGAGAGATCCTGGATTTGAAGACTAACGTCCTATCAGTTAGGCCACCAAGGCCTCTACTGAAATAACTGATTTCATACTTACAACAGCGATGATAATTTCCAGTTTTGAACGTTTTAAAAATATCAATAAACAACACTGGGGAAAACTATATTTTAAATTTTGAAGAATCCTAAAGAGATTCCTGATGAATAATGAAATCCTAGCGTGTTAAGAATTGACACTCACTTTGTAGCTCTAACATGATCAAAGAGCATTTTACTTAAAGCAGTCATCAGAGAGAAAGTGCACTATAAATATTGTATCAGATTTCACATGAAGTTATCGCCAGCATATATTGTATATTACAAAATCTCGGTTTCTTCCCTAGTTGATTTAAATAATAGTTGAAGAAGCGTTAAAAACCGAAATACATCCATTATGTGATGATTTTAATGTTGTTTTTTTTTGTGTTGTAGTTTTGCGTTAAAAGTATCAGTTTTCTATGAATTTATACTATGACAACTTCGTGATACAATTCGCAAGACAACTTATACCTACTTCTTTAGAAGATATCACCCAGAAGAGCGTTGATCGACAACATATTTATTGTGCCTGGTGATACTGTTTTCCAAGAAACAATCGATATAACAATAGGCACAAATTGTGCATCATTCCATTGCTTGCTGGTTTTGTTTCTTTATTTATATGAAGTAGAATTGATGCAGGATCTTGTGAAATCTGGAGAGATAAATCATTTATCTCTACATACATATATAAAGACAACGCTCTCTCTCTCTCTCTCTCTCTCTCTCAATAATGATAAATCCGGAAATTGTGGAAATGACATATATCCTAGTGAGCTTGAAATAAAGCACATGACTCATTCTTCAAGTTCTGCTTTGTATTTAGACGCATATCTCAATTACGACAACCGTTTAATGTTACTTTTTAACCAGTATGACAAACATGATGACTTATGGTTTTATTGTTTCACAACTAAAATACTTTGTTAGAGGTTGTTCCCACTACGGGTACTTTATATAACGAAAAAAGCTGCTAAAGGTCCTCAAAAGGTTTAAAGAAAGTCATCACAGTATTGTTATATTGTTAAGTATAATTCATCAGGCCCTAGTTTCACAATCATTCCTTAGCTAAGATTTCCTTAACTTAAATTTAGTCAATTTGGTAATCACTTTTTGGAAATGCTGATGAATATTTTTGTAAAAACTAAATGCAAATGTTTTAATCTAGAAGTGACCTTAAAATGACACTTTAATTTCCTGAATATCTTGAAATTAACAAAATTATGAAGTTTTGAAATTTAGCAAAATTTAAGTTAAGGAAAATCTTAGCTAAGGAATGATTGTGAAACGGGGCCTGTATCCAAGGTTGACCTGGATAAATTTGACGTTGTTTTTGCCTTTCGGATGAAGCTTACTAAACAGGAGGTGTTGATTCTTTCGTCCGGAGTGATCAGGTCTCACTTCCTTGTTGAAAGTTCTCGTTTTTAATCAAATTTGCCATTTTTCAATTTTTTTGGTTTTGGATTCTAATTTGAACATAAACTAAAGTCTGTTTACAACCAATTAGTCTCTTGGTTTTTGTCCCTTTTCATGGGGTTAACGTGTGAATAAAAATCATAGCTTTTTGCATCGTGAAAACAAGCCCATGCCGTAATGTGGCCTGTTGTTACCGGTGTCTAATCTACACTCTTTACTTCATATTAAAACTTTTTAATATTGCCTTCGATATCGCTATGTAAAATTTTTTAGCGCCATTTTCCTAACCTTTGCGGCGATACCAAAAACAGGAGTGAGAGGGTTTTTCATATGCTAATCAGTTTCTGTTACGGGTCATTTACACATACGAAGATAGTCACCCCAACCACGTGTAAATTAATATCACAACCAGTTTTCCTAAAACTTTTTTAAGTGAATGTCTCTACAAATCTACACAGTTGTTGATTTATCGTTATTATTTAATTCATATTTTCTGCTACAACGATCAGAAATATTTGTTATTATAATCCGGTTACCAAATTGCTAAAGTCAAAGTTGACCGACTTTTACAACACGTGTACACCTGATCATGAATACGGTAGTTCTTGCCAACCACCAAGTAGATTCCACGAAGTTCTTGCAGTCTTTCTACTTATCCGTACACACGATTTATAATTTTAATTAGTTATCATAATTTACCATTTAAGAATAATGGTACAACGAGAGAGAGAGAGAGAGAGAGAGAGAGAGAGCACTGTCTCAAATAATGATTTGCACGTGAATTGTTTTAAGTTTGTCAAGGTTAAGTATCACCGTTCTTAAATGAATTTCAGTAAGAATTATGGTACAACGAGAGAGAGAGAGAGAGAGAGAGAGAGAGAGAGAGAACGTTGTCTCGAATAATGATTTACACGTGAATTGTGGCAAGAATGCTATATTTCGTACAAAAATCTTGTAAACAAAAATTTTTAGTACATGACGTACTCTTACGTGCAGAACTATAACACCATATGTGGATAAATTTAAATAATTTTGGGTAATTTTTATAAACAAATTTATGAAAACAATATCCATCCCTGTCAATCATGGGTAGTGTTGCGTATCAACATATTGTCGATAAGTATTTCTTATGCAAATTAGATCAGTATTTCCCTGTCCGAAATGGTTTCGACCGAAATGTAGGACTTAGACAAAATAGCCGTTGCTCAAAATTGACCAAAATTTACGGAGTATGGGGCAAAACTGAGAAAAGTTTAAGGATAGAAATATTAAAAATTAATTACGGCATGAATTGTATAATAAATGTACGATTTTACTTTTACAATAAAACGTTTCGTTTTAGAGAATTTTACGAAAGACCGAGAGACTAAAGGATCGTAAATAGACTTTAGTACATTTGTTTTGATGTAGGAGTTTATGGTTTAATGTTTGGTAAAACAATGATAATTATTTTTTAAATGTTCCTTATTATGTTCTAATGGTTCGTTTGGGTGTTCTCTAATGATACTTTCAATTTTAAACCGAATTATACTAGTACAGTCAAACCTGTCTATAAAGGCCACACAAGAGAATCAGTTAAAGTGGCCTTTATGGGCAGGTGACCTTTATATACAGGTTAAAATAAATATAAATAAAAACAATTAGGATACATTACTAATGGCATTAATTAGAGGTGGCTTTTAAGGCAGGTGTGACTGTATTTAGTCAATCATAAACACACGTTGTGGTACCTCCAAAAGTCATGGTGCTTTGACAATACAATATTATAAAAGTTTCAATTTTTTTTTTGTTATAACCAAGAATCAGGCCCCTGTCGAAAGTGTAACACAAAGCTAAAATATAAGTGCCGGATCGGCAGGTCGTTTCGGGCCCTCGTTATCTACCAGTGTATCTATAGAGCTTTTCAGGATCTCTACTTTTTTTCGGTAACTAGCTATCCATATCTCAACAAATTTGGTGGCCAAATTTCAGCCTTTTCGTTAGCTTAGTGTTCACCTTTCGTCAGGTCTGTACTGTACTTTAAATAAATTATAAATCTATATATATTATAAAATTTACACTTACCTAAAACAGCTTTATCCATCAGAAATTTACAATCCAGCATTTCTTGGAAATGTATTTCATATCAAAGCAATTCGATATATTTAAGTCAAACATCAATGCAATAAGCTCGTTACAAACGGATAACAAAGTTGGATGATTTCTGTATAGGCAAACAACATTGACCTGTCCACTTGACCTTTAACTTGAATATTTATTATAGATCAATACATCTGCGTATTGGGCAACACAGGTGTCTATTCCGTCTATAAAATGTAAAACACTTAGAGTTTATGTATTAATTGCAAATTCTAACAATATCCATATATTGGGTGGGTCATTATATATGAATATTCTATATAAGGGTCAAGCAGACAGGTTAATGATGTTTGCCTATATACTTGTTACGGAAGGATGGCATATATACTAATGATATTGAATCTCTATTTTATAGTCAACCACAAGGGAAACATTTGTGCGTTTTTATATCGACAAAATCGTTGTAGCAGCGAGACATTTTTCATCACCAAATCTCTGAATTATATTGCGCAATAAAGAGCAATTTGTATCCTGGAAAAAAGTGATACTTTGGAGGTTTAGTGTGGATTACCTCCCCTGAGTATAATGATATATCGGAATAGCTCTTGCTATGTTACTGCTGAGGTCCAGTGTGGATTATCTCCCCTGGGTAAAATAACGTACTGGTATGGTATAGACAAACAACATTGACCTGTCAGCTTGACTTTTCACCAGGAATAAATCCGACTTGTTAATTACTGGTTAGCTTTAGTGTGGGTTATCTCCCCTTGGTATAATAACGTGCTGTTATGGAATACGCAAACAACATTGACCTGTCAGCTTGACCTTGCATCAAGGATATTCATATAAGATGATCCATACGTAACTAATGCTCAAACCATGCATGTTTGACCTTTAATTTAAATATTTATCATGGTTGTTTTCTTCGGACACTTGTGTTTTCTCTACCACCGCCTCAAATTAAGTGAACAATTCTTTACTGGGGGGTTGAAACCTAGGCGATTAAAAGCTCTATGAACCCTAAGCGGCACTAAAAAGTGCCCTGCCACCAGCTGGTTCCAATAACCAAAACACAACTTGGAAAACCAATGCAAAGACGAACACGAAACAGCGCACATTGATCATAAAAGCAGCCAAAAACAAAAACCAAAAATAATGACATACATTTATTTGGATTATACATTATAAAGCTCCCTAATTTGTAAAAACAATGGATTAAATATACAGTTGTTTTGGGTTATAGTACTTTTACAGTAGAGTACAGTCATGGTGTTTAAGTCAAGATTCATCCGCTTATATCGAGGCTGTCAAAACTGAAATGGAGGAGAAATCTGATTGTCATGAGTAAATCACTAACACTAAGATATGCCCAAATAGGATTCGAACACACACACACGCGCGCGCGCGTTAGTACTGTTACAGGGCACACAACTATCTCACTAATGTTAGCAATTTGTCCGATCACTCTGAAAGTGCATTTTAGGGGTCAAGGGCCTGGTACAAGGACAAATACTGATTTTCAGAACGTATTACTCATTAATATAGGATTGCCTTAATCGGCGACAAATTTAACTGGGACGTAGAGATTGACACCGGTACATGATAAGGAATTTTGAAATATAACAGCTGGTTTACGAAACTAGCGGTGATAGATATTTCAGTGTTCTAAAGTAAACTTACTCTATAAGACAAAATGTTCAAATTAGCCGTTATATTTTCGATTGTTGCAGTATCTTCAGCTATACAGTGTACTCCAGAACTTTGTCAAAATGTAAAACAAGAACCGCTTAACTGCCAGGGTTCTATCATACCAAACGGTGGATTCTGTGGATGTACGGACTCGTGTGCTAAAGTATGTTGGAAACTTTCTTCTATTTTTCGTTTGCGTTTGTTAAAAAATCAACGTTTTAGAAAGGACCATTTTATGATGGCACACAAGTGACATGAAATATATTTCTTATATTACGCAGGTGCGTATTTTGCCTATTAAGGTATCTTCAACAAGCAAAATTTGTTTGTTTCGAAGCTTTTGATTCACCAAGCTATTTCGTGCACACGTAAAAATTACTACGTACGCACGTTGTGACCATTACGTGCGTACGTAGTATATTAATACGTGCAGGGTAAAAGGTACCACGTGCATACGTAATAAAAATATATTTCATGTCACTTCTGTGCCACAGTGCTATTCTGTCATGTGCTACTTTTAAATTTTTATAAAATAATACATTAAAAAAGTCAAAACTAGCACATGGGAATTCTGTTTATTGCATATTGAAATATAATTTTCACCTTGTTAAAGAAAAAATCTAAAATCATCTTGTGTCATTATACATTTAATAATAATGATTCTGTAAATGGGGAAATTTCCGTGTGCATTTTACGTTCGCATAAATTCGCGAAAAAAAAAACACGTTAATAAAATTTTCGCGAATATTTTATTTTGATATAATCCACTTACATTTGAAATTGGACGCTATCAGTCTACGCAAAAATAAAAGTACGCATAAAGCGAATGTAGAATCTTGTGCGAAATTAACTGACGCGAAAATTTTTCGATTCAAAGTATAGAATTGCATTTTTATTATCAAAAGGTAGAAGGTGAATTATGCCAGGCTACATTTTTGTTTGGGATCCTACCAGCTGGATCATGTGACAAAGGACTTACCTGTAAACAACAAGAACACATGGCACTTGGCCGTGGTACTTGTGTCAAGGTCGAGCCAACAAAAGGTATTCTTGATCATAATAAAACAACATTTATGGACGAACAAAAGATTTTCTTAAAGCAAACCAACATTTACGACGTGCTGCGTTATCAATCAATCGATCGATCGATCGATCGATCAATCAATCAATCAATCAATCAATCAATCAATCAATCAATCAATCAATCAATCAATCAATCAATCAATCAAATAAATTCCTTCATTCAATTAATCAATCAATTCTTAGAGCCCACCAACATTCACAATGTCTTGTTTTATTAATCAATCAACCAATCCATTTATCCATCTATCCAGTCTACACAACTTTGTCAAACGCTGTCTTTAGAAAACAAGATATCGTTCAAATTTCTGAGTTTTTATAATCAATATTCTCGGAGTTTATCCTCTGTGTTGTTTAACATTATTATTTTAGAATTTATGGCCACTATTACAATATTGTTGATAAGTATAATGTTTCTGTATCCAAATTATTTTGAATATACTTGACTTTCCATAGTTCTTTGTCCCGTTCATTCTCATTTTCTATTTCACACATGGCAGTTGTAGCAAGCTAGACAGGAAGTGTTTACTCTTCCAGAACACTCGGTCTAACTTCAATTACATATATTTAACTTAATATTCTAGTTTTCGCGGTTTTTACTTTGCTTTTTGGAATAACGCTGTGTAAAAATGACATGCATGATTGTGTTTAATTTGTTGTAGTATGATTGTGGTTACTCTAGGTATTGTAAAGTAAATGTCATACCTTGAGATTTCTTATTTCTAAATAAACTATTTCTAAATTTGACAAATTTGCTGCCAGTTAAAATCTGAAAATCTTCAAAAACTATGGAATACCCCCTCATGCAAAGTATTTCCTTAGCTAAAAATTTGGTAAATATATTTTGGCCCTTTGAATAATTTCATAATTTTGGCCCTAGCCCTACTGATGAGGAACTGTATCTGAATCAGCCGTCTAGTGCTGTAAAATTTACACTCGTAAAATATTATTATAATTCATTTAGATATTTCATCACGCATGCTATCAAGTACTTCTCATCATACCACGTGTGAACAACAGCGAATGGCTAGACTTATAAGTATGGTGGTGTGGCAAGGGATGTGGATACCTAAATGTGATCCCATCGATGGAACCTTCATGCCTGAGCAATGTGATAACACACGTAAGTGAAACATAATCGATGCTATTGTTATGATTTTCTTTCGATGCTCACCAAGGTGTATTGTTACAAAAAGCCGACATTAACTGTGTACAATGCAGACCTGCCGGAAGTTTAACACTGGCTCATAGTCAGGGGCAGATCTCCCAAAAATTAAATGTGACACCCCCTAAACTTTTTTGTTAAAAGCAGGAAACATGGTGAATCTTATTGCCCTATATGTACTTAGTTAGGCTAGGTATATTTCCACTTTGGCTTTTTCCGTTTAATGGAAATATGGCTGCCAATCAAAGATGGCCGCCAAAAATGATAATTTAAGTTTAAAAATTCATTAACAAATGAACCACTCAACATTTTTAGTTGAAATTTGGTATTTGATCAATTGAATATTTATACTAGATTTCCATGAATAAACATTGGTTGTAAAATTCAATATGGCCGCCACTTTTAAGATGGCCGTTTTATAATCATCATTTTTTTTTAACAAAAAAGTTTAGGGTGGTCAATAAAGAGGCTACTTTTTGAGATCTGCCCCCTGACTATAATGAAAAGGAGTCGAATCTCGATTGCCAAGATATGGATAGCTAATGACAGAGAAGCTGCCATTAGCAGAGATATAGCAGCCACCGAAACAGTAGGAACGCCAAAGCCGCTGGCGTAGGGATTCATTAAAATTTGTGAACTTGCAAAAATGAGATAAAATTGGGCAAAAAATGGCGAACCTTTGGATGAGGCAAAATCGGGAATTGTGTTCAATATATCATCGAATGTTATGAACAGGGCTATAACATAAAAAAATCAGTATACATGAAACTCGTCTGTAGCTATTTTTACAAGTCCGGTTACATTTAAATATCTTAATTCAGTGATAAAAACGAGTCACTGGCTAAATTTTAAAAATTTGTTCTTCACAAGATTCCTTCCCATTTATCGCAACGCGCGTGCACCAGAATTATTTTTATATCAAAAGAAAGATCTTTTTGCAATGCACAATTTGATATATAATTCATCAAATAATTTTCTTTACACAAAAAGTGTCCAAGTTTTAAAGGTGAAAAAAATCGCCGTCAATCCGGATTCTTAGATATGGTTCGGGTCCATTTTTCGTCTAATTTGACCTACAAATTTTGTAAGTACTGCTTCCTAGCTGTGTTCTATATTTAGTTTGGACACACAGAAGACACAGAATGGTGTTTACGATTGAAATAAAGTAAGTTTAGGTTAAAATTATCATCTTTTTCGTCAGACTTCTCATAGAATTTGCCGGATTTTAGGGCCTACTTTCAGTCTCCATGTTAAAACTCGGCAATATGCCGCTTCGACCGTTTATTTCACAAACTAAAAATCCACACGACAACCACATGCGCAAAATCTATGTTGATTGACCACGTACGGTGTATTATAAGTGTTAGTTGAATTGTGGAATTAATGGCAATAGATAAATCCATTTATTTAGGATATGTGATTTGGGCCCCAGGGGGTTTCAGAAGGCCCTTCACTTCTCAACTGTGGCAACCTTTGCCTTGTGATTTTCAGTCATTACAGGCTGATATTAACCACCTGGTCACTAAATCAGTAAAGTTGAGAGTGAATTGTTCTTTCATATTAAGCCGACAAAGACAGAGAGTGCATTATACTTTTTTGCTAAAGGTAGAATAACTAAAAATATTGATTTTGTATTTAATGGTGAAACACTAGAAATTGTTAATGAATACAAGTATCTGGGTATTATATTTTCAAGGTATGGTTCTTTTATTAATACAAAAAAATATTTAGCCGAAAAGGCAACAAAAGCAATGTATGGCGTTTTAAAAAAAGCCAGAAGGTTTAACTTATCTATAGACTGTCAACTTGATTTATTTGACAAAATTGTAGTACCCATTTTATTATATGGTTGTGAAGTTTGGGGTTTTGGAAACTTGGATGTTATAGAAAAAGTACACTTACGTTTTTGTAAATTGATTTAAGTCTGAAACAAACTACGCCTAACTTTATTGTGTATGGCGAATTGGGGAGATATCCCCTTAGCATTATTATAAAAACTCGTATTGTCAAATATTGGACGCAATTGCTTACTGGCAAACAAACAAAATATTGTGTTATATTATACAACTTGATGTTAACAAAATGTTTTAACTCGGGTATAACTTTTAGTTGGATTAATGTAGTTAAGTCTATTTTGATGAGTGCGGAATGTCAAACGTTTTTGCATCGCAGTATTTTCCAAATATTAATTGGTTAGTTAAAAGTATAAAACAAAGAATGTTAGATCAGTTTTTACAGAACTGGCAGTCAAGTTGTAACAACTCAACAAAGGGTTTTAATTATAGATTAATTGTTGACTTTGATTTTAACTGTCAAACATATCTTTTGTCTTCTCTTCCTTTTAAGAGACTTAATTTTTTAATAAAATTAAGAACAAGTAATCATAAATTACCTGTCGAAACCGGCAGATGGAATGATACTCCATATCATCCAGAGAGGATGTCACCCAGATATCTGAAAAAATAATAGAAATGAATAAAAACGGAGAAACTACAGAATCTATGTATACTTACTTCCAAAGCCAACTGGAAGAGTCAATCAAGCAAAACATACCACATAAAACAACACGTAGTAAAGATGGATGCCCATGGTTAACAAAAGAACTTCGAAGCCTAGTTAAGAAGAGAGATCGATGGTACAAAAGAAAGAAGAAGTCAAACGATCAAAGAGACATAGAAAAATACAAGGAACTTAAACAACAAACACAGAGACAACTCAGAAGAAGCTACTGGCAATATATCGAAGGCATTGTAAGTCCACCAAAAGACGAAAGTTCACAAAATCAAGGAATGAAGCGATTCTGGACTTTCTAAAGCACAAAAGATCGGATGGCAATACAATACCACCATTGAAATCAGAAGGATTGTTACACTCCAACCCAATAGACAAAGCGGATATCTTAAATAGACAATTCCAAAAAGCCTTCTCACCAAAAACAAATTTTACAGAAGAACAATTTAAATCCAGATGTGAAATGAGAGGGAACCACCCAATAATGGAAGACATAAACATAACTGTGAACGGAATAGAAAAGTTGTTGTTAAACCTCAACATACATAAAGCCGCAGGACCAGACGGGATAACACCTAGATTACTAAAAGAATTGGCAGCAGACATAGCACCTATACTCTGCGTTATATTTCGTTCATCATATGAAACAGGACAAGTACCAACAATATGGAAAACAGCATCAGTATGTCTAATATATAAAAAGGGAAAAATTATGAAGCGATCAATTACCGACCTGTCTCCCTAACCTGTATAACATGCAAAATAATGGAACATCTAGTAACAAGCAACATCATGTCACATGCAGACAGACACAACATCCTTAATCCTTTACAACATGGATTCCGAAAGGGTCTCTCCTGTGAAACTCAGCTTGTGGACTTTATTGATGACATCACAAGAAACATCGATGAAGGGAAACAAACGGATTGTTTAATCATGGACTTTAGTAAAGCATTCGATAAAGTGAGCCACAGCTTATTAGTCATGAAATTGAGTCACTATGGAATTCAGGGTAAAACAAACAAATGGATTGAAAACTTCTTAAACAACAGAAAACAAGCAGTAGTTATAGAAGGAGAAACATCAGAATACATAGATGTGGAATCAGGAGTACCCCAAGGCTCTGTCATCGGACCAAGTTTATTCTTGTTCTACATCAATGACATGCCGGACAACATAACATCAACTGTCCGTCTTTTTACGACGACACCATCATGTACTTGACTGTAAAATCACAGTCAGATAGCCAACAACTACAATTAGACCTTGATGCACTAGGAAAATGGGAAAAGAATTGGATGATGAATTTCCACCCAGATAAATGTAGTGTCTTAACCTTCACAAGAAGAGGAAACCCATTAAACATCAATATACCCTCCATGGACATATCTTAGAGCAAGTTACATCTGCTAAGTATCTAGGGATCACCATAACGTCAGACATGAAATGGAACACACATATTGCCAACATATGTAAAAAAGCTAACAACACTCTCGGCTTCTTGAAAAGAAATCTAAACATCAGTAACCCTAGCCTAAAGGAAAAGGCATACAAAACGCTAGTACGACCAACATTAGAATATGCATGCTCAACCTGGGACCCATATCAACAAAACAACATCAACAAACTGGAGGAAGTTCAGAAAAGAGCGGCTAGATACGTAAGAAATAACTACAACTACAATAGTGCAACATCAGTGTCCAATATAGTGAAAGACCTAAACTGGCAGAACTACAAGACAGAAGAAAGAATACACGACTATGCCTATTCTACAAGATCGTTAACAACAAAGTGAAAATAGACCCTAGTGATAAGCTAATACCAACAGGAAGAACAAGTAGAGCCCATAATGGCAACTCTTTCAGGCAACAACAATGCTCAACAAATATTAGACGGGATTCCTTCTACCCGAGGACAATCAGAGACTGGAACGCCCTCCCCTCCAGTACAGTGTCCGCAGTGAGCCTTGAATCCTTCAAGACTCACCTGGCTGCCTAATTTATTCTGCTCTGTTTTTAAACTCACTACTTGTATAGCTGCACCTTTTTTTTAACGCGCACACCCTACACAGTGGCAGAATAATCAGCTTATTGATGGCGGCCGCTTTCCGGTAGAAGTTCCGGTAGAAGTATGTAAACAGAAATTGTACTCTCTGTAAATCCAACTTAGGTGATGAGTATCATTATATCATGGTTTGTAAAGCTTTTTCCAAGGTTAGATCATCACTTCTTCCTTTACATTCTCACAAAAATCCAAATACCGTTAAATACAAACAGCTTTTAAACTCATCTAATGTAACAGTGTTGAATAACTTATGTAAATTTATAAAAATTGTATTTGAGAGGGTCAGTCCTCCTGGTTAGTTGGTTAGTTAGTTATTTGTATCGTCTTTGTTATGTCTATGTCACATGTATTTGTATATGCAGTATAATATATTCTCTTTATTGTAATTGCAATTATGAGAAATAAACTAAACTAAACTAAACTAAAAAACACTAGCCTAACAACACTGAACAAGTACTTTGGCTTGGCCACTGTCACAGGCCTATACTTTTTCACTCTAGATTGGCTCTAACCCATGTTAAATTTCCTGCAGGTAAATGCAATAATATTATTACACAGAGACTTTAATATAACCATTAAGGGTTTGCCTAAACTATTAATGCTGGATAAGCTTTTATCAAGTAAACCAACACTTGAAAGTGAAGATATATACTATATTCTAAAATTTAAATGTCTGGAAAATTTATACTGTCCCTAATTTAGTCCATTTGATTAAAATTAAAATTCTCATTTGCCAATAAACTATTATTGTTTAAATATAACAAGAAATTATAAATTTGTTAAATAATTTAGTAAGAATATATAATATTATTTGTTAATTTTGGTGTTGTCTAGTGTTTATATTTCAGATAGACTGAAATAATGTGCCTTTCATGGCCTAATAAAGATTTCCTTTTAGCTAAAATATTAAATCTCAGTTCCAGGAGAAATTTCTGTGTTGTTTTTTTTTGAAGAAAGTTACAGCACTCAATACAATACTGAGATATTGGCTAAAACTTCAAGGAACATAGCCATTTGAGTCATGCAAGTTGATTTGAATATGTGTTTACTTGAGCTTCCACTACAAAATGGAATATATGTAGCTGAAAAGCTTACACTTGCAACATTCAAGTTCAATCAATTAGCAACACACCATAAAAACCACTGAAAAGTGAAAAACAGGAGGCAATGTCACTTAAATTGCCAGTTTGAAAACACTGATTATAAAATTACCAAAAACCATGTAAGATTAGAAGGTCAGTAATTGCACTCCTAATAATAAGAAGTCAACAAACTCCTATTCAACTTGTCACATTTCACAATGCCCAATATTCCATTTGTTTTCAGTATGCAGATAAAAGTAGAATGTGCATTTGCATATGGTATTCAAACTAACAAATGAGGAAAATAATTTCTAAACCCAAACTGAAACAGTATATGACTGGCTAGTTAAATCTCAAATTTAAAATGCAACCATCTGTTTACTAAAATGCTACTTATGGATATATAGCCAGTTTTTAAAACCCATATGCTCAAATGGCATTGACTGCATACTCTATTATTGCTTCAAGACTGAAAGGGAGAGACATCATATGCTTACCACATATCATAAAAATAGTTAAACTTCCAATTGAATAGATAAACCATACAAACACCAAAAGAGTTCAAGGTAAAACAATCTTCTTTTTCTCCTCAAGTATTGTTTTTGAAAATATTGCAAAGGGGGGGGGGGTGACAAGGGTGTCAACTTTTGAAACAGCTCCATACATGTGCAATGTGTATATACAATTTATTTTTACTGAATAAATGGTCACACATCCAATATACACACATGGGCAGCCAATGCAATAAGACAACAGATGTACTTGCTTCAATTTTTCTATAGCTAAGTCTGTTTATGCCCATTTCTGCCAGCACATTTTAAATATGTTAATACTTGATTTGGTTATGGCAAGCAAAAACAACATCATGTCATCCATCAAACCTGAAATCTGGTATACAGTATAACCTTTGTATAAAAACCACCCAGGGGACTGAGCAAAAGTGGTGGACTTCATATAGAGGGTCACCTCAAACATGTATTGTTGATACTGGTATACAGTTAAAATAATACCTCTAAAATACCCTTTTATAAATTTTGTTAAAATTATTTTATTTTTATTTTTAAAAATAATTATTTAGGATTAATTATAGAAAATATTTGAAAAGTGCATTATAATCTTAAGGGACTGTACATCTGATTACATGGTTAGAGTTGATCTATCAGTATACACTTAACTAATGTCCTTGTTTCTTAAGAAGCAGGGTGTCACTAATTAAAACAAAAGGTATAGTAAACATACTACCACTAAATAACAAAGACTAGTTAATCCAATATTCTAAATAGGCTACAAGCATGTAATTTGCTTTATGCTAATATAGTTATTATTATAATAAAAAATACTAGTTATACCTTCTGACTTAATGACTTCAGTCATTGGCATGAGAATAAGGACTTCACAAATTTATTCCCCAATTTTACTTATTATAACTCAACTATACATTTTGCAACAAATATATTATATATTGATTATATATTTCTAATTTTAATGCATTAAGAATATATTAATTACAATGTACTTGGTTAATTTTTTTGCATAAACTTTTAGACTAAAATTATAAAAAAAATTAAAATAAAGTTGATTGAAAAAGTGGGCTTTATACACAAGTTGAGTAGTCATTTGGGACTGTAAAGGGTGGTCTTTATTCACATTAGACAGGTGGAATTATATGGAAGGTAATTATATAGTAAAATCCATTGGGGATACTTCATACTGGTTGCTATAGACAGGTGGACTTTATAGCAGGTTATACTGTTTTGCAAAATTTATTTTACCACTCATTTGTTATTTACTCTGAATTAGGATAGTGGGTATTTATTACAATATTTATGTGAACATTCAGTTGGACCCAGTTATTTAAAGATTCAGTATGTATGGTGGTAATATGGCCACTATGCATAAATGACTCCTTGGAGAATATACTGGTTGCATTGATTGTGGAGATTATTTTATGACTTATGATGTTTCAAATATGATCGAATGAACATCTCTCTCTCTCTCACACACACACACTAAAAACAGAGAGAGAGAGTGCGAAAATGCAATAAAAGAGAGACAACTCTTGATACCGTATGCATGCAGGTTTTGACATTTAGGTCTGAACCGATCAGTGTTTGGATTATATATTACTTTGTCTAAGGATTTTTATTGAAAACTTGTAAAACATGGTGGTTTGAACATGTGACTTAATGATTCTCCCAACCGGTATCGCGTGAATATAATTTAAACACGTTGGAATGTCATTTTCAACTTGACATTGGAATATCGATCATCGCGGGGGCAGCCATATTTGTTTACATTGACAACCAAATGTACCATCCAGATTTTCGCTGTTTTAAGATATTTACACCTGATGCACCAGAAAGATTTTAGGTTGAATTAAATTTTGGATGTGTTATTGTAAGTTTTACAAAAGATCGAGTGATAATTTTCTTTACACAAAAAGTGTCCAAGTTTTAAAGATTGACAAAAAATTCCTTGGGTTTCTGTTGCGACATCAGTTGGCGTCAAGAAATTGAATATTTTGTGTGAATAATAATGTTTTATATCAAATTTAAACCCAAATTTTAAAATATTGGTTATTCCGGCATATAATCCACTGGTGCACGGTGCTGAACTATATTTTATAATGTTTTGTCGTTAGTTTAAACACGGGTGACTTTTTCGGCCATCAGACACTTGTCAAAAAGTAATCCCAATTTTCAAAACGGCGGAAGGATAAAAAATTGTAAAACCGAAACACAATTCTCGGAAAAAGCCGGGTTGGCGTTCCTACTGAAAAGCGGTCGCAATATAGCTAAAGAAGGGTCGAGATGAGATGCCAATTCAGCACTAATTCGTTAGCTAAGTGTTAAACTTTCGACAGGTTTGTACTGTACAGTGCAGACCTGTCGAAAATTTAACATCGAAGTAACAAACAAGTGCCGAATTGACAGCTAATCTCGACAATAAGTAACCGTGGCATATCTCCGCTACTCAATCGCCGAGCTTCTACTTCTGTTACTTAGCTTGGTGTTAAAACATTCGACAGGCTGTAACCTTTTTAGATGCCATTTATATTAGAATATTTAGACTAGGAAAATTTACAATGGGTGAATGAGAACATTTGTGAGTGACAATTAATTAAGTATTTGTCAGTATTTAAGTTTGTTTTATAGCTTATTATGATTACACAGGTGGCGGGTGTACCTAGCTTAGCTGGAGGTACGTTACTCTTCCGGAACACCTAGCCTCACTATCCTAGTAGAAGTTCACGTGTTTTAACTTAACTTGCCTGTCTTTTTACTTGTTTTTTTTAACTTTGTTTTAGGATTGTAATTTGAACATGGGCCGTTATGCCTTTTTAATGTTGATATTTTCTTTTTACAGATCAATGTTTCTGTGTAGACAAAGTTACAGGAACAGTTGATGAAAGCACAAAAATGCTTGGTCATGTAGATTGTTCAGCAAGTACAACATCTTCAGGTAATCTAAAGCACAAACAAACATAAAATGCGCTATATGGAAACGTTATTTAATATAATGATTTTCGTGGTGCTAATATTGTCTTTGTTTTCTTGAATATTCGGACAAAATAACCATCTCTGCACTTTGTCCCTGCACACTGTCCCAGCACACTACAAAACTAAAAGTACGTCTCGATATGTGTAATATTCGTGAGTTGCCAATCAATCAATCAATCAATCAATCAATCAATTAATCAATCAATCAATCAATCAATCAATCAATCAATCAATCAATCGAAAGAAAAAGCTAAACGATACCGTACAAACGTACTGTAAAACAATAAATGTTATTGGGGTTAAATTCTTTGATTTTTTGATTTTATGAAAAAATCATTGGCAAAAACATTCATGAAAAATTTTGTGGAAATAAAACCTATCGGGAGTCATGATAATAACAAATTTTTTTGTTGACATTTAATTTAGCGGTATTTAATAACCCACGAAAATTGTGAAACTAATCCCTGACAATTATGTATTTACAGTATTGAAATATGTTTGATTAATCATCAGTTGTCCCAAAGTCAGTACTTCACGCATGTACATGTTCTGCAAACGTATTTTATTTCGCGCGTATTTATTTTCGCGGTATAGGATATTTAGACATATCCGCGTAGTTAAATTTTCGCGTTTTTTTTGGGTTATGGTTTATAATATAATAGGTAAATATAAATTTTGCTTTGTCTTAATTTTCGCGCAAAACAAACGACCGCGAAATAAGCGAACATTAGTATACCGCGAAAATAAATATGTTTACAATATTCTATTTTTTGTCAGATGAAGCAGTGGAAGTTGTTGAACGTGAAGAACAAACTGCTGTTGAAACAACAACTCACGCACAAACGAAGTGTGAACAAATGAGAGCTATACGACAGATCAGCTTTGTTATATGGAAAGGAATGTGGACTCCTAATTGTGATGCTGAAGGGAAATTTCTTCCAGAACAATGTGATAATACTCGTAAGTTTGACCTCTACCCGGTTGTTCATTGGCTCTGTTAATGTGTGTGACATTCTTTTGTTACATTTGTTATTCAATTCGTGGTAGTTAATGGGGTTCGCCGCTGTACCAAGTGATACCATCTAACGTGTCTGTGAAACGCTTGTTTCCAATGGACATGGAATCACACAGTATGACGTTATTCCGGGAATTTGTAACGTTGACGTTTTCCAAAATGTTCCGCACAAACGTTGAGGTATTTATCACGTTGTACGGCGGCGAACCCCAATTACATATAGGGTTCCATCATAGCTTATCCAGTTTAGTCCAAGAGATCATGGCTAAAATCCGGGTGAACGAGGCCAAAAGGTTTGAGGGTTGATTCTTGTAGGAAAATGTCCCTAGTTATTGAAAACCAATTTCTTACGCGTCAAATCGTTTCCGATTTTTTAATCAGAAACAGTTTTTGAAGAAAAGCCTCTGCAAATGTTAAATTTTGGTGAAAAATAAAAATGCCCGATTTTGAAGCATTTTGTGGCAAAAACAACACAAAACTGTTCATTCTATCTTTCAATGTGGACACATGATAGATTAAAATGCAAAACATCCTGACAGTTTTCTGATTTTGTGTCAAAATTTTAAAATAAGCGATAAAATCGATGTTGTAAACTGCGTTTTTATCATATCTACCGTCTTTCGATTCTTGTAAATCTCTTGTTTATGCATTAAATATGACAAACTATATATTTTTATAAAGCGTTGGTAGTCCTGTAGATAAAACTGTTACAAAACTTCGGAAATATGGAACCCTAATACCGTAGCAACTTATTATGTTTCCCCTACCCCAAAAATACGAAAATGTCAAAAATTCATTATTTTGGCTCATGCTTGCCGATATGTGTTTAAAACAAAACATTATTGTTTGTTACATCTCCCGTCTGTTCCCGACATATTTATGAAACAATAATATGTAGAGTGTTTGGTGATTTTATATGAAAATTTGCACTTTTCATATAACAATAATTTGGAAAATGAGTTTTCATTAAATCTTTTGTACTCTGCTTCTTGTAATTTTGTTATATAGGCATTGAATCTCGACATTTATATGTTTCTGTTTTGCCGTGGCACATTTGAGTCTGACAACATAAAAAACTATCGAAAATACCGAAGTTTATAGATGAAACGGATAAATTTATTTCCCCTACCCCAAAATTGAAAAACATGTGGAAATCCATTTTTATGCAATATATGCCGATTTGTGTTTCTAATAAAGATTTCGAGCAAACGTACCCTCAATAATGATAAAACAAGCTTCGAGGATTTGAAATATTTGTGAAATGCTTTAGCTTAAGGACAGTTAGGACTAACGCATATAATAAAATTGCTTATTTTATTCATTTATATGTAAAATGCTATGAGAAAAAAGGAGCTTCGCCTCTTGTATTTTTGTTATTTAGGCATTGAATTTCGACTGTTATCTATTGACGTAATTCCTTGACATATAAGAGTATAAAAACACCAAAAAACTGTAGGAAATAACAAAGCTTGTAAATCAGGCGAATAAATTTATTTCCCCTACCCCAAAATTATGAATAAATTTTTTAGGCCATATATGCTTTTGGTGAAGAATTTAAGCAAGTGTCCATGGAACAATTATGTTTTAATGATTCAAAGTCATAGCAAAATGATTTTTTTAATTTAAGAAAAGAAAATCAGAAATATACATTCTTAAACTTGAAAATCAAAAACAAACATACCAATCCTTGTCAAGATCACAATCCCCACAAAAACAAAATCTTCGAAACGAGCAAATTTGGCGGGGTGCTCCTTAAGCACCTCCTGTTTAGCAATTACACCCGCCACGTGTGAAAAAATAAGAATACACATGTTTTTTCGAACAACCTGATACTATAAAATAATAATTGCAAATAAGGTCATCTTTAGTGAAACATAATGTTAAAATATAGTAAAACTTAGTGTAAGTCATTTCTGGTTATTGTTTTATATGAAGCTATTGGATTTTATAAGACATATCTCCATTCGATAAAGTTCAATCAGATCCATGAGCTTTCTAAACCATATTCATTATTACTAAAACCCGTCTATCAAAGATTGTAGCAACATTTACAAAAGTTTGCAATTTATTCTTGTGGAATCATTTCATTGGAAGTGGCCTAAATAAATCTTATTTTAAAAAGTCTGCACACTCCGTAAAATTTTCAATTTCACTTCAAACTGACAAAATTTCTATGTCCAATAACTCCATCTTTATATCTTTTAAAGGAATTATTGATAGCTATCACATCACAAATTGCCTGGCCATATTATAATGATAAAAAGTGGTATTGGACACCTTTCAGTCTAAAGCCTGTTACCAGGTGCCCAGTGCTACGTTCTTTTAAGAATACAAGATTTTGAGCAGAGACTGAAATTGTACATTAAGTCAATTCTTAATCAAATGATGGCACCAGAAAAAAGTTGCAAAGTTATGTAAAAAGTGGCTACAATCTTTGATAAACGGGGTTTTAGTAATAACAAATATGGTTTAGTAAACTTCTTTTGCCATATAATCACGAATAATAGGTAAACACTACTACATAATATAGCCGAGGTCATAGGAAACCAGAAAAAAGGAGAATCACGGATGTAAGAAATGCTTTTAGATTGAGATTTTTAACAAAAAATATAAACCCCGCAGATACTTATGTTTTAGCTAAAATAAGCCATATATGGACAGCAAAGGTCGGATTGAAAAAGTGAATTGCTAACATTATCGGAGTTGCAAAGATCGATGGAACAATGGGTATGATGATATGAGTAAAGTGTTCAACTGACAAAATCAATTTTATAATTAAAAAAATTGAATTGAGGCAATAGAGATCTGATTAAATGTGCTCTGTAAATCATCAAACATAAACACAAACATATTTATTATATCACAATAACAAAAACGAAGTTAAAAACTGGCAAAATTAAACACGTAAACATTGGCAGGGAAAAATCCGGGCGCTCGGAAAGGGTAATCGCCTCCTGCAACCACATGTGAAATCAAAATTGAGAGTGAAAGTAGTAACAAGAAAGGTCATTTCAATTCAGAATATTTGGAAGGAAATTGAACAAAACAAAACCAGATCTCAAACCAATTTATTGTTAGAGATTGTTGGATTTATGTTTCAATAACTTTTATATCAGAAACCAAAGAAGAGCTGATCACAGTAACCATCCCATCATTTACTGTTCGACAAATAGACCTGTGTCACCTTAATGTGTCTTTAATCAGTTTAAGAGGAAGGATGTAGCTTTATATGCATGTCCAAGTAAATGGTTTGTGAGTTTGAAGATGATTTTAAGGATTTGTCCCAAGACTGACTGACACTGCCTTGCAAATGACAAAGTGTTGATTATGTTAAATGTTTAGAGTGCGTAACACTTGCACAATTATTTTTGCGCATTGCCTTATTTGCAAAAATTTTGGATTTCTATCAGTTGACTTTTAGTCTTTTGCCAGAGGGTCCAGTCGTTGGTTTAATGGTTACAATGTGTTTTATTCAAATGTGGTTCAACATAAAATTCGGTGTCTTTCACCTTTACTTTCTATACTTGACCCTGTGTTGTGATGTATTATGTTTCTTAACTTAAATGCGGATTCATATTGTAACTTTTCAAGTATAATTATTTACCGAAATGCTACTGTTCTTGTCATTCAATGAATACAGAGTAGAATTTAAACGCATGGTTCAAGTATTGCTTTTTTACCAATCTGAAAAACATATCCGTTCACTTACATTTGTACCATTATTTGCATACATGCCTCAAATATACCCTTTTGCGAATTCATATGACTATTTTTTATATTTCTTCTTCTAATGCAAAAAGGTAAGCCA
Organism: Anadara kagoshimensis; assembly: GCA_021292105.1. NCBI lineage: Eukaryota > Metazoa > Mollusca > Bivalvia > Arcoida > Arcidae > Anadara > Anadara kagoshimensis. The sequence continues at coordinate 27,279,619 of CM037864.1, forward strand.
AGGCTTCTTAGCCTGGAGAGGGTTTCTTTGAGAAGAGGAAATCAATTGATTCACGATAGCTACCAAAATTGACATTTCCGAAATATTTTCATGGTTTTAGTAATTTTAGTGTAAGTGTCATGTGCTACTTTTGAATTTTATGAAATAATACAATTCAAAAGTAGCACATGACAATTATTTTTAATTAAATAAGGAATATTTTGATTTTATTATTACCTTAAGTTTTACTTTTACTTTAAAACTTATTTTCTACAATTAATCTTTTTTTATTAATTGCATTATTTGTATAAAGATTTATTCAATAAGCGTTTTAGGTAACAAGTCGGCTTTAGATTGAGTGACACCTCGAGATTACTCATTCTACATTTTCGGCATTTTCTTAATTATTAAGGATATTGTTAAAACAACTAATGGATAATCTCGGTCTCTAAAAAGGACGTAATTAGCACTTATATCGACCAGCTTAACTTAATAATTATTTTTTTTTTAAAGTTCACTGTCTTGTATTGTAAATATTCGTTAACACAATATATATATATATATAACAAACTATATGGTGAATACAATAAATACGGTAATTCCGTATAATGTCCAAAATGCACACAAAGTTGCGAAAGTATATAAAATATATATACGAAATAAACGGTTTTCCGTTTTAAATAAAAACTTCAGTCACTTAGCCGGGCTCCGACTAGACTCCCGAAGCAGTGCCAAAATTCACTTTACGTGAAATTCGAAAATAACTTTTAACCAATTAAATTACAGAAAAAAAAATGTGAACATCCAATGAAATTACGCGACTTAACAATATTGTCGCTAGGTATTACCTGGGAGGATTGCCCTGAGAAAAAAAAAATAATTATTAAGTTAAGCTGGTCGATATAAGTGTTAATTACGTCCTTTTTAGAGACCGAGATTATCCATTAGTTGTTTTAACAATATCCTTAATAATTAAGAAAATGCCGAAAATGTAGAATGAGTAATCTCGAGGTGTCACTCAATCTAAAGCCGACTTGTTACCTAAAACGCTTATTGAATAAATCTTTATACAAATAATGCAATTAATAAAAAAAGATTAATTGTAGAAAATAAGTTTTAAAGTAAAAGTAAAACTTAAGGTAATAATAAAATCAAAATATTCCTTATTTAATTAAAAATGTCAAATCAAAAGTTTTGAATTTTTATGAAATAATACAATTCAAAAGTAGCACATGACAATTCCTCCCTTCTCCGGGTAAGTTTCGTCCCGAAACTTTAAAAAGAACACTATACTGTTTGTTATAATTAAGTTATTATCTTTAAAAAGCGATAATGAAACAATTTGTATTGTGTAAATATATCATTAAAACATACATGTTTTTTTTTTAGAAAAAAAATACAAATAAATAAAATTGATTCATAAAATGAAGAGTGCAGTTATAATTGTACCAATCTACATATTTTTCGCTAAATCAGCACAATGACTCTATTGGTCTTTCTTGCCGAAAAGCAAACAACATAAAAATCATCACTTATAAGTTTCCGCTTTTAAATGTTGCTTGAAAAATAATATATATTGAGACAAGAAAATTACACAGAGATATAAGTTAAACTTTAAAGAAAAAAGAAAATCAAGATTAATATTTTTGGTAAAATTTGTCAAAATTGAAATTGAATGTATAATAAACATTGAAAGTATACATTTACTAAATCTTATTTTGTTGAGATCATCAATTATTATATTCCTATGTTTTAAAATACTTTTAAAATGACTCTAGGGACATGACTATATGTCTTTCGTCTCCATTGGCCTTTCTTTATAAAGTATTACAACAAGAGAACACATTACTTATAAGTTTTCTGCATTTCAAATGTTGCTTAAAACATAAAACAAAATATATTTAAAATTCAATCTCAACAAGACACACAATAAATGCATACACAACGTCCGAAATATTGTTATATTTCTATAGAAAAAAATATCGAAAAAAGTTTCCACTTAAACAAAAACGATAATAAAGTAAAAAGTCTATATTTTAGATCCTCGTCTGTGTCCTCTATATGTGTTTGATTGTCCTCTTCTTCTACGACATTCTTTGTTGTCCATATAATGGTATTGTCCGGAATAAGAAGGTCCCACTTTATTTGTATTACATCGGCATTTGGTATTGCTAAGTTCATTTTCTAACTGTTTGACACGCGCGTCTTTTTGTCGGAGGTCATTGTGTAGATCACGGAGCCTTTCTTGTAAGTCTTCTACATATGGAGGAAATTCTAACAACACGCGATTTCTTTTATTTTCAATCGTAAGAGCGTCGTGTTTTTCCGTGAGCTCACAGAGTTTCTTATCTTTAATAATTAATTCATCATTTAAAACTGAACACAATTGGTCCGAATAGCGAGTTTTCTCTTCTAAATTTTGAATTTCAACCTTTAGTTCCTGTATAATAGAGTCCTGAATAATTTTCTGCTTATTGATTTTTGCATTTTCATTCTTTAATTCTGTAATTTCAGTGCTCAAATCAAAATTTTCGTCTCGTGTTAAATGTAGTTTTTGAACCAGAATATCATTTTCTTTTTCCCATGTGACGTTTTTGACTTGAAGGTCCGAAACGACTTGTTTTAGATTATTGACTTCCTGGTATGTATGGGAATAAAAATGAGAAATTAATTTACTTAGCTCACTTGCATCAAGTGTATTAAACGGTAATTCCGTCACTAAACATTTCCTGGCGATAAATTCCTGAAGTCTTTGATGGTCCCTGATCTTTTTCTTCTCCGATTTTGCTTTAGTTATTATGGACTTCTTAGAGTGACAAACTTTTCCGTAATGTCCATATCCAGCACATTTATAACATTTTCGTTTTTCTGCTGGACATCTTGTTGCATAATGGGTATTTCCACATTGAAGACATCCTGATTCCGTTCTGAATTGCATTTTAGAGGTACCAAAATCTTGTATTGAAATTTGAAACAGAAAATATTTCAAATTTCACCACTTACTCCACCAGTAAATAAAAAAGAATTAAAAAGTTAATAGTATATTTGTTTTTGTCCGTGTTTTGTTGTTTTGGGGAATTAGCTGGTAGTCTGTAGTTGTAGTTAAATAAAACTAGAAGTCCAAGATAAAGTTCACTGTCTTGTATTGTAAATATTCGTTAACATAAAATATATATATATATATAACAAACTATATGGTGAATACAATAAATACGGTAATTCCGTATAATGTCCAAAATGCACACAAAGTTGCGAAAGTATATAAAATATATATACGAAATAAACGGTTTTCCGTTTTAAATAAAAACTTCAGTCACTTAGCCGGGCTCCGACTAGACTCCCGAAGCAGTGCCAAAATTCACTTTACGTGAAATTCGAAAATAACTTTTAACCAATTAAATTACAGAAAAAAAATGTGAACATCCAATGAAATTACGCGACTTAACAATATTGTCGCTAGGTATTACCTGGGAGGATTGCCCTGAGAAAAAAAAAAAAATTATTAAATTAAGCTGGTCGATATAAGTGTTAATTACGTCCTTTTTAGAGACCGAGATTATCCATTAGTTGTTTTAACAATATCCTTAATAATTAAGAAAATGCCGAAAATGTAGAATGAGTAATCTCGAGGTGTCACTCAATCTAAAGCCGACTTGTTACCTAAAACGCTTATTGAATAAATCTTTATACAAATAATGCAATTAATAAAAAAAGATTAATTGTAGAAAATAAGTTTTAAAGTAAAAGTAAAACTTAAGGTAATAATAAAATCAAAATATTCCTTATTTAATTAAAAATGTCAAATCAAAAGTTTTGAATTTTTATGAAATAATACAATTCAAAAGTAGCACATGACATAAGCGCATTGAATCTGAAAGTCGATGCCTATATAACAAAAATACAAACAGCGAAGATTCTTTTTTGCCATAGCACATTGAATTGAAAATGAAATAAGTAGGCGTTTTTCTATGAATAATTAGATCAATCTGCCATTAAAATGATGCATTTTGTAAATTATTTGTATCCTTCAAGCTTCTTTATCCATTGTTACAGGCACATTTGCTTAAAACTTCCATTAGAAATACTAATTGCTACATATTGGCTAAAACAGGATTTTTCAAATTTTTTGCAATTTAAGGGTAGGGTAAATTTATTCGCCTAATCTACAAGCTTTGTTATTTCCGACAGTTTTTGGTGTTATTAGACTCTTATATGTCAAGGAATTACGTCAATAGATAACAGTGGAGATTCAATGCCTAAATAACAAAAATACAAGAGGCGAAGCTCCTTTTTTCTTATAGCATTTTACATATAAATGAATAAAATAAGCAATTTTATTATATTAGTTACCTATCTGTCCTTAAGCTAAAGCATTTCAAAAATATTTTAAATCCCCGGAGCTTGTTTTATCATTGTTGCGGGTACTTTTGCTCGAAATCTTCATAAGAAACACAAATCGGCATATATTGCATAAAAATGGATTTCCACATGTTTTTCAATTTTGGGGTAGGGGAAATAAATTTATCCATTTCATTTTTAAACTTCGGTATTTCCGATAGTTTTTTATGTTGTCAGACTCAAATGTGCCACGGCAATACAGAAACATATAAATCTCGAGATTCAATGCCTATATAACAAAATTACAAGAAGCAGAGTACAAAAGATTTAATGAAAACTCATTTTCCAAATTATTGTTATATGAAAAGTGCAAATTTTCATATAAAATCACAAAACACTCTACATATTATTGTTTCATAAATATGTCGGGAACAGACGGGAGATGTAACAAACAATAATGTTTTGTTTTAAACACATATCGGCAAGCATGAGCCAAAATAATGAATTTTTGACATTTTCGTATTTTTGGGGTAGGGGAAACATAATAAGTTGCTACGGTATTAAGGTTCCATATTTCCGAAGTTTTGTAACAGTTTTATCTACAGGACTACCAACGCTTTATAAAAATATATAGTCATATTTAATGCATAAACAAGAGATTTACAAGAATCGAAAGACGGTAGATATGATAAAAACGCAGTTTACAGCATCGATTTTATCGCTTATTTTAAAATTTTGACACAAAATCAGAAAACTGTCAGGATGTTTTGCATTTTAATCTATCATGTGTCCACATTGAAAGATAGAATGAACAGTTTTGTGTTGTTTTTGCCACAAAATGCTTCAAAATCGGGCATTTTTATTTTTCACCAAAATTTAACATTTGCAGAGGCTTTTCTTCAAAAACTGTTTCTGATTAAAAAATCGGAAACGATTTGACGCGTAAGAAATTGGTTTTCAATAACAAGGGACATTTTCCTACAAGAATCAACCCTTAAACCTTTTGGCCTCGTTCACCCGGATTTTAGCCATGATCTCTTGGACTAGTTGGTTAGTATTTGAATTTTCGTTGTGGAGAATGATTTTGAAATTTCTGTTCAAAAGTTAATGTAAGCAATTGTTATTTTCAAAGAGGGGCAATTAAAGCATTGAATTATAACACTTTTTTAATCCTAAAATTAACTTAAAACACTGTCGTGTACGAAATGGATTTTAAATAGATGGAAAAACTAATCAATGACGTCACCAGTATAGGCATATGCAAAAAGATGAGTGACGTCATTTTAGCTAAAGTGATTATATTCCTATAATTACATTAAGTCTCAAACAGTGTAATTGAATTAAAAACCACGAATGTAAATACTATCACATGCTAGCCAAAATACATTTGTTATTATCAATCTGTATATGTTCGGTTTATTTTCAGAGCACTGTTTCTGTGTGGATGCTGTAACAGGGGAAGTGGATCAGAGCACCAAAATGTTAGGACATGTCGATTGTTCCGCTACTACTTCAAATAACGCAAAAATAGGTCTGATCTAATGTACCAACCGATATTAAATATAATTATATTAATTATGATGTCTCTGCGTATATCCAAAATTATCCTGGATAGTGTTGTCCCGGGTACCTTCCTTTTTCTAGGTTAAAAAGGTGGTGCTTACCATTCAGGAGCGGGTGGCCATTCTGATATACACATTGTGGTATATGGTCATCTCTGTTTAAGTCTGATAACCTCATTGTATTCTCCAATATCTGATCGACCATCCGTAGATGTAGAACTTATGGAATGGACACAAATTAACACAGACAGCCAGACAGATAAACTGACATGCTGATTCTCACATACCCCCTTACATCAATCTATCTGTAGATATTTAGGAGATGATTACCCTTTCGGGGCACACGGGCTCACTTCCCTGGTGAAGGTTCATGTGTTTAACTTAATTTGTCAGCATTCAACGTTTTTACTTTGGTTTGGAATTCTGATTTGGACATGGATCATTATGTTTATTTTTGATTAACCGTTTTTGACAAATCATAACGTAAAATTCTCGGTTAATAACTAGTCTTTTATCAATTGTCAAAGTATGCGTGTCCGATTTAATATCGAATGTGGTAAGTATATCATGCATCATCAGCCTAGCTAAATCGAGTAGCCAAAGACCCTAATCTTAATATAAGTATAATGTTCAGAACTTGGTCATGGAACTATACTCAATCAAATCGTAGTAAATAAAGAGAAAAATGTACGTTAGCACTCGGTATATACTTTACTGAAATTCTTTTGACTTCAGTTAAGATTATATAAAACACATACTAAGTAACATAAATGAATGATTGAACGGCAATCGTCACAAGATCAATCGCTTTTCACATAAATCATTTTTGTCTGCTCTTCATTTTTTTTTATTTTTCTGTGGTTTGATCATCAATAATTAAGGAATATAAAAACAGGTCTAACTAAAAAATGTACAGTACAGGCCTGTCGAAATTTTAACACCAAGTTCAGTACATCTCCGCAGCTGTTTCTACATATCGGCAGCTTTTCAGCCAACATCTACCCTTATATCAACCGCTTACTTGCCGAGCATCGACTGTGTAAACATTTGACTTTGACAGGTCTGTACTGTACTCGAAAATGGATAAACAAAAAAAACAACCAGTAAAAAAGGCAAATAAATAATTATAATAAAAAATGCAATAGCTATATTGCTATATTGAACCCTCTTTAGCTATATATCGGCAGCTTTTCAGCATCTGCTATATGCATCTCTAGATAGGTTTTCGGTCACTTGGTATCAATATCTTCGACCCAAGACTTAAAATTGGATAGTGACTGTTCTTTCGCCAAACACTCGGCATTGCGAAATGAAAGTCACAGTTCTTTCGGATGGGAACTTAACATAAACGAGGTCCCGTGTCACGGTGGGCTTGGCACGTTAAAGAATCCTGCTGTATAATGCCATCAGCGCAACGCACGGACAAAATTTCTGCACCTTCTCCTATAGCTGGCGACGTCTCAATATAAGTGAAATATTCTTGACTGGGACGTTAAACACCATTACTCAACTCAACTCAACTCTTTTTCGTTAGCTCAATGTTTCGCTTTTCAACATGACTGTACTTTAGTAGTCATTAGTCATAGATTTAACATGTTTCTGTTGGACTAATTATCGTGTTTTTCCTTTACATTTTCTATTTCTAATTGTCATTTATTTTTGAATAAATTGTCTATACTTTTTGAAATGTCATCTAATCAAATGTAGTCTGCATCAGCATGCATTTGTAGAAACTTAAGCATGTTTTACATTCACGATATTTTATTTTTATTTTCTTTACAACGGTCATATGTTTTAATTTTGAGTTAACATGTGGTGGATGCAGCTAGGTAAACAGGATGTACTTGCCCTTCTGGAGCACTTGGCCTCACTTTAGTGTGAATAATTTATTTTGCCAGTTTTCGAAGATTTTTACTTTGTTTTAATTTTAATTTTTTAATATCAAACTAACATTTTGTTTATATACCACTTACAGCTGTTGAATCTAAACGTAGTGCCACTTTATGCCGTAAGATGAAATCTGAAAGAATGACCAGTCCGACAATCTGGAAAGGAATGTGGTTTCCAAATTGTGATGAAAACGGAAAATTCTTACCAGAACAGTGCGATATTGACCGTAAGTATTCGTGTAATTCACAGAACAACTTAGCAACATGCATTTGTATTCACTGTATATGTTTTGTTTTATTTTGGACGCAGTGGTCTAAAGACTGTGATTACTATACGTAGCTTATTGCCACCCAAGGATCGAATCACATTCGGGACATATCCTAGCGTGAGTGAGTGAGTAATGGTGTTTAACGTCTCAGTCAAGAATATTTCACTTATATCGAGACGTCGCCAGCTATAGGCGAAGGTGCAGAAATTTCGCCTGTGCGTTACGCTGATGGCATTTTACAGCAGAGTTCTTTATCGTGCCAAGCCTACCAAGACACGGGACCACGTTTATTTTAAGTTGCCATCCGAAAGAACAGTGATTTTCATTCCGTAATGCCGAGTGCTTGGCGAAAGAACAGTCACTACCCACTTTTAAGTCCTAGTGTGAGAAAGTTTGTCAGTTTATCAGTTGACGAAGGTTGTTGGTTTTCTCCGGGCATTCTTTTTTCACACCATCCAAAAACAGACCGCATCGATATAAGTGATAGAATATTGACCAATATTGAGCAATCCATTACTTCGCGCTTCTATCTACACTAGAAGGGGGTTTTACCGGAATAATTGCGAAAATCCGGAATAATCAGACCAAATCCGGAATAAACCAAATTGATCCGGAATAATCAGGTAAAGTCCGGAATAAACCGGTAAAATCCGGAATAATCAGGCAAAATCCGGAATAATCAAGCAAAATCCGGAATAATTGGACTATTTTGTTACGGTAAGTTTTCCGTAATCTAAAAATTACGGTAAGTGTCTGATTATTCCGGAAAATGACCGATTATTACGGAAAAAGTCTAATTATTCCGGCAAATGTCCAATTATTACGGGAAATTTTCTAAAAAATAATAATTTTTTAAAAATATTTTACCGTAATAATTGGACATTTGCCGGAATAATTAGATTTTTACCGTAATAATCAGTCTTTTACCGGAATAATCAGACAAGTTACCGTAATAATCAGACACTTGCCGGAATTTTTAGAATCCGTAAAATTTACCGTAAAAATATTCTTATTATTCCGGATTTTGACCAATTATTCCGGATTTTGTCCGATTATTTCGGATTTGGTCTAAAAATTCCGGAATTGATCTAAATATTCCGGTTTTTCGCAAAGATTACGGAAAGTGTCTTACTATTCCGGAATTTCGCAATTATTCCGGTAAAACCCCCTTCTAGTGCTATTTCATCGCTTAACATCTGTACGGAAACATTGTATAAACTAGAGATTGTAACTGGGATACCAGTTACGTATGATTCCCCACCATCCATAAATAGTTTATGGCATATATCTGGTGAAAAGACCCAATTGGTGTAAAATTTTGTTGCCAATTTCATTACTGTGTCGCCAAAAAGGATACTTTTTGACACATACAACATTTGACGTAATACACTAGTCGAGTCGGGTACCTGCATGTGCAGGTAGTCTTACATCAAAGTTACGGCCCTTCATATATGAATTACAAGATTGAATAAAACAATAAATGAACAAGATATGTTGTTGTTTAGTTATTAATCAACAGGTAAATTTTGTGATTTTCGCGTCACATGCGTTTTTAATGTTGTGTATATATTGCCTTGATGTACGGTTACATTCTAAAGGCAGTTGTGTTTGAAGTACATTTGTACAGCGCCGACCTGGTAAACTAAAAAAAATCCTACCTTGATTACTTTTTTAAATTTCTTTGAAAGTTAGAGTAGATTTAAATTAAAGTTTTTGGTTAAGAAAAATCGTACATTGGAAGGCCTTCTCGGCATAGGAAGTGGCGTTTTCAATGAATTTCATAAAATAAGAAAACTCGTATAACCCCTCTCAGGCCTCTGATTCGGCGTCGCCGCGTGTTACAATGAATGAACACGTATTGGAGGGTTTGCGCTGGGCATCGCCAACGTCGCCAATTGCGATTTTTTTTTCTTTAACTGGCGACAATAAAACGGCGCTTTGCGATTTTTCTGGCCACAAGTTTTCAAAGTTCACCGGTATCTTGGTCACCAGTAATTAATAGGTGATAACACATTGATGCCAGTGACGGATCGGCGAGTGTCGCTGAATAAACACAGTAATTAACGACTGGTCTTAAAGATTGAGTTGATTAAGATCCTTGTCTTAGGTGTGAATGTAAGACCTTCTAATTATGGGCAGGTAGATCCAGGTAATATAGGACCGTGTCGACATTGCATGAGGATATACCTAGGTGCCCTCCCGATGTCGTCAGACAGTATAAACACCGATGAACTCGGAATTATTGTAAAATCCAAAATAAAATATAATAAAAGTTACCCTTTGTGATGTTTATTTAATATTTTTTTAAAAAGTATATTGATTAATAATCGTGATTAAATGCGCAATACACATCGTATTTTAATTTCGCGACTTATATCGGTTATTCCTATATGTTTCAGGTTCATGTTAATAACGATATATCTACTCAGTCAAAATATATGAATTTTTGTATTTGGCAATGTTCATGGAAATGGTACATTAAATTGAAATGTTTACAACAAAATAATTATCTTATAATATACAAAATGGTAGTTATAATAAATTAATTTTATTTACAATTTTTGCCTTAATTTTACGAGTATGATTTCGGGAAAAATAAATATTGGTGCCTCATAGATCGTGATCACGACTAAGGGAACAAAATAGTTTTTAAAAAACGTTCTAAATTTCATTTCAAATTTTAATATAATTCTTATCTTATGCATCACCATAGCGTCAATTTTCCAATATATTTCAACACACTATATAAAGTCCGGTTAAAGGGACAAACGACATACCGGTCATTAGGAAAGTGTCAGTCAGTAAAAGGAGAAATTTCATTGGTGTTAACTTAAAAAGTGGGCAGTCTTCTACTTCCACAGTCAGTAATTAACAGAAAACCCCGAAGCCATTGCGACACGCTTAACCTTCTTCGATCTATCAAGGCAAATTGTATACAACATTCAGCTCATTGTGTAAGGTTTTAATAACAGGCGTGTGACGTGACAAGCTGTGGTTTTAAAAATCGCCAAGTTTTTGATGGTCACTAATCGGATTAACTCATAGGTGAAAGCATTTGCTTGGTATGATTAAAGTGTCGTAACCAGCTTATGTCCATTCAGAATTAGTTTCCCCGGGTATTTAACTACGTATTCAATTAAGCAATTTACACCCACCCACCCACCTTCAAGATAACGAAATTGAACACGTCTTGATTATCTACACATACAACAGATTATTGGTAGCAAATTTCATCTAAATCCATCAAGCCGTTCCCGAGATAGGCTGCATCATATGGTCCTGGCGGAATAATAATAATAAAAATAAAAATAATAATAATAATAAGAAGAAACAGAACGAAAACAATATGATATCCCACCTTCGGTGGTGGGGAATCATAACAATCATAATAACAAGGATATAATAAACCCATACTTATTTATCAAATTTTTAAAATTGTCAACAACAATTTAAAAATGTGAGTAAGGAAAAGAAATTGTTTGGATTTTATAATCCTCAAATGAATTCAAAATATTCAAATATGTATAAAAATATTGGAAAACTTTATAATCAATAATGACAAAACAGTACACAACTGTCGAAAGTTTAATCCTGAGATAACTAAAAAGGGAGTCGAAAATCGACATGTAGAAAACAAGTGACCGGAAAAGCTGCAGAGATTGATAACACTGTCGACAACCTGTCGAAAGATGCTAACTGCTAACAAACGGCTAAAATGAATTGTCGATTGGCTACTTAGTGTTTATCTTTCGTCATGCCTGTAATGTAAATTAATTACTGTCCTCGTACCTGGTTCTTGTTGAGGTGGCAAGTAATGAAGCTAATGTAACCAATTGCATGTACATTTCATTTGCCCGGAAACGTTAGTTATACATCAAATTATCCGGACTCTTGGTTCAATAAATAAAACCAATATGCACACATGTAATAGGCGATATAGTGGAAGCGCGTGGCCTAGTAGTTAAGGCGTTGGACTCATGATTCGAAGGTCGTGGGTTCGATCCCTGGACGGGGCGATGTGTTGTGTCCTTGAGCAAGACACTTAATTTCACGTTGTTCGAGTCACTCAGCTGAAAAATAAATGAGTACCAGCAAAATGCTGGGGGTTAACCCTGCGATGGACCGGCGTCCCATTCAGGGGAGAGTCTTGTACTCTCAGTCGCTTAACGCCACCGAAACCGGGATAAGCTCCGGCCTGATGGGCCTAATGGCTCGGGACAGACTTTAACTTTTTAATAGGCGATGTGTTCACGTTAGTTTAGTTTATTAGCGTTTTAATAACGATCATTTCGTAGAAAAACTACTACAGCTGTGAAGAACAAACAAATTCATTACATTAGGTTCCCCGCCTGTAGACACATCTAAGGGCCATAACTCTCAAGCAAATCACAAAACGAACTTGGTTTAATAATGCGCGTCTCCTATCAATGTTGATGCTTTTTACCAAGTTTGGTAAAACAGTGCTGTGACATACAGCAAACATAGTTTTGGGGACTTACTCCGGACAAGAAGTGTATGTACAGACGGAAAGGTGGATGTTCGAATTTTAATAATATATCCCCTCTTTCTTTGAAAGACAGGGTATGGAAAATACAGAGTTTTGTCATTGATATAGAGGTTCTGATTCCACAAATACGCTATGATTATGTATAGATAATAGATTTCTTCCATTGTCTACCAAAGGTATTAAAATGCAGAAGAATTGATCATTAAAATATATCTTGACAGTAGATTTATTCTTATCACATCGATTGATATCAATAAAAACACAGTACAAGCCTGGCCAAAGTTTAACAATTAGCTAACAAAAAGAGTCGAAGTTCGGCTGACTAGTGGGCAAGATATACAGCCAATGTCTAAAAAAGCTGCTAGAAAATAGCTAAATGCTGCCGAAAATTTACTGAGAGATAGATGGCAGCTGTCAAATAGCTGTCGAAATACATCAAACAAGGAAAAGCAACCGAGTGGACAAGATATAGACATACGGTGATAGAAAAGCTGTGGCGAGATGGTTAAAAGCTGCCAAAAATTTACCGAGAGATAGATGACAGCTGTCAGATAGCTGTCAAGATATAACAAACGAGGAATAGTAGTCTAAGCAAGGTTACCGAGTGGACAAGATATAGACAGCCAGTGACCGAGCTGTGAGGGAAGATGGTTTAAAGCTGCCAAAAATTTACCGAGAGATAGTTGACAATTATCGGATAGCTGTCGAGATATAACAAAGGAGGAAATGCAGTCAAAGTTCGGCTACCGAGTGGACAAGATAAGCCATTGACCGAGCTGTTAGGGGACGGTTAAAAGCTGCCAAAAATTTACCGAGAGATAGATGACAGCTGTCGGAAAGCTGTCTAGATATAACAAAATAGGAAAAGTAGTCGAAGTTCGGCTATCGAGTGGACAAGATATAGACAGCCAGTGTCCAAAAGATGCTATCAGATAGTTAAAAGCTGCCGAAAATCTACTGAGAGATAGATGACAGCTGTCGGACAATAACAAACGAGGAGTAGCGGCCGAAGGTTGGCTACCGAGTGGACAAGATATAGAAAGCCAGTGACCGAGCTGTCAGGGAAGATGGTTAAAAGCTACTAAAAATTTACCGAGAGATAGATGACAGCTGTCGGAAAGCTGTCGAGATATAAAAAACGAGGAAAAGCAATCAAAGTTCGGCTATCGAGTGGACAAGATATAGACAGCCGGTGTCCAAAAATCTGCTATGAGATAGTTAAAAGCTGCCGAAAATCTACTGAGAGATAGATGGCAGCTGTCGGAAAGCTGTCGGGATATAACAAACAAGGAAAAGCAGTAGAAGCTAGGTTACCGAGTGGACAAGATATAGACAATCAGTGACCGAAAAGCGTCGAAGAGACAAATACCAGCTGCCGATAATCTATTGAGAGATAGACGACAGCTGTCGAGATAACAATCGAGTAACCAAAATGAGCTGCCAACTCGTTACCAATTCCTTAGATCAAACAAGTCTGTACTGTGGTTAATCATGATACATCACACATATTTGTAACAATAAACATGACGATTCTCCAATCTATATCGATTCATTACGCAATCTTGTCATAAACAGGTGTAATTTATATACACTAAAGTGCAACATAAACGTAATCATAATTGTAAATTTGACTATAAACAACATTTCCACAGTCTCAATAAAACAAAATTCGAAATAAATAAATGAGGAACTACGTACATTAAAGACATGTCGAAATTTTAACGAAAAAGGATTTGAAGCTTGGCTGCCGAATGGTCAAGCTATGAATGGTCAGTGACCAAAAATTGAAAAGCTGTGGGGATATAGGCAACGTTTGACCGAGATGAGCTGCCCATTTGGTAATAATTCTTTGTGTAAGTGTTAAACTTTCGACAGGCCTGTACTGCAGCTAATTTTACTATAAACTACAGTACAGACCTGTAGAAAGTTTACCACTAAGTTCACGAGTCGTAGTGGTCGGGATACAGACGGATTGTGGCAGAAAAGCTATCGAAAGAGATATATAGCAGCTGTCTAGAAATGTAGTTAATAAGGGACCTGGATGAGCTGATGATTCGAAACTACTTCAATAGCTTAGTGTCCAACGTTCGACAGGTTTGCACTATACAGTGCAGACCTGACGAAAGTTTAACACAATAAGTAACAAAATAAGTGTCGATTCGGCAGGTCATCTCGACACCTCGTTAGCTGTATCTCGGCAGCTTCTATCTATCGCTTGGCAGCTTTGCGATCACTAGCTATACTTATTTCTGTCATTCGGCAGTCAAAAGTTGACTCATTTTACTAAGCTCACTTTCGACGGGTCTGTACTGTGCATTTGCACAACCGTAGAACAGAATCCAATGTACAGTCCAACCTGCCTAAAAGGCCACCTCTATATAAGGAGCACCTGCTTATTAAGGCCAGTAAAATTGTATCCCAATTGTTCTTTTTTCATATTATTTGAACTTGTATAAAAAGGCCACCTGCTCATAAAGGCCACCTTTACTGGTTCCCTTGGGTGGTCTTAATAGACAGGTTTGACTGTAATTAATTAGGAATTAGGTACAATACAGACCTGTCGAAAGTTTATTACCAAATCGACAGTTCGTCTCGGTTCCTGATTATCTACCTTTCGGTGGCTTTTCGCAGCTGCTTTCAATCTCTCAGCAGCTTTTTGGAAATAACTCCTCATTATTCGGCCACTCGACATCCGAGGTTCGACCCCTTTTTGTTAGCTCTGTGTTAAGCTTTCGACAGGTCTGTATTGCATCAGTGAATTTAAATCCCTGGTCGTTATTTGCGATTTATTGCCCAGAATGGATAAAGAATGTTTTCAATCTAAATAAACACAACAGAACTACATGTATTCACTAGATAACAAAATATATCATACTCTTTTCAATTTTTATGAAATAATACATTCAAAAGTAGCATAATTATGACAATCGTTTTGTTTTACCATCCGAAACAAGTAAATCATTCTTTATGAACAATTGTAGAAATGTTATTATTTTACTTCTGAAAGAAATTTAGTTCACTTATAGTGGAGTGTAACGGATTTATGAAATTTTATGTCAGTCAAAATTCTTTTCCCTTATATCGAGACAGCCAGTTCAGTAAAGTTAATGCACAAAATCGTTTATCGCAAATAAAAACACTTTAGTCAATTTAAACTGTACTTTTATATCGAATTTTTATTTTTTATTTTTTATTTTTTTATTTTTTTACATTTTTATAACATTTTGAAATTTCACAAAACATTTGGTTAAGATAAAGGATCTTGGACCTTGGAAAATTCAAATGTTACAATAAAAAAACAAGGTAAATTCTGTATCGGAGTATTTTTTGTGACATTTTTATGGTAATTTTATTTAAATCTTAGTCTTTATTCAAAGTAGGAAGGCTTATATTATATTCTCGTTTCGTAATACAATGAATTATCTTGAGGAAGACCAGATATTAAAGACATTCTTCCAAGGAAAAGACCAATATATATGCTAAAATTGTCAGAGGCAATATTGGGATTTCAATAATGAGTTGCCTCCCTTAATCGAATTGTATAAATTTATAAAACAGATTGACCTGTCCGGTTGACCTTTAATTTAAAAGTAATTGTGGACGGTGCATTTACGTATAGGTAACACATGTTTTTGTTTCGTCTACATAATGGCGGAAAATGTTTTTCATGTATAACTGCGAATGATACATAAGCCATGTAATGAGCGGATCATCGTGTATAACATACAGTCCAACCTGCCTTAAAAGCCACCTCTATATAAGGGTCACCTGCTTATAAAGGCCAAGAGAATTTTGTCCCCATTGTTCTTCAGTCATATATTTGAAACTGTATATAAAGTCCACCTGTCCATTAAGGCCATTTTTACTCCCTTGGGTGGCATTTATAGACAGGTTTGATTGTAATAAATTTTCCTATTGAGAGGTCAAACTTATAGGTCAATGTTGCTGTCTATACACTATACATGTGTATGTTTTGATTTGATTTTTTGAAATATTGAAATGCACCTTGTCCTTGATAAGTTTTATTCATGCACACTCACATTGACCTTTGTAATGTTTAGACTAAATTACATATTATACCAGTTTTGATTTTACAGCACTAGACAGCCGTTTCGGAATACAATTCCTCATCAGTAGTGCTTTGACCAAAATTATGAAACCCAAATTGTTATCAAGATGTTGAAAAGATACTCAAAGGACCCAAATTTATTTTACCAAATTTAGCTAAGGAAATAATTGCATGAGGGAGTATACCTTACTTTTTGAGGAATTTTAACTAGCTGCAAATTTAGACAATAGTATATTCCTGACGCGCGGAAGCGCGTGGCCTAGTGGTTAAGACGTTGGACTCATGATTCGAAGGTCGTGGGTTCGATCCCTGGACCGGGCGATGTGCTGTGTCTTTGAGCAAGACACTTAATTTCATGTTGTTCCAGTTCACTCAGCTGAAAAATAAATGAGTACCAGAAAAATGCTGGGGGTTAACCCTGCGATGGACCGGCGTCCCATTCAGGGGAGAGTCTTGTATTCTCAGTCGCTTAACGCCACCGAAACCGGGATAAGCTCCGGCCTGATGGGCCTAATGGCTCGGGACAGACTTTAACTTTTAACTTTTAATATTCCTGACAATAATACACAAATATTAAAAAAGATCAATTTCTTAAGACAAATATCCCATCCCTAATATTGCCAAGGGGGACGGACACTAAAATTTGTCATGCTGGTTTACATTTGTGTCGAGTTTGATCAAAACCTATCCATATACATTGGGGATATTGGACTGACAGACGGAAGAGTTGATAAACCTCCTGCCGTTCGTTTCCGGGGGTGGGGTATGTATAATAAAACGAACTATAAATTATAGAGAGCGTTGCACAATTGAAAGGATTTATGATATTTTTTCTGTATACTTTTTAATTTTGTGTTTTAGATAACTGTTTCTGTGTTGACACTGAAACAGGTGTTGTCGACGAAAGCACGAAGATGTTTGGTAGTGTCAACTGTCTTCCTCAAGCCACTGAAGCAAGTAAAGGTGATGCATTTGTTTATCCCTTTCTCCTCCATTGTGTATTCATGCATTAGTTTGTTCATAAATTCGCGAAAATTACAGCCCACGAAAAGGTCGAAAATTGAAAAAAAAAAAAAAAAAAAAAAAAAAAAAAAAAAAACGCGAAAATTATATCTTTTGGTTTTGGTTTTTATTTTATTTGTAGTTTTTAACTCCTAAAATGAATTTTACTAGAATACAACAAATTTCTTCGTTTAGTAAGGTCACAAGCTTAAAGCGTATGGACATTGTCATATTCAGGTTTTTTTTGGAATTACAAAAGATGGCATATGCCATCTGAGTAATAACGTGGTCATTAACCCACCCATAGCTTATATATATATATATATATATTTATCTAACATTAGACTAGTTTTTCTACGAAATACAAGTTTTATCAAACACCTAGATACAGAATCTTGTATCACACTGTGGTGATACAACATTGGCGGTAAAGTGCACGTGCACGTTATCATTGTGACGTCATTCGGGAGAATGTAGAACAAATGTCATAACATAGTTCAGTGGTTTTCTGTGGTAAAATGTATTTTTTTCACACTAAGTATTGTTTTTTTTATTATTTTAAATAACCTAATTGGAAATGTTAGATAACTTGCGCGACTCGTAGTGATACGGCTACGAAAAAAGGACTCGACCTGATACTGAGGGTTGTACCTACACACTGTGTATATAATATGTATATATTTAAGTTTTATCTCTGAAAAGAGTATAAAGAATATTCTGACCACGATTATTAAATCAAACCCCATTAACTGTTAATACAAAAAAACTGTATACAAACACAATACGACATCAAACAAAAAACAGTAGCAGTATAGTTCGTGCAAATATACCGTACACACCTGTCGAAAGTTTAACACTGAGCTAACGAAAACAATCCGAGGCTTGGCTACACAGAGTTTTCCGGATTTTTAGTGACCGAAATGCTGAGGATAGATAGGTAGCAGCTCTCAAATAGCTGTCTAGATGTAGATTGCAACTGTCCGAAAGCTGTCGAGATGTAGATTGCAACAGACCAAAAGCTGTTGAAATGTAGGCAACAAGGGACTTATATGAGCTTCTTATTCGCTAGCCTACTTGTTTAACTTTCGACAGACCTGTACTGCAGTTCAGCTGTCTGACGTAAATTGAGTTAGTCTAATCGGCAAATTAAGTTACCTCTCATAAATTGAGTAATTTCTGGTGTTGAATGTAACATCTATGCCACAATTATAGCCTCATAACGGTACAATTCTCATACACAAATAAATTGCTGTTTCCAAAAGAAGAAAAATTGATTTAAACCTTCAGGTCTGTTTGGGTGTAAATTTTTCGATGGGGGAATTCTTCCAACTAGAATTGGAAATATAGAAATTTGACACGTAATGTTTGCGTAAAGCAAACGTAATAAGAGGGTCATGATGGTTTTGGATGTTTGATCTTTTACACGAAATAAAGGCAGATTTGAGTAAATTTAGTTTGGTTTTTTTTTGGAAATTTTTTACTTTTATCAGACACGAAATATCATCCATTATACATTATATTTATATGCAATTTTATACAATGTCTTATAAAGCATGCGTTCTTAGCCATGTCAACACTATGTGCACCAATGAAGCCCTCTGTCGCTACCAATGAAAATGTATGAAAAAAAATTGAAATAAAACTCAATTTCGTTTGACCAAATGCTCTTTTCACGCTTGCAAATTATGTTTGTCTTCTGTAAATCTTTAATTTGGAACCAATCGACCATACAGACTTCCCAGTTTCAAAACCATTAAAAAAAAAAAAAAAAAAAAAAAAAAAAAAAAAAATACGTGATGGATTATTTACTAGACAGTATTCCAAACATTCCTATATAATAAAAGAAATTTAGCTTTTTCAGGACCGAATTCATCGAAAGCAAAGCTTTCACTATTAATAACATATGTACATTATGTAAAATATATTCTAAAAGTAATTAAACAACAAAACGTCAATTGCTCCAACATAACAAACCGTATACTGGTGAGTTGAACCAATATGTCGCCATTTTGAAACACGAACAGAAAGAGATTACGAGAGATCTCGAGAGATTTCAAAACAAAACATTTTAAATGAATCTGGGATTTCCCTATGAAATATAAAGAAAACTATTTGGGCTTTTAAATACTTGGCCTACAAAAATAAACTATGTATACATAAACATGTTTTATCAAAGAAAACCTTTTTTATGCAGATGTTGAAATATCCAAAAGAGAAACCGGTGTAGAAACTTCAACACGTGGGTATACATTATGTGAGCAGATGAGAGCAGTAAGAATGACTAGCTTTGTGATTTGGCAAGGAATGTGGACTCCAAAATGCGACAGTTTAGGAAGATTTCTACCAGAAAGAATCTGGGATTTCCCTATGAAATATAAAGAAAACTATTTGGGCTTTTAAATACTTGGCCTACAAAAATAAACTATGTATACATAAACATGTTTTATCAAAGAAAACCTTTTTTATGCAGATGTTGAAATATCCAAAAGAGAAACCGGTGTAGAAACTTCAACACGTGGGTATACATTATGTGAGCAGATGAGAGCAGTAAGAATGACTAGCTTTGTGATTTGGCAAGGAATGTGGACTCCAAAATGCGACAGTTTAGGAAGATTTCTACCAGAACAATGTGATAATACACGTATGTTTTATTTCAAGTCTAGTGCGTCAAGTTTGACCTGGCCGTTTGACCTTTAATTTGAATATTCAAACTGACGTATCCATTGTGTAATTAAGGGGCTATATAAAGTTTATATACGTGTATAAGGATAGAGAATAGTAATATTGGGTACGGGGTGTTTGTGGTAATGAAACATGCTGTCTTACCGAAACCATACAGTCTTTTAGCCCAATCTAATTAATCAAATTAAAGGTCAAACGACCAGGTCAAACTTGACGTACTATAGTATTTTACATCACGATACGCGATAGTTTTATATTTTTGATTCACATTTATTTGATAGATTAAATTAGGTTTTACATTCACAATAAAGAATATTAAACTTACATCAAGACGTCACCAGCTACAGTTGAGGTGACATAAATTATAACCACTCCTTCCAGTGTGTTTAAAGCAATAAACAGAGGGATGCCAAGCGTGTAACGCTTACCATGATACTGGGGATCTCTTCCAAAAGACCTCGTTACTTATTCAAATGTCAAGTGCTTGATACTAACTGTTTTTAAAGTCTTGCTCAGACCCGAATTTGAAGTGCACTTTTGAGCCTAGCAACGTATAAGCTTGTGATCCTAACATGGCCACCACAGTGGGTGTGTCAAAACTCCCAATCTGATTGATCAATTGTGTCGGATTCATTGACATTTTTGAATCCATGGATACAACGAAAAAGCGAAAAAAAAATCGCAGAGCATAATATGAATAGCTCGCATATTAAGCAATGAATCTAAAGGATAATATAATATTTTGTTTTTGTACTGTTTATTTCAGAGCACTGTTTCTGTGTGTCCCCAGATAAAATTATTATATTTTTTGTACTGTTTATTTCAGAGCACTGTTTCTGTGTGTCCCCAGATAAAATTATTATATTTTTGTACTGTTTATTTCAGAGCACTGCTTCTGTGTGTCCCCAGATAAAATTATTATATTTTTGTACTGTTTATTTCAGAGCACTGCTTCTGTGTGTCCCCAGATAAAGGTGAAGTGGATGAAAGCACAAAGGTTCTTGGTAGCGCTGACTGCACATCCCATTATTAATTCATATTCGTACTTAATTTATATACCATATACGTGTATAGAATTTGAAAATAAATAAAACATGTTCTTGCATATGGTCACCTTGAAGTTGACATGTCACAGTGACAAGAGTAAAAATGTCAAAAATAAATAAATGAATATAAAAAATCAATAATTACAGGGAAAATGTGCAGATCAACAAGAGTATAAAGAAACATAAAGAAATAACTCAAATAGCAGTCTCTATGCGTGTCATCCGTTGTGCTGTGTTGTCGGTGTATACCCATTAGCTGTGTCGTGTTGTCGGGGTTTTCTCGTTAGTTTATGTCATGTTTTAGGGGTTTTCCCGTAAGTTATGAAATGTTGTTGGTGTTTTCTGTTAGTTATGTTGTGTTGTTCGGGTTTCCCGCTAGTTGTGTCGTGTTGGGGTTTTTCCGTAAGTTGCGCCATGCTGTCAGGGTTTCCCATTAGTTGGGGTATACCCGTACGTCGTAGCTGACGGGGGTGTCGAAATATTACAATATGACTGTACCTGTCTTCGATGAAACATACAGAAGCAATTGTATTTCAATTCCCAATGAAAGACAATGGGGGTCATGACCCTTGATGTGTATCAATTTTCCCGCAATATTACGTCATGTCCTACACAGGGGGTCGCGTGGTCATGTGAGACACGCCGATCTCTCATGGCTAAAAACCCTATATCACACGGGCAAATATGGAAAAAATAGCGCCAAGGTACAAAATATTTATTAAAAGAAAGAATTGTAAATATAAGAAATGACATTTCTGCTCATGGTATTTCAAGGGGTAATGAAAGATAGTGTGGCGCGTGCTTCGCCCTTCATTTTGAATTTGGCACGCGCCACATTATCTTTCATTACCCCTTGAAATACCATAATCAGAATGTCATTTCTTAAATACACTCACCTCTTTGAGTACATCTGTGCACTGTGTACGTATATGTATTAACTTGGATATTTACAGTACCCATGTATCAGGTGGATCCTCCTATATAAATATTCCTTATGAAAGGTCAAGCGGACAGGTCAATGTTGTTTACCTATATCTCTCGACGCTAGCTATCCATATCTTGACCACTCTTCTTTGTTTACTAAGTGTTAAACTTTGGGCAGGCCTGTAGTGTAATTGCTAAGATTACAGACACAAAAGGAATTCATATTGATGTTTATATAAGCGTTAAATAATGGCACCAAAATGATAGTCAGTATTACAATAATGGCAGCCTAAAATAGTCGAGTAGGCATTTTACGAACCTAGAAAGTCAAATTGAAGTATATACTGCGATATAAAATATCTTCCAATAGCTTGTAATATATCCTTTTAGATGTTTTCAAGTATGAGAAACCAATTTCTGGTCTTAATTTTAACATACGGAACACTTAACTTGCACAATAAGCTATAAATCCAAGATGACCGCCGGATGCCATCTTGAAATATTGTTTTTATACAAAGCAAATTTATGATAGGTTGTAATATATCTTTCCAGGGGTATTTAGGCATGGACAACTCAATTCTGACATTAGTTTTACATTAAATACCATCATGTCTATAATGACCGACCATATGTGTCAAATAACTATTCAAGCTAGGATAGCCATGGGTACTCTCATTTTGTGTAAAAATTTAAACATTCCTTTTCTCCAGAAGAGATACAAAATTGTTTACAGGATTTTTTAAGGCAATCATGTCCTTGTGTTGCACTTATGATTTTGTGCCTTATATTGACATAACATGACATAAAGACGTTCTTGTGGCACTGGATGTCCTTTCGCAATAACATGTAATGAGAATTGATCTTTGAATTTCAATCCGAAATCGGTTATCATTTCATACTCTTCAGGAGGATCTTGACTGTAGGTACCCTTTCACAACATTAACTAAAGGTGAGACAACAGAAAATAGTGTTTGAAACAAAGTCGTAACTATTAGGCTTTGATGTTCTTTATGAAGAGCCTAAAGAAACATTTTTCCTGCTGGTTGGCCATGCAGAAAGAATGGTTCAGATCTTATTAAGTTATTTGTGATCTTTGTTTACCAAGAACATCAACTAAATGAGAAAAAGAAGAGTTTGTAATTCGGATGTTGTATCACAATCTCTAAGAGCATGCATACCTAACAGTTCAAGATATCTCGAAGGGAGATCATGTCCCTAAGTGCATGCACGCCTGGTAGTTCAAGACATCTCGAGCGAAGACCATGACACTGAGGGCATGTATGCCTGTCAGTTCAAGACATCTCGACCCAAGGCCATGCCACTTACAGCAAGCATGTCTAGCAGTTCAAGACATGTCAAACCACGAACATGACACTGAGAGCATGCATGTCTGGCAGTTCAAGACATCTCGAACCAAGACCATAACACCTACAGTGTGCATGCCTGTCAGTTCAAGACTTCTAGAACCAAGATCATGGCACTTACAGCATGCAAGACATCTCAAATCATGACCATGACACTGAGAGCATGCATGCCTGGCAGTTAAAGACATCTCAAATCATGACCATTGTTTGATGCATAGATGTTCAAAACTCCATCCTTCTATCCTATTACTCCATCTGTATATCACACTGTTTTCATGCTTATACACACAATACACTAGGAAAACAAAAACATCTGTGTCGTCAATCAGCACACAAATGCTATCACGACATGTTTATATAGCCTGGAGAACATACGATACATAGTTATGCTGGATTCATCATGGCCGAATCCACAATTGTATACATATTGCTGTGTTGTTTCCTCTGTCCTGGTCCTTAGAAGATACGAGATAGTATTTGTCAAATACAAGATTTTCTTTGAAGTGTCTGGGTACCAATCTGACCTATTTTGGGTTGATGCAATGGAATCTGATGTGTTATCCCCATGTAACCAAGGGATGCGATAGAAAAAGTGTGAATCATTGTGATTGTTTGTGAGTTTTGGGTGAACGAACTCCACAAAGCGATTTGACTAGAGCTGACTTCATGCCTTTCCAATGACAACCGTTTTCAACCACTATCAAAAAGGAACAGAACAGATATCAAATACAAGCAGAAGCTAAGCTCAAACTGCCCTGCTGTCTAAACAACGGTAACCAATGAAACATGTTTCCAAGGTCAACAACTTGCTTTGTTTTTGCATCTTGACGGCGTCGCTTTGAAACATCTTTATAAGCTAATACTGGCATTCTAAAACTCATCAGGTTGACTTGATTGTACTCGTATTCCATCTAATCATACATTACAACTGAATCCACCACATTGACACATAAGAAGCAATTTTACGAGCAATTTCCTTATGACCTGTTTTCATTTAGAGGGAGTTTGAAGAAGCAATAATTTTTGGTCAGATATATCCAAGGAACACAAAGGATTGAACTCTCTGAGTTATGGTCCGTATCACACTCAGAATATATTCATTCCAATCGATCAGAGAAGCACCAATCTACCCACTAAAATTATCAGGCTAAAGAGCCATGCCTTTGAAGACTCATTTTTTAAATTTGATAGCAGTTTGCTCTCCAAACTGGTTAGCTAAGACATCATCCTAATAACCATAATGGTGCCGACATGCAAGACAGGACACGCATGTGTTTATAGCAGACACTGAGAAAGTTTACCAGCGTATTGTACATGTTCAGCATCAAATAAAATTATTCGTTGGGCGTGTTAATCAGGATACAATCAGTTTTGTTGGAAGATTGTGTAGGGGTATTATTTTCTGCGGTCCAGTATAATTTGAAACAGCATTGTCAAGATCTAGACGTTGAGATGTTGCTTAATGGCGACTTAA
This sequence comes from Anadara kagoshimensis, assembly GCA_021292105.1. NCBI lineage: Eukaryota > Metazoa > Mollusca > Bivalvia > Arcoida > Arcidae > Anadara > Anadara kagoshimensis. Next base: position 27,304,724 of record CM037864.1, read on the forward strand.
AAGTAAACCAAATCTAGACTGTGCACTACCTTTTCACTTACACCACATTGATAAACATGGAAGTCTGTAGTCATAGCGTGTGTATCATAGTAGTCATTTGGAGTGGAAATAGTAGATCAAAACTATCATAAAACCAAAAATATGAGTTATAAAGTTTAACTCCAACCAATCAATTTGTGGAAGGCTGTTGCATTATCAGTGGCAGATTTTACTGTAGATTCCCGAAACCATAATACTTCATTATATGACGTAATGTATCAGTGTTCATGTAAAAATCGAATCAATTCACTGTTGACAAACTTATTATTTAGTTTGATAAAAAGTCCGAGTATACTTTGGTTTTCAATCGTGGTAATATATATGTGACTGGATTAACTATGATAGCAATAATGTGGCTTTGAAAACTTCTTCGTTGGATACACACTTTAAAAGACACTTTAGCAAAGTGAACTAGCCTTTACGCTAGACTTAGTAAAGCTAAAATCACTAAGATCATGTTTTAATATCTTATTATAAGGAATTGGTCGAGCCTCATTTATGACCTTTAAATCAAAATGTATCAAGATGTACTTGATTTTGTATGATTAAGTTACGCAGCTTTGAATGTGATATACTGAGTTACATCTTGTAATAAAAAACCATGTTACTCCTACCTTTGTTGGTCAAAATTGTTAAATATACGTTTTAATTGCCCCAAATATTAAAAACAACGGAAATGAGTTCCTCATCCCTGAAAACATATAAAACGGTATACTACAAGCTATTGTAGAACAATTCTTACAAAAGATAGATTTTCAATATGGCGTCAGGCAGCCATCTTGGATATATGCAAATTATGCAATTTGCCCAAAGTTGCCTTCAGGGCAACTAACCTAATTTAACTCTAGGGACCCTATAGAATACAAAACAGCAAAAAAACTTCATAGGAAAAAACATTTCTAGGTTCAAGTATTGAGTATATGGGAGTGTCAACTCGACTAAAAAGTACCTAACTTGTTGCTGGGTTCTCGTCAGTCAATTTACCACTGTAATTTTCTATCATTAGTTAGTGTGGCCGATGTTTTGATATAGAATCGAGATAAACCGCTAAATCAAAACGAGCGAATTCCATCCTTTAGAAAGTAAAAAAAAAAAACAATGTAGTTATGAAACGCCCAAGTCAAGAATCTGTCACTTATTTTGGGGCGGTCAGCTCAGGGATGGTGGAGGGGACCGGAGTACATGTATTTGGAGAAAACCACTAACAACTGACAAGTTTTCCCTTTCTTGGATTTATCCCGACGGTGATTCAAACCTAGGCGATGGGAGACGCTTACGAAAGAACTAAATATAAAAATAAAACTCCCAACTATTGGACGAGGAGAGAGTTTAGTTTAGTTGACTAACTGTTTTTCATGTACCGGTCAAGAATATTTCACTTATATCGAGACGACGCCTGCTATAGGCAAAGATGCAGAAATTTTGTCTGTGCGTTGCGTGATGACATTATACAGCAGAGATCTTAATCTTGCCACGCCTACCGTGACACGGAACCTCGTTTTTTTTAAAAACAAAATTCACTCCGAAAGAACCGTGACTTTCATTTTGGAATGCCGGAACGAAGAGAGAAAATGGTATATATTGATGTATGATCCTTACCATCCAATAATATACATCAAGCATGTTCTTAAAATGTATAAAGTACCAGAACAACATACTAAAGTTTTACAATCATTCCTTAACTAAGATTTTCATTTATTTAAATCTGGCAAATTTGATATAGTAATAATTATAACTTAGTTGATTTGAGGATAATCAAGGGTATTATCCCATTTTTAAAGATCCTTTTACTGAAGCTCATAACAATTTGTTTTTAGTTTTGTCAAATATTTATATTCCTAGTTCTAAATTTATTGCCAAATTTGCTAAATTAAAGTTAATGAAAATCTTAGTTAAGAAACGGTTTTGAAACATATATTATTGAATATATATAGAAGTCTCTGTGTCCAGGGTCGCCCGGGATATAATTGATGCCCCATAGTTCTGGCATGTCCCATGTTGATTACACACGTGGCGGGTGTAGCTATCTAAACAGGCGGGAATTACCACCCTTTTGGAGCACCCGATCTCCAAAGGTCTTACTTTTGGATTGTGATTCGGAAATGGATTAGTATGTTTGTTTTTGAAATATATAAAGTAAATAGCTAACCATCTATGGTAAATCTCTAAAACATATCGAGGGCTTAGAGGTAAAAGGGGCTATAATAAACCTTATAAAGAAGGCATATAGCTATAGCCCCTTTTACCGATAAGCCCTCGATCTATTAGTATATAGTGTACTCCATAGAGCTCAAACAACTTGATGTTTAAAACATTGCAAAATGATTAGAATTGAAAATGAAAATAATTTTTAAAAATTGATAAAATTAAAATAATTTTTTTTTGGTTATCGACATTGTGTCATTATTGACATAAGACACGAACAATTTAATTGACAAAAGTACAGAAAAACGTACAATTAATACGAATACAAATAAACATGTTTATCAACACGCCTTAATTATAACAATTTGTCACCCTTAAAAGAAATTTCTCGCATAGCGACCATGTGGTTAACTTGCCGAAAATACATAGAACTTGTCACACTGGGGTAATCCTGATACACCGTATTTCATTTACGTCAGAGTATTCCGTCGGTTTTCATTTACGTCCGAGTAAAATGATACATTTTTGTTCGTTACGCTTTACGTTAAAGAGAAGAGATGACTTTTTTCATATAACTTCACAAAAACGAAACTTCAACAGAAAGGAAACTGTTATTCGCACTATATTTGATGGTATTTAACTGCCTCATATAAAATCTTGCAAGAAATAGTCATATTATTCACGTGCCTGTAACATTTCCACTTTTGGTAGGTCCTTTTGTTTAGCAGCTGATTGGTTGGTTGAGATAAAATGTAGAAAGTGATGTCATTATCTGTTTATATAGTTAAGTTATAACAATTGTATCAATTTCAGTATTCTTTCTATATCTGTAACCTTGACCCTGAACCCATGACCTTGATCTATATGATCACCATGTCAATACTATAACCTAACATACATTCCTATACAAAAACTTAATAGTCAGTGTAGATAATTAACCATTTTGGTTTACTTGTGCATCTGTGACCTTGAATTTTGAACCCATGACCTTGATCTATGTATAAAAATGATCGTCATGTAAATACCTACAATAAACTGAAAATCCCATGCATTATCACCTGAAATGTTTTTAAAAAAATTAACAATTTTAATCAAAGGTCATAAACTGGGACATGACCTTGAGCTTTGATCTTGACATTAATTCGATGAAAATAGCAAGACAAGATCAACAGTGAATTCTCCATCATACAGTTCAGCCTTTGTCGAGTTTTACAAATTACAAACTTTACGCAAATCACACATAACCTATTTTTGTCCAATTTTCACGAAAAACACAATTTTCATGTGCCCAGGTATTCTGAATCCAAATATCCAATCAAATTTGCTTCCACGTTTTGGTTTCAGAGAATTTTTTTTGGTCTTTTTGCTATATTTAGTAACGACAGCCATCTTGTTAGGTGTGACCAAATCACGAACACAATCCTAACTGCCAGTTACCCAGGCATGATAATCACAAAGTTTTATCAAATTTGTTGTATAAAAGTAGTTTTAGAGGACTGATGATCAAAATGTAAAGTTTACGATCGACGCACGGAACACGAAGGACGGTGATAGATTGCAATAGCTCAACTGAGTCCATAGCTCAGGTGAGCTGAAAAACATATATATGAACTAAATTTGATCCTATTCAAGATGATATTTAACACACACAGTAAAATCTGCTTACTTGCTTTGAAAGCCAGTAAAACTATATCCCAATTGTTCTTTATTTATGTCATTAGGATCACCTGTACATAAAGCCAGCTTTACTAGTTCCCTTGAGTGGCCTTTATCAGCAGATTTGACTAGGCTTATTTGTGCAATTGGTATAACTATCTATAAGTCGGTTTACTCTCACTCTTTCGTAAGTGTTTCCTTTTGGAAAAATTGTATTGCTATATAAGAGTGTACATTGTATGTTGATTTTGTTCTTTATTGGTTCTGGTTACGAGCTGTGTATTGTTCTGTTCTCTCTCAAAAAATAGAATCCTATCCTGCAATGCTTTCTGAATCACTTCTGAAACAACCAGCGAAGATTTAATCGAGAGAGACATTCGATTTTATGTTATAATGAAGAGTGTGCTCAATCAATTGCGAATCATATTAAACGGAAAGCGTAACATATCTTCACGGAAAGCATAACACAGCTGGTGGGAAAGCGTAACATTCATGCCACTCCTATTAAACGAAACATTAAACTTCGCTTAAAAGCAGAGTAAAGCTTCTATTTTCGCAAGTTTTCGAGCGTCTTCTTTGCTCTTTAACGTAAAGCATAACGACCAAAAATGTATCATTTTACTCGGACGTAAATAAAAATCGACGGAATACTCCGACGTAAATGAAATACGGTGTATCAGGATTACCCCCGTGGTTCTTGTATGTTCAACTATTGTACTGTAAGCATTTCAGCTACTATGACTTGAAATTCTATTCGGCACTTTCAATGTTGTTTTAAAAATTAAATTTGACAGCAATAGGGTTAACCATTTTCCGTGAACGTCTGTAATCTTATTGCCTTGATCTAGTTTAATTGTTGACTTGGTCGACCTGTTGATAGCCACGTTGTTCTTTATTTAGAACCGACATTGATAAGATACCAAACTGTTTATAATATAGAGCTAGTTAATTGTTCAAAGATTGAATTTAAATCGATCTGGTTCAAGATGTTGAGAATAGCCGTCTTATGCTCAATTATTGCATATGCACATGCATTATTTGTGACATGCGACTCAACTGATATGTGTGGCAAGGTAACGTATACATTGAAAATATTCTTTGGAAAACATGCACTGAAAAAAGATAAAATATAGCAACGCTTTCCTTACGAAATGCGTACTGGAATATAAGCTTATAACATTACAAAAGCGATTTTCTCACGTTATATTTTCCATGTTATCGGCATGTCATTTAAATTGACGTATCTCTGGCCATGTTTTTTATGTTCTGTCACTGGCCACAATCTCGGTACCAACGCAACGACTAATGAAGTACTAGTTTCAGTGATGGCATTCTATGGCACAATTCAGGCCGCGTTTTTATTCATTTTGTGTGTAATTCAAGCATGCCGGGCCATTGTCGGAACATTGTGGGCATGGCCGGGCAATCCGTCATATTGCTGTGTGGCACTCTGAGAGTAATCTGTCGAAAAGTACAGTCGCGTTCGAATGGTTATTTGATTAGAACTAAACAAAATTCCGAGTGAGAATGAGTCTAAAATGAGAGCGTACGGATCACATTGCTTATCATAGCCTAGGTTCGTCTCGCACTTTGGCAGATCCTAGTATGTTCTCTTGTGGTTGGCGGTTTTAGTGTACTCCGGTTTCTCCATCATTCCTCATTAATAGATGATCTGAAAAGATCTAGAGTTTCCGAGTATAAAGGCACCGGATTTTTTTTGTTTCCGGTTTAATATTAAACACATGTGATGACAATATGGAATACAGTAGAACCAATATTTATCGCCACCAATCAAAATTTGGAATTATTTATAAAATGGTTTGGCGATAAACCGAAGAAGTCATACAGAAAAACATAGAATAAATACATTTTGATATTTCAAAATAAGGTGGTTATACGCGAGGTGGTAAAATTGCCTAGGGACAAAAATCTTCGTTATTAGTATCAACAGATTAAATTAATGTCAGTACCAGAATAAAAAAACGTAAATGAAGGTTAATATCCGTCATGTTTTAATTCGTGAATATAGGTTAATTTACATAAACATAAATATTGATTTCAAAATGGTTTTCATGCATCCTTTGTTCAAAGAATTTTTTAATTTATCAAATTAAAGTGATAAGCAGACTAAAGAGAACAAAGAAGAAACGCCAACAAATACATTTTGGTGTTCAGTAGCATAGTCTCATTGAAAATCTTTATTTTTTAAAACTGGTATTGAAATTCCCTCTTGCGATTTGACGTAATCTAATACATCATTCCTGCATTATTAATAATTTTATTTATGATTTTATTATTCTATTTTATCATTTTATCTTATGATTAAATTAAAAAAATGGTATATGGCATAACATAAAATAACGTGTCTGAGGAGGTCAGCCGGTTTTAAAATTAGGACATTTTTAATGTTACGATCACATTCAATTAATGTTACAGAACTTTTTTCCTGTTCATGTTCTCAAAGGAGACAAACCTCGCAGTCGCAGTCATTTGGTTGTCGCTGTTAACTTTTCTCAGAAGTCCTGAATGGTTGGTTGGTTGAATGTTGCTTAACGTCACATCAGCATTTTTTCAGCTATTCGCGACGAGAACTTTTTTATTAATCTGTATGGATTAATCTATGAACAATTTTGTGTACATGCATTTTAAGTGTGAGTGTGTTGTATGGTCTGCCTTGTACTAGCGCGCACTCAGGGTAAGCTCGCAGAGTCAGTACACCGCAGACAAGCTTACCACTCCCCAAGTCCATTATACTGAGACGCCAACGGCAAGGGATATTCACTTTTCCCACATGTGGTCCGAGCTAGACTCGAACTCCCAGCTGTCATATACCATTCTTTGAATTTAATCATAAAATACATTCAAAAATGGTATATGACAATACACCATTTTTTGAATGTATTTTATGATTAAATTCAAAAAATGGTATATGGCACAGCGATGAGAGACCCTGAATTTGAAGACTGACGTCTTATCCATTAGACCACCACGGCCTCAAAGCTGAAAGGAGCTTGATTCATAAACCCAAGCGTTCAAAACGTATTGATATACGTTTGATCTACTTAATTCGAAATTAATCTGTGCATTTAACATCAAAACATTACCATGGGGCGTGCGAATCGCTTATTCTGATTGTGAAATTTTTTGTAAACTGGCTATCATCTTATCAGATTACAGAAAATTTACATAGGGGTGGAAAAATCTTGCTTACATGCCTCAAATCGGCAATTCGATTTTAGCGGTGTTTGTTCCAGTTGAGTTCATGAGCAATATTTATTAAATTAAATTGTAAAAACTATTATTGTAATAAAATACAAATAACAATATAAACTTTAACAGATTAAAAAAGTAACTCCAACAGACGTAGTGGTGTTGCCTGCAAATACTGTTCAAAGAAGGATAACAAGAAGAATGCAATAAGATGACTTTGGCACTAGATATGATAGATTTGGTTTTATGTGCTTATGTTTTACACGAAATGAAATTTAAAGCTGCCAGACGTTTCGTTTCATGACTTAAGGATTGACGTTCGTTTTAATCGTCCATTAAGGTATGAACCTGTAAAGTCGGCTGGGGGGCAAATCGACCATTAACCGCTTCGCGATTTATTTGATATTTTTTAAAATTTTAAAAGCTTCAGCTCGTGATTTTGAATACGGGTCAAGGTTAGCCACCTTTGCAAACTGGGACATTGAATGGAGGTTGAGGACTTTGGAAACGTCCGGGTTAAATGACAAAATACCCAAAATAACTAACTGAAGTTGAAAAATGGCATGAATTTGATGTACATATACTACTATGTTTATAATTTGATTGTTTGTTTTACTTTTGTGTAGCTAAAAGAAGGGCAATCTTGTTTATCCGATGCGTTCTGCGAAGCAGGTCTGACTTGTCATCCTGTGTTCTTTAACTTGGGAATGGGAAAATGTTACCCTCCACGTACCACTGTACCTGCCCAAGCAAGTAAGTAACATAACATAGTTATTCGCAGATATTGTAGTGCATTTCTAGACCAGAACATGCCTTGGACATGACAACCAAAACCTTAATTATCTCCGGTTTGATTGAAGATGTTCATCTCGTCTGAAGTTTTCAATGTGGTACAAAAAGTCTCATACAAGTAACTAGACGCCCCTAGCGCTTCAGTTAAAGCTGTCATAATATTAAAAGTAATATAATATTATAAATTTTATATTTTATGGCATAACTGTGAGTGTGTGCACTAAGATGATTGTAAATTTTTGCAAATTGTGAATAGTTTCAAATTTGGCTTTAAAATGATTATACTTTTGGTGACTTGACGTTACCTTTTAAAGCCTCCACAAATCCAAAAATCAAGTTACACAGCACATACATAAAAAAATTATTTTTATGACTCAAAAAAGAATAATCGTCAATCTTGTCCGAAATCTTGCATTTCATGTTTCGCTCTGGTGGAAATGTTGACAATTTTAAATTTTAGAACACTCAGCCATCAAGGTTAAGATTTGAACAAGGGTTAATATGGCAAGATATTAACTAATACTGAAACACAACCGTTAATGTAAAAAGAGGTTGCCGTGGCCTAATGGATAAGACGTTAGTCTTAAAATCCAGGTCTCTCACCTCTTTGAGTTCGAGTCCCGCTCGGACCACATGTGGGAGAGTGAATTTTCTTTGCCGTTGGCCTTTACTGATTCACCTGGTATCAGTATAATGGACTGGGGGGAATGATACGCTTGTCTGCAACTTTTAACGACATTCAACCAACCAACTTTAATATAAAAAAAATATTACTATGAACATTTATCAGATCATCAAAACAGCCAAGAAAATTGCCTTAAAACATTTGTTTAACAAAACCAAGGCCATAATATAACACAAAGATAATGTTAAGCAACAGTTTGAAAAAAACGGACTAGAAAAACATATTGCAGGGATTTCTCCCAGCGTTATCAGTCTCTGTACACGGAAAACACCGGGTTGTCAAAATATGAATGGAAACTTATGGCGATCCTAGCTAATGAATGGATTTAAATGTGTTGTCAATTTCAGAACGTGATGTCATAACAACGGCGTCAACACCAAGAACGACAACTCGTCCTCCACGAACACTTTGCGAAAAAACCCGAGCAGTCCGACTAATTTGGAATGTTACCTGGAAAGGCATGTGGATCCCAAAATGTGACGACAATGGTCAATTCATGGAGATGCAATGTGATAATATAGGTATTGTTAAATTTAATTGTTTTTTAAATTAAGCTTGACTGTCGGAATAGCAACACTGCTAATACTTCAAAAGGCATGTAGATTCCAAAATGTGACGAAAATGGCCAATTAATGGAAATGCAATGCGATAATACAGGTATTATTTAAGTTAAGCCATACCAAATTAATTTTTAGTTGTCAGATAGTTTTTTAAATAAAAGTGAAGTGAGCAATTAAAATGTCCTTTTTCTAAAAAATATGAGGGGAAAAAATGCACAAAAAGATAGTAACAGGTATTGCATGAAGAGGAAAAACGTGTACAAACATACCTAAAACATAGAATATGCTGTTTTGGCAAATTTCCATTTAATATATCACACATTAACCATCAACCAAGGTACTTGTACTTAAAATATTTTTAAGATAAATAATCTAATAAGTGATGTTGTTTAAAAAATATCTCTGAATACATACCCATTGGTCACGAAAAGTGTACGTATGTACATTGTATCTTATATTCATATGCACTAGTACGGTAGCTCAGTTGTTAAAGTGGTCACTCCGTATGGGGGAGGTATGGGTTTGAACCCTGGTTGGGTCTTATTAAAACTTGAAAATAAGTAGTGATTTTAAGCAAGCACGCGGCATTTAGAAGTTTTCATTGGGAATTTCTTTTAAGGAGTAATTTTCCAAATATAGGTATCAAACGTTTACCAAACCAAATTATCAACAGTAATAGTTTTAGGAGTTTGGCATATTATTAAGCCAAAGTGCACATGGTATACCAATTTTACCAGATGACCCTTTAAGTGTTAAGTATGTTTATATTTAACTTGTTTGAAAGTGTCAGAACTGGTAGAAGATATGGATAATATTGAACATATATGCAAGTTACGAAAGTATCTACCGGCGGGAAATACTAGTATTAATTCTCTAAACTTGCTTGTTTTTTTTTTCAGGCCAGTGTTTCTGCGTGGACCCAGATTCTGGCAAGGTCGATGATTTGACAATCAGGAAAGGACCAGTCATGTGCTGGTAGTAATGTAACCTAGTATAACCCACGTTTTAGTGTCAGTTATTAAATAAATTTTCAGTAATAGAAACGATTTGTAATTAGTTCATAATATTATTATACATAACGGAAGTCTTGGCTTTTGAGTGCGCTAAACCCCAGCCCTGTCCCGTCCATTAAAAATCCAGAAAAATAAATATCCACGTCCAAGTCATATAATCCCAAGGCAAAGTAAAAAAAATCCTAAATTAATCACAGATAATGAATAAAATGTTTTACCGCCTGACCATTAAAATCGTATCTTTTAAATGTCAATCACCTTTGTTACAGTAAAATTTTTAAAATTTTAAAACTTTTAAATTAAAGAACAAACAGGTTGATTTCCCTTGGAGACATGATATAGATTTATTGTTTTATGTGGCCAGAGCTGAGGAGAATTATATCAGATGGATGCACCATATTTGCATTTAGGACTTATAGAATATGTTATGAGTATCCATGTAGGATAGTGAAATCTCACTCGGCAAGCCTCGTATCTGACTGAAATATTCAACCCCGAGGGTGAGATTTCCCTATCCTACATGGATAAACTCATAATTGATTCTTTTTCTCCCATTTTGATGACAATTTTTGGCTTCAAAAAGAAGTTACATCGACAACGACGCCATCATTGAAAATTTAACTGTGTTATTTAAAGTTTTACATAAAAATAAATATGACCATCGGGCAGAATGTACCTGAATATGGTTTATACGAATTGTATAAACTATAAAACAAAGCTATTTATTCTAATCTCTTAGAATAAGCATATGAATCGCAATGAAAAATTCTAAATTTTTGAGACTCGGATGTCATTTTCCCGCAAGACAACGTCAAGTCCTCATAGAATGACGTCATTAAATTGTCCTTCGATTGTTACGTCATTGAAAATCACGTGATGAAAGACAACAAAACCACGTGATGTTCCACATGGATTTCCTACACTGAATACTTCGATCTTTTATACTTAAAGATGGGAGAAAAAGGCGATAATAAATAACCAATTTCAGATAATAAAGGTCCTATTTTTAGGAATATATATTGAAATCAATAAATTGCCTAGAAGCAGGTACATTGGTATAGCCTGTGTAACAAATACTTTGGATTATATAAATATGCATTTAGGATGAAATGGCTTGATTTTTATTTTTGAAAGTTGTCATTTGCATTGACTTTTTAGTGCGCTAAATCCCCGCCCTGGCCCGACCATTACCCCCCCCCCCCCCGAACAATAACAATCCATGTCCAAATCATATAATCCCAAGGCAAAGTAAAAAATAGTAAATTAATCGCAGATAATGAATAAAAGGTTTGAAACTACATTTTTACCGTTTTATCAACTTAATTTGCATACAATCAAACCTGTCTATTAAGGTCACACAAGGAAACCAGGGAAGTAGCCTTTAGGGGCATGTGACCTTTATATACAGATCAAATACCACGAAAAAGAACAATTGGGGTACAATTCTACTGGCTTCTATAAGCAGGTGGTCCCTTATATAGAAGTGATCTTAAAGGCAGTTGGACTATATTTCTGAAAGTCTTCCTCTTAATTTTCTGAGAAATTAACTGTTTAATGTGTGCTTTAGTTTTACATTTTTTTTCTTTTTTGCATACCTTCATAAGGGCAAAATCAAATTTTTGCGAAAGTCTTATTCTTCTGAAGTGTTTCTTTATTTTTTTGATTTTTTTCCTTTTTTACATAACATCATAATAGCTAAATCGTATCTTTTAAATGTCAATCACCTTTGTTACAGTAAACTTGTACTTTTAAATTAGAGGGCAAACGGGTTGATTTCCCTTGGGGACATGATATACATTAATTTTTTCATGTGGCCAGATCTGAGGAGAATTATAATCAGGTAGATGGCCCATATTTGAATTTAGGACAAAGGTGATACAAAAATAAGCAATTTCAGTTAATAAAGGTCAAACAGTTCTGACCATATTTTATAAAGCAAATTATATATTGAAATCAATAAATTGCCCATAAGCAGGTACTTGGGTATAGCCTATGTTACATATACTTTGGATTATATAAATATGCAATTAGGATTAAATGGCTTGATTTTTATTTTAATGAAATTTCCCATACGCATTGACTTTTATATTGCGTTAAATCCCAGCCCTGGTCCGACAATTAAAAAAATCCCAAATTATAACAACCCACGTCCAAATAATATAATCCCAAGGCAAGGTAAAAAACGTTAATTAATCGCAGATTATGAATAAAAGGTTTCAAAATACATTTTTACCGTTTTATCAACTTAATTTGAATACAGACAAACCTGTCCATTAAGGTCACCCAATGGAACCAGTATAAATTATCTTTATGGGCAAGTGACCTTTATATACAGGTTCTAATAACACGACAGAGAACAATTGGGATACAATTCTACTAGCTTCTATAGGCAGGTGGTCCCTTATATAGAAGTGATCTTAAAGGCAGGTTGGACTGTATTTCTGAAAGTCTTCCTCTTATTCTCTTATTCTTCTGAAAAAGTAAAAGTTTAAAGTGTTTCTTTATTTTTTAATTTATTTTCTTTTTTTTTTTACATAACTTCATAAGGGCAAAATCATATCTTTGCGAAAGTCTTTCTCTTATTCTTCTGAAATAATAATAGTTTAAAATGTTTCTTTATTTTTTCATTTTTTTTTATTATTTTACATAACATCATAAGAGCTAAATCGTATCTTTTAAATGTCAATCACCTTTGTTACAGTAAAATTGTACTTTTAAATTAGAGGGCAAACGGGTTGATTTACCTTGGGGACATGATATACATTAATTTTTTCATGTGGCCAGAGCTGAGGAGAATGATTATCAGATAGATGCCCCATATTTGAATTTAGGACAAAGGTGATGAAAAAATAAGCAATTTCAGTTAATAAAGGTCAAACAGTTCTGACCATATTTTATAAAGCAAATATATATTGAAATCAATAAATTGCCCATAAGCAGGTACTTGGGTATAGCCTATGTTACATATACTTTGGATTATATAAATATGCATTTAGGATGAAATGGCTTAATTTTTATTTTAATGAAATTTCCCATACGCATTGACTTTTATATTGCGTTAAATTCCAGCCCTGGTCCGACAATTAAAAAAATCCCAAACTATAACAACCCACGTCCAAATCATATAATCCCAAGGCAAGGTAAAAAACGTTAATTAATCACAGATTATGAATAAAAGGTTTCAAAATACATTTTTACCGTTTTATCAACTTAATTTGAATACAGACAAACCTGTCCATTGAGGCCACACAAGGAAACCAGTAAAAATGACTTTATGGGCGGGTGACCTTTACATACAGGTTCAAATAAGATGAAAACGAACAATTGGGATACAATTCTACTAGCTTCTATAGGCAGGTGGTCCCTTATATAGAAGTGATCTTAAAGGCAGGTTGGACTGTATTTCTGAAAATCTTCTCTTATTCTTCTGAGAAAGTAATAGTTTAATGTGTTTCTTTATTTTTTCATTTTATTTCTTTTTTTACATACTTTCATAAGGGCAAACCAAATCTTTGCGAAAGTCTTTCTCCTTTTCTTCTGAGAAAGTAATTGATTGAAGTATTTCTTTATTTTTGCATTTTTTTTATTTTTTACATAACATCATAAGGGCTAAATCGTATTTTTTTAATGTCAATCACCTTTGTTACAGTAAAATTGTACTTTTAAATTAGAGAGCAAACGGGTTGATTTACCTTGGGGACATGCTATACATTAATTTTTTCATGTTACCAGATCTGAGGAGAATTAAAATCAGATGGAAGCCCCATATTTTAATTTACGTCAAAGGTGATGAAAAAATAAGCAATTTCAGTTAATAAAGGGCAAACAGTTCTGACCATATTTTATAAAGGAAATATATATTGAAAGCAATAAATTGCCCATAAGCAGGAATTTGGGAATAGCCTATGTTACAAATACTTTGGATTATATAAATATGCATTTAGGATGAAATGGTTTAATTTTTATTTTAATGAAATTTCCCATACGCATTGACTTTTATATTGCGTTAAATCCCAGCCCTGGTCCGACAATTAAAAAAAATCCCAAACTATAACAACCCACGTCCAAATCATATAATCCTAAGGCAAGGTAAAAAACGTTAATTAATCGCAGATTATGAATAAAAGGTTTCAAAACACATTTTTACCGTTTTATCAACTTAATTTGAATACAGACAAACCTGTCCATTAAGGTCACCCAATGGAACCAGTATAAATTATCTTTATGGGCAAGTGACCTTTATATACAGGTTCTAATAACATGAAAGAGAACAACTGGGATACAATTCTACTAGCTTCTATAGGCAGGTGGTCCCTTATATAGAAGTGATCTTAAAGGCAAGTTGGGCTGTATTTCTGAAAGTCTTCCTCTTATTCTTCTGAAAAAGTAAAAGTTTAAAGTGTTTCCTTATTTTTTAATTTATTTTCTTTTTTTTTTTACATAACTTCATAAGAGCAAAATCATATCTTTGCGAAAGTCTTTCTCTTATTTTTCTGAAATAGTAATAGTTTATAAAGTGTTTACTTATTTTTTTCATTTTTTCATTTTTTTACGTAACATCATTAGGGCAAAATTGTATATTTTAAATGTCAATCACCTTTGTTACCGTAAAATTGTACTTTTAAATTAGAGATCAAACGGGTTGATTTCCCTTGGGGACATGATATACATTAGTTTTTTTCATGTGCCCAGAGCTGAGGAGAATTATAATCAGATAGATGGCCCATATTTGAATTTACGTCAAAGGTGATACAAAAATAAGCAATTTCACTTAATAAAGGTCAAACAGTTCTGACCATATTTTATAAAGCAAATATATATTGAAATCAATAAATTGCCTATAATCAGGTACTTGGGTATAGCCTGTGTTACAAATACTTTGGATTATATAAATATGCATTTAGGATGAAATGGCTTGATTTTTATTTTAATGAAATTTCCCATACGCATTGACTTTTATATTGCGTTAAATCCCAGCCCTGGTCCGACAATTAAAAAAATCCCAAATTATAACAACCCACGTCCAAATAATATAATCCCAAGGCAAGGTAAAAAACGTTAATTAATCGCAGATTATGAATAAAAGGTTTCAAAATACATTTTTACCGTTTTATCAACTTAATTTGAATACAGACAAACCTGTCCATTAAGGTCACCCAATGGAACCAGTATAAATTATCTTTATGGGCAAGTGACCTTTATATACAGGTTCTAATAACACGACAGAGAACAATTGGGATACAATTCTGCTAGCTTCTATAAGCAGTTGGCCCCTTATATAGAAGTGACTTTTAAGGCAGGTTGGTCTGTATTTCTGGAAGTCTGCCTCCTATTAATCTGAGAAAGTAAATAGTTCGAAGTGTTTCTTCTTTCCTTTTTTACATACCTTCATAAGGGCAAATCATATCTTTGCAAAAGTCTTTCTCTTAATCTTCTGAGAAAGTAATAGTTTCAAATGTTTCTTTATTTTCTCATTTTGTCGGTTTTTTTACATATCACCATAAGGGCAAAATCGTATCTTTTAAATGTCAAAATCACCTTTGTTACAGTAAAAATGTACTTTTAAATTAGAGAGCAAACGAAATGATTTTCCTTGGAAACATGATTTTATTAATTTTTTTCATGTTCCCAGAGCTGTGGCGAACGATAATCAGATAGATGTCCCATATTTAAATTTGGAACAAAGGTGATAAAAAATTAGCAATTTCAGTTAATAAAGGTAAAAAAGTACTGGCCATATTTTATTTAGCAAATATATATTGAAATCAATAAATTGAATAGAAGCATGTACTTGGGTATAGCCTGTGTTACAAATACCAAACAGGATGAATTAGCATTGGTAGAATCATCTAATATCAATTTAAACAATTTCTGAAGATTCAAATACCCAATATGTAGTATACAATTACCCAATTTGCAATATACATCTACCCTTTTGCAGATTTTAATTACCCGTTTCACGGTATACAGTTACGCAAGTTACGGTATGCAATTACCCAAGTCGACATGGATTAGTAAATATACATTCACACAATTTTGTCAATTTACAATTACCCAACGTTGCAATAAATAATTACCCAACTTTGCAATATAGTAGTATACAGTTTTCTTATTTAAGCTTGCAGTATATAATTATCAAATTTGCATTATACAATTTAACATTCTGCAGTAAACCAATCTTTCAGTATACAATTACCTAATTTGCAGTATACAATCAATCATCTTTGCAATTTACAATTATCGAACAATAAACTATAACCTAATTTACAGTATGCATTTACCCATTTTTGTATCATGCAATTACCAATTGTGCATTTTGCACTATACAATTACCCAATTTTGTAATATATATAAATACCTAATTTTGCATTATACAATTACCCATTGTGCAATTTGCAATATACAATTCCAGTTTCTTTTATGACATAGTTTAAAAACAGGGCGAAAAATGTATGACCCGGTATCTCTGCTGGTGGCTGTTGCCCAGAGGATATCACAAACTCGATCAGTAGGCAATAATAATTTATTATTATTGTGTATTATTGTCAGAAAGATACTGCCAGATAAAATGTGAAATTTCTAAAAGAATTAAAGTAAACTCCCTCATGCAAAGTATTTCCTTAGCTAAATTTGGTAAAATATATTTCAGTCATGTGGGTTTTTCCTCAACATTTTGAAAAAAAAGTTTTGGTTTCATAATTTTGGTCCAAGCACTACTGATAAGGAATTATATTCCGAAACGACCGTCTAAGACGTCAATTATATGTGTCTTAAAACCTTAGTTAAGAAATTTGTCAAACTAGTACCAGGCTCCAGTTTCACAATCACTCCTTAGCTAAGATTTTCCTTAACTTGAGGTAAAATAACTTTGAAAATCGGAAAATTAAGTAATTTAGTTAAAAACGTGTAAAATTTAACCAGGGAAGTGAGACCGGGTGCTCGGGAAGGACAAGAACCGCTCGTGTAATCGATATTGATAATGAAAGAAACACGTAACTATATACGTCTAATATGCATACAGAGACATCAAACATTTCAACAATATTGTGATGACGCCTATAAAAATCTGATGGCCTTGATAAACGCAGGCTTGCAATTGCATATCCGATTTGTATAGGTAGAATTACTTCTATCGTCTTTACTGTAGATATCTAAATATAACCCATGATGCAAATTGTAAATAGAAATATTCAGTTCTATGCTCAACACTGTTCTTTCGGTACCAATTCGTCAGCTTAGGGTTAAACTTTAAACATGCCTGTACTGTACACAGCGTTACACAGAATCAGATATAGCACGATCTATGTTCCCAGTTGGTCCAACAGAGAGCAAGTTACTGATATATACTATTGTTTAAATTCAGAAATAATTTGCATGGATGAATTTTGTTTACGATTATTATGTTTGTTCTACTAAGTGACCAGTTACAGAACAGGTGTGTCGAAAGTTTAACAATCAGCTTAGGAATTGCTGCCGAATTGTTCGCTCATCTCGACCATACGTTAACTTTATCTAACCGGCTTTTCGAAAGCTATATCTATATCTCGGCATTTTTCGATCACTTGCTATTTCAAACGCTCGGTATTCATGCTTCGATTTCCTTTCGTTAACCCAGTTTAAATCTTTCAACAGGCCTGTACCGAATACGTCATTATTTAGGTGTAGCTGTGTATTAAATATGAATATTATCTTATCAAGAAAAGTCGCCTTCTTCAAATAAATATTGACACTGATTCATCGTGTATTTTATGTATATCATGACCCTCAAAAAGGTTTATTGCGTCATCACAATTATAGGATGATCCAAAATTATCCTGACATCCCATAGTTGAATATTTCTTTTATTCTCAGTTGCATGGCACACGTGCCGGGTGTAGCTACATGTATTTATAGCTTAACAGGGGTGATACATTATTACTTAAGGGTCATTTAAGTAGGAAAATTCAAGTGAAAACCATTTGGTTGAAAAGCATGAAAGAGGGTTAAAATTAATTCGTTATACAAGGTGTAAGCTATTTTCCCCAACACGTGTATTTTTGCACAATTTTCTTTAAAAAATGCAACAAATATTTTAAAATTTCTTAAATTATCAATTCCTTCTGTATTTTTATTCAAAAATCTCCACACTTGTGTAGGTAATTTCATAATTATACCCCTATTTCACGCTTTTCAACGAAATGGTTTTCACTTGAATTTTCCTACTTAGATGACCCTTAACTCAACCTGGTCTTCTCACACTATCAGCCTTAGTAATGCGAAGCTACAAGCACTTTACGCATTTAGTATATTAAGGCGTTTCAAGTGTTCTTAACGGTTCAGATAACTATGCGTTACTCAGTTCTGGTTCGAACCCACTCCTATTCTCTAGTATGAGGTGGTTATCGGTCAGTCACTACAGATATAAGGAAAATAATCTTTCCTGAGCGTAAATTATTTTGGCCTTCTACCCATGTTGAAGATCTCCAAAAGGCCATTGATATACTCTTACTGACAAAATTGTCACAACGCATTATCAACTTTGCCAGTTTTGTTAGAAACCTTACCCCGGCTTCAGTTATTCATCATTTTAAGTTGAACGTTTTTTGCTTTTTGTGTCACGGGCTATAACCAAATTAAAATCCCAAAAGCAAGTTTTAAAAGTTGTACAAATTAAGTTAACGTAAATTTCAATCAGGCAATAAAGCCGTGTGCTTTAGAGAGTTGAGTTATGATGCTTAACGTCGCTGTCAAGAATTTTTTACGTTTGTCGAAACATCGCAAGTTTTAGGCGGTGGTCTGGAAAGGTACGCTAGCTAGATCGGCACATATGAAAGCAAAGCAAATTCGGGTCAATAGTCGATAGTAAAATGTCGTTTACATGCAAATAAACGTAGTTATTCGGCTACCTTAGTGCAGCTGACCGGAAAATATTCAACTCGATAAGATTGTATAGGTAAACTACATTGACCTGTCCACTTGACCTTTCATATACAGTGATCCATCTAATACATAGATAGTGTTTGGATTCGTGGTTCATATAGAAACAATACCAACTTCCCATGGTGTGTACGTGTGATATGTGGTAACGTGTTTTACGGTCTGTCTTGAGCTAGTACAGATCAGAACGACTTTAAAGTGCTAGCTACATGTATGGTGTTCTGTTAAGGCAAAATTTGCATAATCGCTGCTTCGCCTTCAATACTTTGCAACTTCGCCTTTAAAACTTCGCAACTTTGCCTTCAAACTTCGCAAATTCGCTCCTTCTTCATCGTATCTTCGCTACTTTGCAACTTAGCTTCTTCGAAACTTCGCTCCTTTGCAACTTCGCTTCTTCGCGTTCAGGTCAAAGGAGCGATGATGCAAATTTGGTCCCAACAGAACACCATACTATGGTATTAGTCCAGGCACTTAAGGAAAAAATTGTGCAGATTTGTCTACAAGCATGAAATTTGGTACAGATGTAGTTCAGAACATACTTAACTCATATTTTGAGGGCGCCAAGGTCGGTGCTCATTGGGGCGCCACATTCGCAAATCCAAGATGGCCGCCCGGGCCATCGATTTTTGACTTTGTCATAAGTTATCTTCATTACCAAAAGTCATAGGATCATGGGTGAATACACTTTTTATAGGTTTTTCACCACAAGGATTCTAAATCTGAACTTTGTTTTGACATAAATAAAGTCATTCAGCCATTTTTGTTATAATAATATTACCATGTGTGTAAGGCAGTAATAATATTTCAAGGTATATTACAGCCTTGAGCAACAATTTTGTGAACAGTTGTGCAAATTTTATGCAACGAGTTGTGTTTCAGGTATATTCGGGGGGCACTATTGCCATGGTATGGAAAGTATTTTGATTTGTTTTAGAAACCTTCACATAGATGGCGACACACCGCCTTCCCATAATACATGTTTAGTACAAGTTTCATCTTGATATCCTCAACGAGTTAAAAGATATGGTCCGGACAAGAAAAATGTTAACATACGGACAGACGGACGGACACAGACAGACAGACGGACAACGCCATACCATAATACGTCCAGTTACACGGGAGTATAAAAAGTCACCAACACTTCCGTCAGATACAACGTTAAATTAAACAGAATTGGTCTCAAAATATTTAATGGCCTGCATGTCCGAGGCGCGTGTGGACGATCTTGTGTACAATAAACTACAAACATGAACGGTTCAAATATTGTAAATGTACTCACTTTCTCTGGTTCCGCGGATAATTTTCGACCGTGATTTAAGCAAAAATTTGTACATGGCGAATAAAACTACACTTACAGTAAGGTGATAAGCTTACAATGCAAATAGTAATATATGTGTTAAATGCTTTCTAAACGATGCCACATAATGAACTGTCGAGAGGAGTACAGTCAAACCTGTCTATAAAGGCCAAGCAAAGGAACCAGTAGAAGTGATCTTTATTGACAGGTTCAAATAAAACGAATAAAGAACAATTGGGATATAATTCCACTGGCATTTATAAGCAGGTGGTCGTTATATAGAGGTGGCCTTTTACGCAGGTTGGACTGTAATTGGATCATTTTACGCCCTAATCACGTTTGTTTCACACGGTCTGTTCTAGGATGGTGCAGGAAACCGGAGTGCGCGTAGAAAACCATTAATCTTCGGCAAGCGAATTGACACACTTTCTCACACTATGATCTGCCTCGAGTTGGATTCGAACTAACTGTTGAAATTAAGAGACGTTTTAAGAGGTTGTCACGTGAGTACACTGGTTGTATAAAGTATAAAACTGCATAACATACGAACGACGAATAATAAAGAAGATATGGAATCAATATTAATGTTATTAACACAAGTAAAATATTAATTCAAAGATTAATTTGATTTTGAAAATACAATCTACAAAGTTAATACATGTACAACATCATTGATTAAAAAAAAAGATTTTTTGTGACGTAAAAATAAAAAAATCGTAACATCAAAGTCCATACAGTATCAGTATAATGAGTTTCTTGTTATACATATTATAATCATAGAACATCATACTGTCTGAAAATACTTCTTCTACTTCAAATGACTACAAACAGTATTCAAATAATGCCACCTTTCCGTGCTCATATCCAACATACAGCAGACGATCAACTCCAAAACTGATACTCCTTGGCACTTCGTCAATATTCTCATCCGTCTTTATATTCTGGATAAACTGACCATTCTGATCTACCACTACTATCTGTTTCTGCTTTTGTTCCGAAATAATGATACGACCCCCATTTGGATCAATGGCAATATCAGAAGCATTGAAATCCGCAGACGGCTGGTAGCGGAACCGAAACGTTCCATGGCGGTCGAGACAAACCACGCCAGCTACATCGACTCCAATCCTATCAATTACAATCAAATCTCTGTTTGTATTTTCTTTGACACGACGCGGGATCGTAAGCATTAATTGACCAGATTTTTCTAATCCAAAAGTTTCTAGGACAACGCCATTTTTCTTGAGCTTGTATAAAAGCCTGACGCTATCTCTGGTTTTACGTCCGTATTCATCTACAACTGTTATCACAATATGTCCGGAACTTGTAATGCAGATACCGCGCGGCTGTAGATTTTCGAAGTATGCAACTTTTTCTATGGCATAAGCCGGAGACATCTTAACTACTTGTCCTTTACATGGAATTGTCATATATGTGTTTCCGTCGTCTGAAACTGCCAAAGAAGAAAGAAATGTTCAAACTGAATACGTTTTAAACATTTGCCATCTGTATCATAAAGACTTAGTATTTTCTCTCTCTCCAACCCTACCCAGACGGTCTTCTTTATTGCAGGGGTGACCGAAACGACAGCTCCATTATAACTGTTATCGGTGTTAACACAAAATTCCGCCATTTTATAGGCGTCAAGGACAGCTTTTCCCGAGTAGTTGATTGAATGATCTCTTGTAGCTTTACCTTTAAGATGAATGTTCTTGCACCCATCACAATAAATCTCCTCACATTGTACACACTTCCAAGCCACACGTGTAGTAGAACCACATAAATCACACTCTGTGACGTGTACTTGTGCGTTGGCCATTTTGACGACTACTTGAAAAAAGGCTATTAATAGAAATAGGAAAATACGTCGTGTGTAACTGGATTAATGGTTTATAGGTCAATAGTCGATATAGAGATAGTGTAAGTAAGCAAACAACTTTGAGCTTTCCGTTTGACCTTTAATTTAAATATTTATTATGGACGAACGCATTTATATAATAGGCCTCACACGGGTTTATTTTGCATACATAATGTGAACACTAATCACGTGTGTACACATTTTAGTAAATAATACCCTTCTACTACTATGTTTAGAGTAGACTTCTAATGAGAGGTCAAACGGACAGGTCAACGTTGTTTGCATTTACAGTATGATGAATTATAACGATGAATAAATAATACGTGGCATAGGCAAACAACATTGACCTGTCCGCTTGACCTTTAATTTGAATATTTATGTGTGTACAGGAACACAAGATTCAATATGTTTTGTTACATGTATTTGACTTTGGATCCTACCACTACTCATACGCAATATTGGATGGGTCTTCCTCTATGAATATTCTTAATAAAATAATAGTAATAAATATTATAATGTCACATATCAATCAACAAAAAATATATACAATTAAAACAATATATCACAGATTGATATCCAGCCAAAATAAACTGAAGATAACGCTGTATACTTGTGATGGTAGTAGAGTTTAGCATTGTGGTGTGACGTATAAATAAGTGAACAATGGATAATATCAAGTTGGAAAGGTATTGTCTTTGTCAGCCAGACAAAAATAAACCATTGCAAACACCAAAGGAGGATGGACTTTTACCTGAATGACTTTAAAGAACTCAACGCTGTTCCATCTGGTATTACAGTTTCTTTGAATCAACTAAATGATGGATCTACTCCGAGCACATAATGCTAGGTATCACAAAAACTGTAGGAGCAACTGCAGTAGTTCTCGAGTAAAAAGGCTGCGCGAAAAACAGGAAGCCAGTGAATAGATTTCACCTAAAAAACTCAGATCAGCTGGGACACCACATAGAAAAGGTTCCGATGTTAGATGCTGCATTATCTGTGAGGGAGATGACTAGCACAATTTACGTAAGGTGGTAACTGACAATGTTGATGGCAATCTGAAAAGTTGGGCAAAGTCAAATAACAACTTCAGTTAACCGCCCCAACCTCCAGACTCATATACTACCATACATCCAGTTGAGCTGAAAAACAATGCCATGTTTGTCCCTAGGGGTCTTAACAGTCAACTTCGACCCTCTCATAATCTAGGGGGCCAAGATGAAGGACGAATCATGGATGGCACATGTCACCACTGTGCTGGAGCAGGACACACTTCCAGATGATGAAGTCATCACATGGTCCGGATACAACTCTAGGCTTACAAGTAAAGATTCTCTGAAGCCTCAGGCAGTGGTAAGAGTTTATCTCTCTTTCCAGACAAAACAGCCTCTCCATCAATGATAAAACATGCACTGCAACTCACTGTGCAGGGTACAGCGTTTTTGAATCCCGTCCAGACTCCTGTTCTTGGTGCTGATCAGCCAATTTATGCCATAGCAAAACAAGTACAATAAGCATATCCAAATACATTAGGAGAAGATAAATTGGTTATGATGATGGAAGCATTGCATATTGAAGACAAAGTCCATCAGATGATTGGAAAGTTGTTACGTGATTCAGGATGGACAACAGTTCTTTCTCAGACACAGGTTCTAACATCTGGTCGAGCTCAGCCAGTTCTTAAAGAGCATCATATCAAGCGCACACGCCATGCCCACCAAGTATCTCTAATGTCTCTTCATCTACTCAAGCACAAGGCCTACTCTACTTCGACTTACTGTTCAAATATTCATGGGCCACCGATGTCACAAGGGATGTAGGATCAATACTCCAGAACAGAAAATCCACAGTTCAAGTACTGGTCTACCATAATGGAGCTTGAGTTGCTGATGTGTCGCTTCATTCGTTCTCTTTGTGAGGGTGATTTTCTTCTCTATGTTCAAGTTTGTGATGAGCTTTGCCCATGGTTTTATGTGATGGACCACACAAACTACGCAAGATGGCTGCCAGTACATATTCGGGATATGGTCCAACTTTCAGAGTAAAACCCAGATATACATGCTTGAATTCTCAAAGGGAACTTCGTCGTTAAAAAGTCAACACACAAGTTCAGTCTCATTGGAAAAGATCAGTCACATGAACAGTCCAATAAGAGTCGCCAAGCACATGGTGAAGCTGCTGGACTTTATGAGAATCCTGAAGCACTCACGCTCTTCATGTTGGCTGGTCCAGACCCTCCAGATATGTTGCAGAGTTTGAAGCTGCCCTACATACGCCAAACGCGAGTACTACTCATCATGAAGAAGAACATAGCTTCCAAGTTAAATATAGAGAGGATGTCCTGTCATTTTTGAGACTGTTGAGCAGCTTGACAACCAGTTTACTCCTGGTCAAGAACTTATCGCACTCGACACACATAATGTTATGGAAATGGAAGCTGTGAAAATATGACTCTGATCACACAACTCTTTCTGTCACTACAATCAAGACTAGATGCAGACACGGCAGAGTTTTTTCGCTTTGAAAATCAAAGGGAACTACCAAGTGTGGAAACTGGTCGAGCAGTTGCAGCTAGATTAGCCACAGTTGTTGTCCTAGATATGTCAGCTGTTGTTCATATGGTGCGGCCCAAATACATTTGCAGAGTATGTTCCATGACAACTGATACCATTTATTAAGTCTCAAATGACCCCAACAGTTGAACGTATCGATGCCATAAGGGATATTTATCCAGAAGATAACCTCAAGTCTCTCACACATCAGCGTCGTGGTACAGGTCTACGAACTAGGATTGGGGATGGACACACACGAATTCCAAAGCATGACTGGAACAGCGAATTCCTCAAAAATGAAGAACAATAAAGAGTTATTCTCTTTTCTCAGTGAAGAGATTGTCAAGAACGATATGGGTGAAAAAAATCCTTCTAAGTACCAAATTTGAGAGTGTTCTTTCCATCCTACCATGGAATGTATCAGCTCTTCAACCCTGTAACCACTCTGAACCAAATACAAGGATTTTCGTTCACTTGTCACATGCTGTAACACAGGGCCACCAGATATCTTATGTTCGTACTGTTGATAGTGACGTGGTGGTCCTTGCCATACGCTACTTCTCCACACTTGGTCTCTCAGAGCTGTGAGTGTGCTTAGATAGTGGGAAAAAATCCGTGATATCCCCATCCATGATATTTGCACCCAACTTGGATCTAGATCTCTGGTATTGTCCCTCTTCCATGCAAACACAGGGTGCGACACAACATCACAATTCCTTGGATGTGGCAAGAAAACTATCTTTGCAAAATACACCAGGGTTCACCGAAACACTGATAGCACTAACCGATGAACCAACAATCTTCAGCCTCGAGTCTCCCCACATGCAGAACCTGGAACGCTTTGTGGTCATCATGTATAGTAAGGGATGTGGTTTGTCCAAGGTCAATGAAGCTAGACATCATCTTTTCACAAGTGGTTAAAAAAACTCTAGAGAGTATACCACCTACTCAGGCAGCCTTGTTTCAACATATAAATAGGGCACTGCTTCAAGGAAGTTTTTATTGGAATCAAGCACCGTCAGTTCGCCAGGAAATCTTGGACTTTAGTGAATGGGGATGGCAAAAGGAAAACAATGGAAATTGGTTGCCATTCTGAACGACACTGAAAGATGCTAGTCAAGCATGTTCCATTCTTTTACATTGTGGCTGTGAAAGGTCTTGCACAGGAAACTGTAAGTGCAGTAGAGCTGGAGTCCGCTGTACAGGGTTATGGAAACGTGAAGGTGGATGTGTGAACAATGACGATATCTAGATCATAAAGACTAAACCATGCCATACTGATATGTAAACAAACTATATAATGTTTAAGCTTTTCCTTATTTATGTTATGTTTATGGTTTGAACATTTTTATAATGTTAATTGAATTTTAAAATTGACCTGATTTGTAATTAATATGCTTTCAACCACAAAAATGGCTGAGTGATTCTATCTATGTCAAAACAAAGTTCAAATTTGGAATCCTTGGGGCTAAAAACCTATAAAAAGTTTATTCACTAATGATCCTATGACTTTTGGTTATGAAGTTATGACAAAGTCAAAAATCGATGGGCGGCCATCTTGGAGTTGCCAATATGGCCACCAGAATGTACGCCGACCTTGGCGCCCTCAAAAAATGAGTTTAGTATGTTATGAACTACATATATGCCAAATTTCATGCTTGTAGACAAATCTGCACAATGACCTCCTAATTGATTCCTAAGGGCCTAGACTATATGTCACAGGTGTGAAATTAGATTGTTTTATTTACCGACAGTGAGGTCAAGGTTTTCTACACAGGTGTGAGAACAAACAATGGGATAATTATCTTTTGATAATTTCAACTTAACGAGGTTAATACTTCATTAAAATTATACAGACGAACCTAAAATTTATTTCGACATATCCAATATTTCGAGTTATCAGTTTTCGACTAAAGCGGAGTTTTTTTTTAAACGGAAATATATAGTGGTTAATTTCGGACCAAATAAAAAGCTTCGCGATATCCGAGGTTGTGACTAAACCGATATCGAGATAACGAGTATCAACTGTATATATAGTAAAAATTTTGTGATATGTCAATCATTTTAGACAACATTGACCTGTCCGCTTGACCTTTAATTTTGATATTTATAATGGACAAGCCTATTTAGGTATAGGGGACAGTTTGGTGTTTCTTTCTTCTACATCATGGGCACAGGCAAATAACGTTGACCTGTCCGCTTGACCTTTCATTTATATATTTATCATGGACCATGTATATCTATGTATAGGGAGCACGGAAGTTAATTTTGTATATATCTTGAGATATACTCACCTCATAGAGTACACCTGTGCCCTATGTATGTATTGACTTTGGATCTTAACACTACCCATGTATTGGATGGACCCTCCTTTATGAATATTCCTAATGAAAGGACAAACGGACAGGTCAATATTGTTTACCTATAACATGTATTGTTTACCTATTACTCACACTACCCCTGTATTGAGTTGATCATTGTATAGGTAAACAACATTGACCTGCCCGCTTGACCTGTTATGAGGAATATTCATAGAGGAGGATCCATTCAATACATGGGTAGCATTTGGATTTACAGTCAATACATATACACATTGCCTATGATTAGTGTTCACACCATATAGATAAATATACATACAGGATCCCTATTACTGAAATTTACTCGTCCATAATGGATATTTCAATCAAAGGTCAAGCGGACAGGTCAATGTTGTTTACCTATATGTGAAAATTCCTGATGGAAGGTCAAGCGAGCAGGTCAATGTTGTTTGTCTTCACTGGATTATATTTCAAATTATCTACAGGTAACAATAATAAGCCTTTATTGCACCTGTATCTAAATCATGCGCGAAACTAGGACACAGCAAACAGTTTTACAGTAGCAACATGCTTTAGTTCATTGTATTCAAGCCCGATACTATTTTAATGTTTTGCCAATATTTTTGTTCATTGTATAAATACTCCCACCAGTCTTGCCATAAAAATAACAGATAGGAACAGAATCGCGATTCACAGCTGGTACTGTTTATTAATTAATTTATTTATTATAGACTCAAACCTAGTGTACTAGTTAAAATTTTGTCCATTGCATTTAAGATCGGCTCTTTTTTAATGATCTTGCCATAACATAACAAATGGGGACAGAATCAATTCGGTATATTTGTTTATCCGCTATGGAGTCAAGTCGGGACTATGCTAGTTTAGTCATGTTTTCGCTCGTTCTAAAACCTGACATATAGGTGAAACAAAATGCTAATTGAAACCTCACGATGATTTTTTGAATGGCGAATTTATTGTTTAAAATGGACATCACGTAATCCATAAACAAGTTGTTTCTATGTATGCGTATTCTCCATTATACCGGGTGTTTCAAGATATATTAGTTTGCCTAGGTCAACGTGATTAAAATTTTATCTCGATTTTAAATTGTTATTAAATGGACACTCACGTATCTGTATTTTTTATCGTCAGTTTGTGAAATATGTATCAGATGTGTGACCTTGTTACTTAGTTTCACGCTAGTAAATAGTTGTGACCACGTGCTTGCGTTTTGTGTTTGTGGTTTTATAATGTTTGTAGGGTAACATTGAATACACACGCATTTTATAAAGTTAATTTAAGCAATGGGGTCTAAATCCTATTTTTATCATAGTTTTTCGTTATATGTGTTTTTATCGTTTCTAAACTTAAAACCAATTTCCGGAATCTCAGATAGTAGACTTTTAAACGAATTGTTTCTTGATGAAGTGTTTGTAAAATTCGGACAAAATGGGAAAATGTCTGGTGCTCAGTTTGAGGAGTTAGGCAAAGTTTTGATCGGTAATACGGACAGTCATCTCAGCCATTCTCTTAACTTTGATATAGACAGTATCGTCGTCTGCAATGGGACTGGTATTGATAATTGCCACCTTAATCAAACTGTGAGTATATCATGAAACGCCTTAATATCATACACCGCTACGGTAGTTTAGTTGGAGACAGGCGTGGTTTGCCTATACCATGTCCTGACCGCACTGCAAAGGTAAAAAATTCTGCCACTTTACCTATAGCTGCTGTCCCCTTGATGTAAGTGGAATATTGTTCACTGAGACGTAAAACCCCATTCAATCAACCAATTAATAAATCGATCTAAATGTGGATGTATTGAAGGTCGGCTTCAAACCCCGACTGGGTCTGACCAAGACTTGGAAATAGGTTGTTACTGTTCTTCCGCCAAAAGCATGGCATTAAGAAATGAAAGTCACGATTTCCTTTCAAAGCGACCTTAATTAAAACACCGATGCCACATATCCGGATAGGCCTTGTACATTAAAGAACTCTCCCTATAGATCACTCTAATTGACCGCAAAGATAAAACTGTGCCATTTCACCAATAGCTGGTGACATCCCGATATAACTGAAATAGTCTTGACTGAGACGCTAAGCCCCATTCAATCGATTTACAATATTTATTTTGCTTAGGGATAGTGATTTAGATATAGATTGATATGTTTGTTTTAGATTGCACCAAATGTTATAGAAATTTTAAAATAATTATTATATTTTTTCTATTGGTTAATATACATTTACTCTTTCGGAAAATGACATTCAATTAAAAAGAACACGATTCAGGTCGAACATATAGTATGTCATTAATTGCTATTTATAAATTACATTTTTTATTTCAGTGCTTAGGAGTTTCAGATATCTTCCGTCTTTTTTCTGTGAATAAATTCCTTAACAGAACGTCATTCTCACATGCGCTTCCTTCTCTGATATACAATCTACAAAATACAGAATGTTATTCCAGTTTAATTGAGGGACATTCGCCAGCTTCTAGAAGAAAACCTACACAATCAGAAGGTTGGTATCAATACCTTATATTGTTTTTACAAATGGAATTGTCTGTATTCAGATGAGCCTATTTGTTTTAAATGGCATTCAGTTGGTCTTGAATACACTGTGGGTTATCACCTCTGATTACGTAACGTTTAACTATCCGATTACGTCACAGAATGTCCTCCTATTACGTTTGATTGGTCAGCGTCCAAGTCTAGTCCCGACATAACTATCCTTATTTGGAGCAAGGCTGTTCCATCAATCCCGTGTGTTTGTCGGAATCTTGAATATAATGAATTATTGTAGCGATAATTTTACATTTCGGACATGCTATCAAAATTTTGTGTGATTGTAAATATAAGAAATAACGTTCTATTTGAGTGTATTCATTCGGAATTATGAATGAGAATCAGGAATAGCATATTTAACATGAACTGCTTCGCAGTTCAGTAAATATGCTATTCCTGACTCTCATTCATACTCACTCAAATAGAATGGTATTTCTTAAATAAAAAATTAAGAGAGAATATTGCTGATGCCACTGATAAGAAATATTTTACATTTTCTGTAAAAATAGTTTTCCTTTTCGGAGGAACAAGGTCTCGCCTCCTAGAAGAAGTTCATCTGTTTAACTGAACCGTTGTGTTGCTTTGAGATTGTCGTTTGGTATGAAATAGTATATTTTTAATGTTTAATTTCGCTCACTTGTAATTTTTGTGCCATCTTGGAGCCAGTTTTGAACTCAAACTTTATTTAGGAAATTTCTTATTTTTGTGTGACCAGTTAACGGTCAAAATACTATATTATTATTATACAAGTTTTAGAACATGGTGTTATGATTTTGTTTAATTTCGCACACTTGCAATGTTTGTGCCTTCTTGGAGCCAGTTTTGAACTCAAAATTTATTTGGGAGAGTCCTTATTTTTGTGTGACCATTTAACGGTCATAATGCTATATATCATGGTATTGGATTCTGGATGTTTAAGTTAGCTCACAGAAAATGTTGGATCCTTCTTGAGGCCAGTTATAGACATAAAGTCATTTGGGAAAAC
The DNA here is from genome assembly GCA_021292105.1 of Anadara kagoshimensis. Taxonomy (NCBI): domain Eukaryota; kingdom Metazoa; phylum Mollusca; class Bivalvia; order Arcoida; family Arcidae; genus Anadara; species Anadara kagoshimensis. The sequence goes on from CM037864.1 coordinate 27,335,317, forward strand.
TTTTTTGTGTGTGGCCATTTAACGGTCATAATGATATATCTGATTTAATGTGTTTTTTTAGCATGAGCTTATGGTACTAGTATTAGATCCCTATGTTAATTTTCGCTCACATGCAATGTTGATGGCTTCTTGGTGACATTTATAAACAAAAATATTTGTGATAATTTGTGAAAATTCATTGTTTGTGTGGTCATTTGTTATTCACACGTAATGTTGATGCTTTCTTGGGTCCAGTTATGACGATAAAATTATTTGGGAAAATCCTTGTTTTGTGTGCCCATTTAACGATTATAATACTATATCTGTTTTAATATATATGTTTTACAGCATGGGGTTATAGTATTTGATTAGTATGTTAAATTTGTAGATTCAATGATCGTTCCTTCTTGGGAAAATATTTATTTTTGTGTGGCCATTTAACGGTCATTATTGGATTCGTACACATGCAAGATTGGTTACTTCTTGGGTAAGTTATGAACACAAATTTTATCTGAAAGAATCCTTATTATTTTGTGTGGCCATTTAACGGTCATAATAATATATTTAATTAAATATGTTTTACAGTCTTGGGTTATGGTTTTTTTAATTTCCCAAACATGCAATTTTGGTGTCTTCTTGGGGCCAGTTATCAACACAAAACTATTTGGAAAAAAATCCTTATTTTTGTCTTGCCATTTAACAGTCATAATACTATTATAACTAATTAAATATGTTTTACAGCATGGGGTTATGGTATTGGATTCGTATGCTTAATATGTCTTATATCCAATGTTGGTGCATTCTTGGGACCTGTTATGAACACAAAATTATTTGGAAGAGTCCTTATTTTTTGTGTTGCCTTAGCAGCTGGTACCTTGGCTGCTACAGGTCTGTTGGTACTTATACCTGAGGTGAGTGTTTATCGCTATATACCCCATTCATAGTATTGTCAGGTGAATGTTGTTCATCAAGATTAACAAGAAAGAGAAATGCAGCGACCAAACCGGGAATTGAACCCTTGACTTTCCAAATACTAACAAGATATTGTACTACTGTATTTTACATAAATTCAGTGCACATGGAAAATGCAAGAATAAAGTCGTATTTTCCAACAAACTCACAAAAAATTGTCAAAACTTAATACAAAATATACTGACCTAATAGGGAAAAATATTTTTCATTCATGAAAAAGTGAACTTAATTCTGTACATAGAGCAATTTTTTAACTTTTTAACAAAACAACAAATATGACTATGTCAAAATTATTCCTTCTGTACCTTCTCACTTAGAACAACTATAAACGTTATGTCATAATTTGAATATTCATGATGATCACACCTGGAAAAAACCCGAGCAACAATGACCTACCTGACCCTAAATGCCCTGATTTAACTTTAAATAAGGCCTTATTGGAGTATAAACTTGATCAAATTTCCACAGTTTTCGCAAAATTTCTCTATGTACAGAAGAAATGAACAATAATGTTTTTAATTAAAAATATAATTTGGTTAGGTCAGTGCATTTTAAATGCATTTTATTGATAGTTTAATGGAAACATTTTCAATTAAAAGAAATAAAGAATAAAAACCATGTGCCATCAATTAATGGAAATACAGTAGTTAAGGAACCTGGTCACTTATTGAGCCCGGGTCGCAACTTAGGTTTTAGGAGATTATTTATAATTAAAATTTCAACGATACTTTTCTTTTGCATCTTGTTCTCGGAATATGCACATGCAGATGTTTGGTTGGCGGATATAAAAAAAAATTAGAGAAAAAAAAATAACCCGTATAAAAGACAAGTGGAGTAACTATGTTTTACGCCCCAGTCAAGATAAATTTTCTTATATCAAATATATGTCAGATTTAGAACAGTGAAGAAATTTTTACTAATTACACGATTGCAATGTTGTTTGAGGTTAAATTTGATTCTTTTTATATTTGTAGTCAATGCATCTTACAACAGAAGACAGTCCTGTGCCCGATTATAAATGGAAACTATCCACAGCTCTAGGAGGCATTTACATTTTCTTTGTTATAGAACGTATTATTAGAGTAATTGTTTACAATAGAAATGTAAGTGTTCCATAAGCTACCTGTTCAGAACTGGTTTTTTTTATTTCTTTGTCAACAAAAAAGAAAATACAAACTATTTCGACGTTTTGCACAAGCTTGATACGACATTTAAATCCACTCATTTATGATGTAACTAGCTATACAGGAGTTGCTTAACCTTTCTGAGCACTCGGCCTCACTTCCCTGATGGAAGTTCACGGATGCATCTAACTTGTCAGTTCCTAAGGTTTTTACGTTGTTTCTGTATTGTGATTCGGACATGGATTAGTAGGTTTGTTCTTGATTATGAACTAAACAAACAATGTTACTGTGCTGGTAGGTCTTATAGCATAAAACACGCCAAATGGTTTTTCTTTTACAGATCGTTTATCCTTCTATTGTTAAACCATTGATGGATTATACAGCACATTTTTTAGCATTTACGTCTTCTATTATCGGACAAAATTGAAAAATATTAACCTCGCTTTTTATTTATTTTTCCAGTATATAAACAGTCTATAATACCATTTTAAAAGATTTGATGAATGATGAATACAAACTTAAATCAAATTCATGTGCCTCTATGTATCTATGTACTACGTTGTCGTAAAAATCTTCTAAAATAAAGTATCGAATTTCATGTACTTGGAAATAGTTATGAAATGCAGATATTTCGATCAATACATGGCATAATAAGTGTTCAAAACATTTATCGCTAGGATAGATTGATTGAGTCAAAGGTGAAGTGACAGAAATTTTGACCTTTACAGTGCGCTCAGGGCAATGTGCAGAGAGGGTTGCTTTACGTGCCACACCTACCGTGACACCGGGACATCGGTTTATAATGTCGCTTCCGTAGGGTCCCGTTACTTTAATTTCTAAGTGTCGAATGCTTAACGAAAGAACATTCGCTAACTCTTTTCATGTCATTGTCAGATCCCACCGGTTTTCGAACCAACGGCCTTTCACATACAAAGCTTCCAAATGAGCTACCGTAGTGAGCAAGGAGAGAAACTAATGTTTAAGCATTGTTTTATATAATTCTATGCGATTTATTTAAAGTAACTTAATTCGTCAATCGACAAAGTTGCTAATTATAGTAGATATGAGGTTTAAATAATTTCATAAGTAACAAAAATGTATATTTTTGACCAATTACAGAAATCCAATCAACTAAATACAGAAATAAACGTGCAAGAAAATGGCGAGAAAAAAGAATTTATAGAAACCAATCATGGTCATTCTCACACTCACGGGGTTGATAAAGATGGGAAGAAGACAGTGGCTCCTGTAGCTTGGATTTTATTGTTTGGTGATGCTTTACACAATTTTGTCGATGGTTTATCAATTGGTGCTGCATTTACTGAGAATATATTTACCGGTATAAGTGTGTCTCTAGCAATTATATGTGAAGAACTACCACATGAACTAGGTATTTATACAATATAAAATGTTTTACATTCTACTGTAAACGTATTTATTTTCGCGATGTACTTATTTTGGCTTATTTCACGGTCGTTTGTTTTTCGCAAAAATTAATACCGGGTGAAAAATATATTATGCTTATTGTGTCATATTGCATATTTCCAAAAAGCGAAAATTCAACTACGTAAGTATGTTTAAATTTCCTATACCACGAAAATAAATACAAGCGAAATTAGATACTTTACAGTATGCAAAATATAATTACATACACTCTTTGTTATCTCCCGAAAATTGTAAGGAGTCGAAATTTAGTACACTAAGTACCGTATAGTTGTAATCTGTCCCATATACAGTGTGTTTTGAAAATAGAGAACACATAAATATGATTTAATATACATGAATTTAATGACTGTTGGCCTTTTGTAGTATCTTAATGATTGTGCACCTTGCTGCCATATTTATATATTATTATGTAATTAAAACTATTGTCTATTTCCTTTTTTTGATATTTATTTCGAAACAATAATTTGAAGAATAATGTAAAAATAAACATACAATAAAACTTGTCTATAAAGCCCACTCAAGGGGGACCAGTAAATGTGGTTTTTATAGACACGTGACCTTTATATACAGTTTCAAAAATATGAATAAGAAACAATTTGGATACAATTCTACTGGCATTTATACGCAGGTGAATGGCGATGTTTACACCGGAAGTGAGGTACTTGGTAACGTTTTACGTAATATGCGCAACATAACCCGCCATTTGCCTGGCTTTTCAACATGCTAAATCCTAATAGCGCCAACGTTTTACCTTGTACAGATATATTGTAGGCTAATTGCGGATGCGCATACAGATTTTCTGTTAGTGAAAAATATCAATCTTTATTCAAGTTTATTTGATTTTCTTTGGAAATAAAGAATATTTCATAGAGCTATTCCAACAGTAACTTTAAAAAAGCTTAATCTTTAATTTCTTAGCTGCTAATGTATTCTTTGTTAATGTGATTGTATGAAAACGAAAATTTAATTTTTGTATGGTTTGTTATTACAGGTGGTATTGCTGTACTTCTGCAAGCTTACCTTAACAGTCTTTATTTTTCTAGCTGCTAATGCAATCTTTGTTAATGTGATTTTATGTAAACGAAATTTATATATTTGTATGGTTTGTTTTTACAGGTGATATTGCTGTAATTCTCCATGCTGGACTTAACTTTAAAAGAAATTTAATCTTCAATTTTTTAGCTGCTAATGTAATCTTTGTTAATGTGATTTTATGAAAACGAAATTTATATATTTGTATGGTTTGTTATTACAGGTGGTATTGCTGTACTTCTGCAAGCTTACCTTAACAGTCTTTATTTTTCTAGCTGCTAATGTAATCTTTGTTAATGTGATTTTATAAAAACGAAATTTTAATATTTGTATGGTTTGTTTTTACAGGTGATATTGCTGTAATTCTCCATGCTGGCCTTAACTTTAAAAGAACTTAAATTTTTAATTTCCTAGCTGCTAGTTAATGTTTTATTTATGTAATTTTATGAAAACTAAATTATTGTTAAATTTGTTTTACAGGCGATATTGCTGTACTTCTTCATGCTGGGCTTAATTTTAAGCGTGCGCTATTCTTTAACTTCCTAGCTGCTGTGGTATGCTTCGGTGGACTTGTTATCGGTATTCTTGTTGGTGACTCAACTGACGGCAATCAGTGGATATTTGGTATCGCAGGAGGATTGTTCGTTTATATAGCACTTGCAGACATGGTAATATTCAGCTATTGTTCTTTTTATCAAATTGCAATCCCAAATGTAAAATAGCTTTGGTGAGCCTTGTCTGTCAAACTACAGCAAAGAAAAATTATTATATAACAAGAATGTTTTTAATATTTAAATGTAGCGAATGTTGCTAGACAAATAAGAAAGTGGTAACACTTCCAAAAGACCCAGGTTCACTAACCTGGTGGTGGTTCAGATTTTGAACTTAATTTGCACATTTTGAAAGCCCTTGCTTTGCTGTTTTGGATTTTCGTGTGAAAATTTAGGCCAGTAAATATGATCCCTCTGAATCCAAATATACCCTGGGTATATTTGACATCCCATAGTCCAATGTTACTTTCATCCTCAATTTTGATTACTCATTTGGCGAGTGTAGCTAGCTAAACAGGAGATGTTTATCCTTCCGGAGCACCCAGTCTCACTTCCCTAGTGGAAATAGAAATTCATTTTCCAGTTCTCTTCACTTTTGGATTTTTTTTGATGAGGGTAGATATGTTTGTCATTCATTAAAATCTGGTATCGATATTATTGCAGAAGCATATACAATAATTAAGGAAAAATTGAAGTAACCGGGTGTACGAATATTTCCAAATTTAGTTTTTATAAAATCGGTGTTAATGTCCATATAGTCTTACATACTGGCTTAACAGTGTATGTCATTTATAGCCTGGGTTTGAATCCCTATTCGAGACACTTCATTGTGTACCGCAGTTCGCGCACTGAAAAAAGTTGAGTTGAGTTGAGTAATGGTGTTTAACGTCCCATTCAAGGGTTTTTACTTATATCGAGATGTCGCCAGCTATAGGCGAAGGTGTAGAAATTTTGCCTGTGCGTTGCGCTGATAACATTATACAGCAGGGTTCTTTAACGTGCCAAGCCCTACGCGACACGGGACCTCGTTTATTTTAAGTTCCCATCTGAAAGAACCGTGACTTTCATTTCGTAATGCCGAGTGCTTGGTGAAAGAACAGTCACTACTCACTTTCAAGTCTTCGGTCAGACTCGGCTGGGGATCGAACCCACGACCTCCCACATACGGAGCGAGCACTCTACCAACTGACTGAAGAAAGTTGAGTTTTTCCGGTTGTTAAAATAGTAAACCGTGTATATTACAACACGTTCGAGATAGATAGTGAAACCTTTTATTAATCTGCGTTAATAAATATAATTTAGCATAGAACAAGGTATGGCAATTGACAGGTTATACAATGTATCAAAAATGTATCATCGTCCATGAAACTAAAATTTAAATTTCTTTTAGTTTCCAGAAATGAGCCAGCAAGCAAGCATGGCGGAGAAAGATGGATCCGAATCTCCCGGTGTCGTTTTTGTGTATCAAAATGCGGGACTTCTTTGTGGATTTTTAATTATACAAATATTGGTCCATTTTGGTGGAAATTTGGAAGTATAAATAATAGAATAAACGATTGAAAATACCTTTAATGATAATTAAACTAGTATAGCTTCAGAGATTATTATTATTATTCTTTTTTTACATTTTTAGATTTATACAATAAATATTTACTCGAGTAGATATACTGATATCTAGTTGTTTTTTATATCTTACTCTAGACTTTCTATGTGCTGAATTACAAAGTTATATGCAAATAGCATATACCTGTCCGTTTGACCTATTATCACGGATATTAATACATGATGATCAACCCAATAAATTGGTAGTGTTAAGTTTTGCAGTTAACACATAAACAATGTACGTTTCCTAGGACGTAGACAAATTAAATACGTGTGCTCTCTATACATGGTTTACTTTTTTAATTAAGGTCACGCGTAGAAGTTATATTATTTATCCATACGTATCCGTATTGTTTATATTTACAATCAACTTGTGCCAAAATTCATTATCCTATTATTCCTAACATAGAACCACAAAAAGTCAACCCCATCATACGCAGTTTTATGGTCATTTAACAACACATCAACAAATTAACCGTAGAGGCTACAATATTTATGAGCCTGCTGGTTATTGGATTATATATAGCTACATTTTGCATTGACAGTACCACAAAATGTATGCAACTAAATAATGGTACTTTATTTCTGATTCGAACAACATTTTTTGTAATTTTTGACCAAGGACAATTACTACAAAATCCTTTTTTTAATTAGGTCGTTGGCAATTATTGTTATTATCTTTGTAACAGATTTGCTTAAAATTTGAAAATTGGATGTTAACCAAGAACACAAAATCGTACACGTAAATAAAAACAGGACATTACATTGAACAGAAAAGCACAATATGGCTCATTATGATGCTTCACTTGTAATGGGCATTAGAGTAAATGACCAGTGGTGTGACTATAGTAGCATCCAGAAAATCGATTTCATTACCAAATGTTCCCGGGTGAGGACTGAACCGGATGCAAAGCGAGCGCATTATTGAAATCTGAATCAAAATTTACACAATAACAATGTACGAATTTGATTTCATTTTTAGGAAGTATGGGGGTGGCTTTTAACTTTTAAGACTACTTAAAGCCATATATATGTATTTAATATAACTGTATTATAAGTGACTGCTACCATCAATGATTTATATCCTGAAAGTTATGTTATAAATTCATTTACATAATGCATTAGAGGTGGATGAAAGAGTAAGGAATCGTGTTAATGCTTTATAATCATTTTTTCATACATGTGTGAAGGAAATTCAACTATTTTATCGGTGCTAGAATTCCCTGTCTTGTCTCTCCTTGGTTTATATAGATCACACGAACCATTGCCCGCATTAATTGGATATCTCTTTTCACCCAATTCTACTAAAAATAGAGAACATTCCATTTGAGACACTAAAGCTAGTTCTGGACATAGAAATATTCATCCTCGTTTGGGATGTCTCTGTCTTACATTTTTACGGCGTAAGAGTCTTTTAGTCACAATATGATTTTATCCCCGTGTCTTGTTTCTATTTTTCTCTTTTCTTAGCGATGCGTTCATGATTGTTCTGATGACTATATAATCAAACCATGTTTTTCAGGAACAAATAATATTCAGCATACTCAGTTTTATTTCCATGATCGATAGTAAACAATGGAGTAGGTTGATACTATTTTACTCCATAGTCAATATTCCTTCATTTATACACACGTTGCGGGTGGTACTTATCATTCCGGAGCACCCGGTTTCACTTCCCTGATGGAAGTTTACGTGTTTAACCTAGTCAGCTTAGAAGTTTTTACTTTTCGTGGTGGACATTTCTGAGATGGGCAAGTGAAATGACAAACACTCTCCCGCAAGATCTGCCCTAGCAGCATTCGAATCTAGGCGGTTAAATACTAAAGTGAAAAGTACCAGATACTGATAAACCCATTTTTTAAAAAAGGTACTGTTACTAACGCCGCTTTTATACAATTTTACATTGACCGTAAAAATTTTTCAAGGTTTTAATTTCACTACCATAATATTTTTAAATTAAATGATGCATGTCTTAAGAATGATACATTTACAATATCTTAGGTCAAGCCTAATTGCATTGATAAATACCTATTATAGTAGCAGAAGTACAAAGTTTGAAAATTTTGACTTAAAACAAATTTTAAAGGCCATTTTAACAAAACAAAAATTGAAAACCACACGTCATTTTTATGTATCGAAGATACAATGTAAAGCTCATTTCTAAAAGGTGCTTACTACTCCCACTTTTGACATAGGCTTCATGCTACAAAATGTGAGATAATTAAAATCTGCATAAACACTATTTAAACAAAATGTATAATCGATAAAACAGTAGCAAATGTGCTGACCTTGATCTGTATCTTTGACCCAAATGGAAGGTCATTCAAAAAAAATTACCAAACCCCATGGTCTAAATTTAGTAAAAATCCACGTTTCTATTTTTCAAGATGCAAAACTTTGACAGTTGGCTTAAGTCCTTAAGAATCCAAATATCACGTTAGATTTTATCTCCAATCACAAGAATAAAAGAATGCTTATTTCTCATTTTATTGCAAAAAAATATTTGTGATATGATACAAAATACTATTATATGAATAATTATGAAAATATAAATTTGAAGTTAAACAAATATAAAATGAATTATCACAAGCAGAACCATTACACACACAAAATACCACAGACCTGCATATATGTTATATTATCATAACAGCAACAACAATAGTTATAATTGTCGTCTGCATTATTTAGTGTAAAACAGAGCGGGTAAACTGGTGATTTGGTCGACCTTGGTCTTTGTTCCCCTGACTTTGATTTCTATATCAAATGGTCGTATATTTGATAAATACAATATTCTTATAAACATGTTGATCTTAAAATATAGTTTCTAATCAATATGTGACCATGGTTGTTAAAAACATGACCTCTGTGCATATATATAAATGATTATATTATATCTACAATATACAGCTGTATATTCAAATATACGTACTTATAACAGACTTTTTTGTACATATATTGAAATATAAATAAAATAATGTCAGCATTTTTCCCGTTAAGTAACTTTCGGGTTCTATTAAGATTTCACCAAATGATTTCCGATTTGGACCAAGGTGTTTTGAAAATGTCTAAAGTATAAAAAATCGGAAAACCCATCACAGAGACATACTTATCTTGACAAAATTAAACTGTCGAAAACATCATAATGCTACAGCTGTGTGTCTTTCAGCTAAAATAGTGTTTTTATCTTGAAAAATATAATTTTCCCAAATTCTCATATTTTAACCCAAAATTTCAGAGAGTTATCAGATCTTTATTTTCAAGAAAAACAGTTTAATTACATACAATTAGATCATAGACTTTTAACTACGGGACAACTTTCAAAATATCAATTGTATGAATACAATTTGATATGATGATTTAAATGTAAACCTATGACAAATATAAATTTGTAAGTAATTTATGGATGGCAGTGTATATATATTCAAATTGTAATTGTAATTAATCTTCAAAATACATTTTTTCTATGGCTTGTAATACAGAGAGATCCATTACCACTTCCGCCATGGCATTGCACAGGTGATAGTATGTTGCATGTATTGTTCGGTTTGTTCTCCATTGTTTTAAAATTGCCAATACACGATCATATGTTCGACTAATGTCCATTCTAAGTTGTTCAATCCTCTGAGGTTCAAGTTCTAGTTCTATAGCTAACTGCTGATATTCATAACCTGCAGTAAGTGCTATCTGGCTCATTTCTTCATCAGATGGTATTCTATCAAGGAAGTGCTGTGACAAAGCTAAAAACAGTAACATAAAGTAACGTAAATGGAAAAGTACAGTATATAAAAGGTCTTTCTTTCTCAAGAAAGCGCTACCACGATAAAAACAATATCAGCAGAACCAAATACAATACAATCTTTGTCGACGAGGCAAAAAAAAATATTCCGAAATAAATAATTCGTAGGTGTCACTTTCTTTTCTTAATTAAACGATAGTGATCTGAAGATTTCTGTTAACTAGTGAAATCCCGTTGTAAGCAAACAATAAAATTTATTATTCATTGTCTACTGTAAACGCATTTATTTTCGCGATATACTAATTTTTGCATATTTCACGGTCGTTTGTTTTCCGCGAAATTTATACAAAGCAAAAAAAAAAAAAAAAAAAAAAAATGCATATTTCAAAAACGCAAAAAATTAACTACGCCAATTTGTCTAAAATTCCTATACCGCGAAAATAAATACACGCGAAATTAAATCTGTTTACAGTATATTAAAATTGCATTGTAAAACTAAATTATAATATAACTGTACAGGTCAATGTCAAAATTAACGTCACCCCTACTGTGTCAAAATAAACGTCACCCCTGCAGCCCTGCAATTCTGCCAGATTTGCAGCAAAAATGTTTAAACTGAAGTTCCATATTTTTTTTCTTAAGAATTTGCTCCCCTTAAATTTACAAATTGTCGTTGAATTCTCAATATCCAGCATTTCTTTCAGTTGTTGAGGTAAATTTCAGTTCAGAAACATTATTTAAAACATTTTTTATACAAAAAATAATAAATGGCCACAGTTCGTTCCATTTTCTAATGGATACACCGAAAAATTCCCGGCAAATAAATTAAAAACCGTTTAAAATATGACTCAAATATTTACAAAATCAGAAACGTTCGTCATCATTTCGTGGCAGCCAAAAGGCACAGTTGAAAGAAGATCGTGGTGTCTGATCAAAGAAGCTATTAAGGCAAGTTAACATCCTTCTTTATTGGTTTCATATATGTTGATTCTTTTGCTTTTTTGACATTTGTTTTTTTAAAACAACACCGATTATCCTAAAAGGCTATGGCTCCTGCCCATAATTCCAGATCTACCAGGCGTTTCCTAGAGTCTAAACAAATTCATATTTTAGATTGGCCATCAAACTCGCCAGATATGAGTCCGATTGAAAATCTGTGGGATGCTTTGAAAAGGGACGTCGCAATGGACAATCCAAAATCGTGTAATGATCTATGGGAAAGCGTCAAAAAGCATTGGTACAGGATAAATAAGAACTATCTTGAAAAGTTATACGACAATCTTCCCAGACGTGTTCAGTCTGTGAAAAGAGTTCGTGGTGCCTCAACTAAGTATTAATGGTGTTTGTTTGTACCAAGGCGATATTAAATACTTAATGATTGGTTTCTTTGTCTTGTTTTCTATTTTGTAATGTCGTTCATTTACCATTCAGCTCCAAATTATTTGCTTTTTAATCAAAGCTAATTAGATAATTGATTTTCGATAGGGGTGACGTTAATTTTGACACTGTAGGGGTGACGTTAATTTTGACATTGACCTGTAGTTTATAGGAGGTTATTACCACATTTAGCTACATTCAAACTGTCTTTTGATGTCGCACTTAACATTTTGAACTTAAAACACAAATTGGTGTCAGAGAGAAAATCGAGAGAATTTTAGCTGGTCTAAAATTAATTGTATTACAAATTCAATTCAATTCTTTTTGAAACATCTTCCACAATTTATTTAGCCAAGAAAAACGACAACATTCGTCAAACTTGCTAACATAAAGCTATTTCCCCCTATATTTATACAAAATCATATTAATATCTCTAACTTATCACCATTGGGGTTTTTTCAGGATAAAAAGGCAGTACTGTACCAAATGGTTTTTCTTCATAAATAATCGCATTATACTCATATGTTCCATCAGATAAAGAAAAAAATAATGTAAGAAATTTTCTATATCCTCAGAACATCTTTTTATTCCAAATAAGATCTTGACCGTGACCTATTTGCATTTAATTATTTTTAATAGAACTAATTAGAAGAATATTCCGAACATAATAAAGCTGTTAGCTTGGATTTGAACTTGACCCCTTTTTGTTGTTAGTTTCATAAACAGTATCAAAACTGAAAATCCCATCACAGAATAAATACACGTGGTAAAGACAGAGCAATTTAAAGCTAAGTCCATCATAATGTTAATGATCATCAACTTTGTCCTTTGCTTCATGTAGAAAAGCAATGCTTTAAACATCAATTTTCAGTGTCTGCATTTAAACATTGCCAAAATATCTGAAAACAAGTAACAAAAGCAGACAATAAAAATTAGATTACGGTCTTGACGTTTGACAATTTAACCAATTTTGAAGGTATCATGATAACATGAAAACTAAAAATAATCCGCGGCGGGATTATGTTTATATAAAGTGAAAATATAGCGATTTATGCATTTTTTTTACAAAATTAATATGTCATGGCGATGACCTTTGACCTTGGCCTCATGTAGAAAAGCAATGCTTTTAAACATAAAAATATAATCAACATTAACATATGACGCCCCATAGTTCCATGTTCCTTTCATGCAATTTTGATTACACACGTGTGGGGTGTAGCTAGCTAAACAGGAGGTGCTTACCCTTCCGGAGCACCCGGCCTCACTTCCTTGGTGGAAGTTCACGTGTCTAACCTGATTTATCAGTTCCAAAGTTTTCAATTGTCTTCTGGATTGTGATTCGGACATGGATGAGTATGTTAATATTTGATTACCAAATTCAGTGAAAATTGTTCACTAGATTCAGAGAAGTCGAAAATGAGTGTTGACGATCTACATAAGCATGCACATATTCAAAAGCTGCGCAATATCATAAGCAAATAGGTGAGGTAAAAATACCATGCAGAGGAAACTAGTATCATGACATTTAATGGCAGTGAGTTCAAAATTCCAAAAAACAACAATTATAGAAATTGTTTAAAATGACGATGCCACATCCAGAAAAATTAAACAACAGGAAGCTTCTTCATCAGGACCCAAGCAATGTTCTTACCAGGATTAAACCTTTAACTTTTGAGATCGACCCCGATTGACCGCGACTTATTCAAGGTAACGTCAGCCTTAAATATTAAAACATATAAAAATTCTAATAACCATAGTCATAACCTGTAAGGCTTAGAACCGTGAAACTTGAAATAAAGCATAAAAATTAATCCCAGAAAGGTTGACACTTGACATTTTAAAACATTACCTTAGCATCAGCCAATAAATCTCTTTCAAGCTCCTGAAGCTTGTTGTTCTTGACCTTTATTTAAGGTCACGTTAACGTGAAGTTGTACGTATTTGTCAAAAAATGGAAAGGCTAAGAAACTTGAAAGATGACCAAAAAGCATCATCTCATTAAGTTTTAAGAGTTGCTAAGCTGATCGTTCTTTATAATAATTCAAGATCACTGTAAATTAATGTAGAAAAATGGATCAGACTAGGTGAGGCGAGAAATATCTGGAGTCTATTTAGATATTTTCAGTCTCAAAAGCTTTCAAACAGAGCAACTTTTAATTTTAATTTATACAATTCAGAAAGGGGGAGGGTTGTACACTTTGCAATAAAACAGATCACGTTGGATCAAAACAAAAATATTAAACTTGTTTATATTTATAAATAACTGATGCATATAACATATTTCAGACAGGTTGTTTTTAGGAACAATAGAAAGTTATATCAATGTGTTTTCTGGTTTTTGATTTTTTCAAAAGTTTATATGGTAAATGAATATACAGGCTTTGTCTGTGGCTCTACGTTCTGTAATAAAAAATAATGTAATTCTGGCGATAAAAATGTTTTTACTAAATATCTAGTACAATATTGTGATGCTTTTATGTTATATTCGCAATACCATATATAGATGAAGTAGACTTATATTCAATATCTTTGGCAAAGATGAGTTCTGTGATAAGTCATAGTTGCAGTATAATTACAGAAAGCCAATATCAGTTATACATAATAGATTTATTTATCATAGCATGCTATGTACGGTGTAGTTACAGAGATTTTTATTAGTTAGAGGCATTTTTGTTAAAAACTAAAAAGTTGACATTGGCCTTCATTATATGTCAATTCAACATTCAAAAGTAAAATCTCGTTACAAACCCGTAGGTCTAAAAGCTTGAAGCTTTATATAAAATATCATCACACAAAACATTGTAAAGTCTGTAAATCTCATATACATTGATATTGACATTCATTCAATTGACTTGAAGATTTGAAACCTTTATAAATGATAAATGATAGCATCAGCATATGCAATGCTCGTGCATGCATTTGCATAAATTTATCACGTACCTTTTGTTGATTTACTGCATGTTTTCTGGCACTAAAACGTGATAGTATGTTACTCAAGGATGTTGCAAACCTAGGCTTATCAAGGCCCTCAAAAGTTTTATGGCCGTCATCACAGTATTGTTGATAAGTCTGATGTCTCTGTGTTGAGGATTGCCCTGGATGTATTTAACGTCCAATAGTTCCATGTTCCTTTCACACAATTTTGATTACAAACGTGGCGGGTATAGCTAGCTAAACAGGAGGTGCTTACCCTTCGGTGCCCCCGGCCTCACTTCCCTGGTCGAAATTCACGTGTCTAATCTAACTTGTCAGTTCCAAAGTTTTTACTTTGCTTCTGGATTGTGATTCGAACATGTATTAGCAAGTTTGTTTTTGATTGATTATCATCGAAAGTTTTGTACATGGCAATAACATTATCATTGTTTCAATTTTGCGTCACTGGATGGCTATTTTCTAATAATATTCCATATCATATGTGTTCGAAACACAATTGTGGAAATATATTTAAGATAGATTTATATCTCATACTATGTCTGACTCTAATTATAACGCCATAAATTATCTTGAATTATGATGATGTCTTTAACATTTCTATGTTTACTGACAAGGCGCTATGTACCCTTTTAAATATTTTGGAACATTTTTGAAGACAAATTGATGTAAGTAACTTTAAAAACCTTATTAAATATGTGGTAACCAGATAACAAAACATTACACCCACAGTATTAAAGTTACTTCGCTTATACTGCTAAACGTCACTACAACCCTATATATTAAACGGTGTCTACATTATGAATGTTTTTCAAAATTATCTCTAAAATTATCATTTTATATATTGCCTATTTTATATTTATTCATTAACATAGATACAGTGAGTTCTAAAATTATGGTGGAAACCAGAGTATTGTACCCATTTAAAACATCAGTCTTTTACCAAAGGCACTAACAGTGTTTTTGATGTGAACTGGGAATTTCAAACAAGATATGAGCCTAGCAAGATTTGATGCGATGAGAAAGGCAGTTTTTAGATTAAAATCTCGGAATTCAATGATTTTATTTGCCTAAAATTACTACCGAATAAAGGTACAGTCCATCCTGCCTGAAAGGTCATCTCTATATAAGGGCCATCTGTTTATAAAGCCCAGTAGAATTGTATCCCAATTGTTCTTTAATCATATTTTTTAACCTGTATATAAAGGTCACCTGCCCATAAGACCATTTTTACTGTTCCTTGGGTGGCCTTTATAGACAGGTTTGACTGTAGTTTCGTATGGGGTAAAATAATAAAATTTTCCTAATTGGACCACTAAATTTCTAAAACAACAGTGATATACTAGCAATTTAAATTTAGTTGTCCTTTCGAATATAACATATTTGCATAAAAGATTCAAAGTTATTGCAAGCATTCATTATGCAGATTGCCGTATTTCAGAACTTTTGAATTTTCCCAATTCAAAAAGCAGATGGTTGTTTATAAAAATGTAACTAAATAACTGAATTTACTCATAGACATGATTGTTCAACAATACAAATAGTTAAGTATGACTTTTTGTTATCCCATACCTGTATGATAACATCCATATTACAGCCAGCACTATACAATGCATGTTTCAATTTTGCAAACGTGCCTCTTTCTCGCATTCTTATTTTCCAGTTCTTTAGTATCTGGAAGTTTACATCTGTGATTAGATCTTTATATGTCATCTTTAACTGGTCAATTTCATATTTCTGTAATCCAAGTTCAATTCCAACTATTTCATTTTCGGCTCCAATTCTTCTAGCAATTCTTCCAAGTTCTTTAAAGGATGGTTCAACATCAAGACAATATGCTTTAAAATAAAAAACAATAAAATTGATTTAAATTATTTTGATACGTCACTTTAGTAGACAGTAAATGTTGAATCTACAGACGTACTCGCTAGAGTAATCATAAAATAATTCGTGCTTGCACATTCAGTCTATCCATTAACTTCCTATAAAGAAATGTTGGACGCAAACGCTAACACATGTAGATGGAACAACATGATTTTAAATAAAACATGTCATTATTTTGCTTAATATTCCAACCTGTTTATCACTTCATATTTCTGAGGTGTTATGGGTTGTTTTTATATATACGTTTTACTATATATACATGGTATTTATGGAAATCACTAACTTCTTCTTTTAACAGATTTATTTGCACACATGTTTTATTTCACGCAAAGCAGTGGGTGTATTAAACTTCGAATACAAAGAATTGAATGCTATTAGTATCTATAGACCCTAAATCATTCATAGACCAGTTTGATAAAAGACCAAACTGCCTTCATACAACTTGATAAGGTATCACACTTTACGTTTTTAATTTAGCTGAAAGTCTAGAATAATATTCAACTGAATTCTAAATATTATACTTCTTTACCACGTTAAAGATGAAATATAGGGTCATTTAAAAGTAGACACCTTGAGGCGATATGGCACACATGATGACTTTTCTGTGATTAACCCTTTCTTTTTGTATGCAGCAATATTCCTTTTTTTCGATGCCGATGGCCCATTTCTTTCACAATTATTACGCTATGGTAGATATAATGCCTCATGAAAACTTTATACAACGAAGCAAGTTGTTTGTAAACAAACTGTCGACTCATGTACATTGCAATCATCACAATCCTCAAACGTTTTACTGCTATCATCACAATATTGTTGATAATAACATATTTTACCAGTTTTTATTATCCAGCACTAGACGGTTGTTTAAGGAATAACTGTGATATTATTTTTTTAATGGTGTATAAAAGAAAAAACGATTTGCACACTGAATAATGCCCGTAGCGCATTATTATTCAAAAGTGTGCAAATCGTTTTATCTTTTATACACCAATAAAAAATAATAACACAGTTTTCCTTATAATTTAATTCAGACATTCTTTAATTATTCAAGATATAAAAAAAACCCAAAAAATCTGAAACATTTAAATCAATTGCAAGTACATCGATGGTCATCATGAGGCGGGTGAATATGACCCAATTGTTTTTTTTTATAATCAAATAAGATAAGATAACGCGTGATCAGTCACTCATCTGCTTTTAGATGATACACGTTAACGTGGCCACCACGTTTGATGTGCTCACACATGGATTACTTCTTATTGGTAAAATGGAATGTACAGTTATGGAAAGATGAATTAGAAATAAAACCAGATGACATGACACTGTTACTGGATGTGGAATTTACCAATGGGATTGCCTGTGAAAGTATATCGGCTGAGGGAGTGTGTGCCACGATTCAGTTGGATGGCTACGTCCAATTTGTGTACATTTTTTTATTTTCCACACCTTTTATGTGTTTTTATTTTTTTCTTATAATCTAAGCATGTTTAAAATAAAAAATAAGCAGAAACAACAACAAAAATATCATGACATTGTGTAAGTGATATTGTTCATAGTGATGTGTATTACAGATGTAAACAATGAAGTAGTTCCGGTTAAATCCGCCAAAACGGGACAAGTTGGCGGAGCTAATCTAGACATTTTTTATTGAGGTATAAAGAAAAAAAAATGGTCACGTGGTATCCATTGTTTTGTATTGAGTTCTGTTGTGTAAACAAATTTTGATTAAATTATTTTATAAAAAATGTACTAGGACCAAAATTGTGAAACCAATTTTATCCAAGGTGTTAAATATATATCTGAAGGGCCAAGATATATATAACCAAATTTAGCTGAGGAAATACTTTGCATGAAGGAGTATACCTTACATATTATACCAGTACGTTATCTTTGTATTCATAATTATCATGGTTATACTTGACGTTCCATACTGCACTGACTTTCATGGTTTTAATTTTTCGCGGTTTTCTAATTTCTCACTTTTTGTGTGGTGTTATACTCGCGGGTTTATGAAGCTGATAATGATATCGAGAATATATATTATTTACGCGTGATACAAATTTTCGCGCAAAATAAGCAAAAATTAGTATCCTGCTAACAAACCTACGCTTACAGTAGATCCATGTTTTTATCCCAAAATCATGTGACAGGTATAACTATCTAAAGATGACTTGCTTAGCCCTCCGGAGCACCCAGTCTGTAGTTCAAGTGCTATTCAAGTATTTACTTAGGTTTGGCGTTGTGATTTAGACAGAATTCTGTGTGTTTTTGTTTGATTTGATGGACATACAAAACCTATCATCTAGATTTTACTGTTTATTTAGCCTATTTCGGAGAAAGCAAGATCGCAAAATACTCTATAAGTTTTAATACAACGGGTAAAAATCAATGATTCTTTTACTTACATGAGCCGAGTCGTAACTGAAAATTTCTGTTTCGGTTCCATCTTTGCTTAATATATTATTTTATGCGACAAAGTATAACCTGGGTGGCTGTTTACAATGGTAATCTTTTTTACGAAATGGCGGGGTTCTTTATGTTACGTAGTCATGACGAAAGAGTCCACTATTTACGTAGGTTAGTGCAGCTCAAGAACGGATTGATTTTTGCGTACCCGGGATGACAAAAATCGATTTAATAAAGTAATCAAGTGAACTACCTTTCTGCATTTTCAAACTTTTGAAAAAATTGACGTAAATTCAAACTTTTAAACTCAACCCGACCTTTGAACTACCCTTCATTGTACCCCTCGCGAACCTACGTAAATAATAAATTCTTCCGTCATCATTACGTCACACGAAAGACTCTGCCATTTTGTCAAAATTTTTACCATTGTAAACACCCATCCAAACTACGTTTTGGTGTGTTAAATGAGTTATAATGACGGATTAGATCGAAATAAGGATTATTAGCAACGCCTCGGCTCATGTTAGTAAATGTTTAATTGATTTTTAACCGTGCCATTCAAATCTTTGAGATATTAGCCTTATTCCTTTCTCTCCAACAAAGTAAACGGACAGTTAGTCAATTTTTTGTATCAGTTTCAGCGTTTGTATCTAGGAAAAATTCTTCATTTTTCTGCTTGAGATTTGTACAATAATTTTATTATTGAAGTTTACGAATAGAGGGGTCATATTTACGGCTGCAATGATTTCTTTATCCAGGTGGAGTAAGCAAGACTTTCAAGACTTTACCTTTTGAATCTTCTGACTTTTGACTCTGACATGACTTCCAAGGTAAATTTGGTGGTAGACAGACATAATCCTTCAATAACAAAAAAGAAATACCAAGGTTAGAGAGGAGTAAATACAGTGATTTAGCCATATAAAATTTACAAGATTTTCAATTTTACCCAAGATTAATCACATGTACATGCCTAATTCACATCAGTAAAATTTAGTACGTACGTACATCAATCTTATTTTGAAATTAATAAATATATACACCTATCATTTCAAGGAGTTAAAAAAAGATATAAGGGCAAAAATCAATTTTTCAATTTTTAACGAGTTATGAATGTTCTAATTATGTACAGCTACTACTTTTTTATTTATGGAAAGACACTGTGTAAAAATGTGTATTTTTCCGACCATTTTGAGCTTTAATGTTAGTCGAGGTTGATCAATTTCAAAACATGAAAAAGCTTTAGTCAAGGAAGGGTCATGTAAAGTTAAACTTTCAAAGTCACACTAGTTCTTAAAGTGTAAACAGTTGGAACACTTATCTAACAATGACAGTCAATAATATAAACGACTACAGAACGTAATTATAAACTGTAGGCTCAAGTCCCTATGCACAATCACTTAGAATTAAGCGCATTAGTCTGGATACTCTACCAGTCGTGAAAGAAGTAAGAGTTCAAAAATTGGATAAGATGGGACGTCATTTTATTGTATTAATAAACAAATCATAATTGTCACCAGTTCATTAAGAAAATTGGCAGACTGGAGCAATGTAACAATAAATGCCTTGCTTAATGGCATATCACCCTTGCCTACGACTCTTACTAAATTATCTTCTTCCATTTTTCATTAGTCTTACAAACTCGGCTAAATGTATCTACTGTGACAAATAACTTCTAAATATCTTATATTTACCTTTTCGATTAACCATTGGTCGTCAGATGGTACAGTGTGCAAAGAACTTTGCTTTTGACAAACAACTTTGTTATTCGAGTTGATGTACAGCTTACATCCCTGGTTGCACTGAAAGGCTGGTGTGAATAATGCATTCTGTTTGACAGGCGTATAAAACTCTGTGATGTTCGAGATCGTCTCAAATATGAACTTTCTCAATCCACTTAACATTCCCATTGAAAGATTGTTGCTATTGCCAATGATTTGTAAACGGATAATGTTGTTCAAATGTTCCAAGGCAAACAATGTGTGTAAATCTATCCTGAATACTGCAACTTTAGTGTATAGAAAACTTGCATTCTCATAAGATGCGATTGAAAATCTCTGCAGACAGGAGGCTAGAAGCCGAAAGAATACTGCAGGTGGCAAAAAGTTATGACAAAACACAAAGCAAAGGGGTCGAATCTTAATCTGTGACGTCGCAAAAATTCTCTCAGGTAGACCATTTGGTGCTTCGCCCAACATACATGGAACAAAATAAAATTTCTGACATATGTCTTTGCCATCATTATATGTTTTTGGCTTTGCTATGATCTCAATTTTTGTTAGGAGCATTAACAAAAAATTCTTGTTCTCCAGGAACTTTTTATCAGGATGTTTGCTCCATACAATCTCAATCAACTCTGGATGCAGTTTCGCTTCGTTATACAATTTGTCCCAAAGCTCATTATTACTTTGAACAAAAGATTTTGCTGTAATAATGCATTTAAAGGAATCGATCAACCATTGAGGATCAAGAATGATGAAGTCCTTCAATTCATCTTCACTGAAAAAGAGAATTTCTCCGATTGCATGTTGGAAACGAAGAAATACTTCAAGTTGTTCCTCACTACTTATTTGAACGGTTTCTTTCTCGTTAATCGTTTTGATCTCATCCATTGAAATAAGAAACCGCCCATTTTGCTTTTCTTGTCGTAACCGCCTTTCCATAAACATCCAACTGGAAGGAATCTCTTCGCCCCATTGAGATTCCTCTTTTGCGATGTCGAATATTTTTTTCCTGAGGTATTTGATGCAGTTATCATTTGGATCAGAACAATCTATACAGAAGTCTTCTCCAAAAATATGTTTTTCTGCAGGTGTTCCTTCGAAAAGGTTTCGGATATCGCGGAAATGGTCCAATAGTATCTGTTCCTTCACCCCTTGTATATACTACAATACATAGAGAACAAGAAACAATGTTGGATGCAAGATTATTTTGTTGTATATCTACGGATACAACACATTTTTCTTTCCATAAAATAATAATTTTATTGATTTTTTCTGTATGCGGGATTTCTTATAACTGATTTACCGAGAAAAAAAATTACTAAAAATCAGACGAGTAAAACTGTTTTTTACTTCCCGTATAATCTAATAATGCCTGGAAAAAAGCGATTTTAAAGCATAATTTTTTCGCGAACAATAACGACTTTTGGTTTCAAATGATGTCAGTTATTAACAACACAATAAAGCTTTGATCGAGATAAAATTTGATCCATACGGGTAAAGATGTAATATTTCAACCAATCGGAAAATTAGATATGCGTAAAATTTAATTATGGGATTTGTAGAAATGTATTGTGTTTGAATTTTAATAAAGATATAAAACAATTTACAAGAAATTTCCTGTTCTATTACTATTAACATATTATTATTTATGAAAATGGTTCTCTCGATCTTCATATAAATATATTGTTCCATTGGTGAAATATTTTATGTTTATAATAAAATGTATACAATTATAATCTGCAATTCATTATAAAAACCTGTTTTAATTTTGCTGCAGTAGACGGGTGTTTCGAAATTAAATTCTGCATTGTTAGCGCTAGAAAGCTAGGACAAAAATTGTGGAAATATTTTTTTCCAAGAATAGAATTTGAATACTTGAACATGGTGAAAATGATTACCATCAGACCAGAGACATTAATAAACAGATTCTACTCACTTTATATTTGCAAATGTGACAACTTTAAGTTTAAATATTTTATCCAAATAGCGATGTATAATACCCCAAAAGCTGAAAATCTGTCTATCAAAAATAAACATTATTAAAAAAATCCCTATCTCAAAGTTAAAACTTTGAAATTGCCAATGTAAGTTAAACACGTCGACTTTCACCATGGAAGTCAGGCCGGGTGCTCTGGACACGTGTGTAACTTTGTATCGTTATTGCTCCTATATTGTAAAAGATAATAGAAGAGTTTTATGACAAATGTAAAGTTGATTTTACTAATACGCAAATAGTAAAGACCGAATTACAAGGATAAAACTATTTACCTTATTTACCTTTGTCGCACAAGGTGACATAATTTCTTACACTTGTACAAACATACGTTTTGAACCTACTGTGTTTCCATAAATTTATTGCACATGGTTTTATTCTTTATTTCTTTTAGTTGAAAATGTTTCCATTAAACTACCAATAAAATGCATTTAAAATGCACTGACCTAACCAAATTATATTTTTAATTAAAAACATTACTGTTCAATTCTCCTGTACATAAAGAAATTTTGCTTTTGAAAATTTGATCAAGTTTATACACCAAGTGGGCCTTATTCAAAGTTACATCAGAGCATTTAGGGTCAGGTAGGTCACTGTTGCTCGGTTTCTTTTCAGGTGTGATCATCATGAATATTCCAATTATGACTTAACGTTTATAGTTGTTCCTAGTAGGTACAGAAGGGATAATTTTGACATAGTCATATTTGTTGTTTTGTTAAAAAGTTAAAAAATTGCTCTATGTACAGAATTCAGTTCACTTTTTTATAAATGAAAAAAAATTTCCCTATTAGGTCAGTATATTTTCTATTAGGTTTTGGCAATGTTTTTGTGAATTTGTTTGAAAATAC
Organism: Anadara kagoshimensis; assembly: GCA_021292105.1. NCBI lineage: Eukaryota > Metazoa > Mollusca > Bivalvia > Arcoida > Arcidae > Anadara > Anadara kagoshimensis. The sequence goes on from CM037864.1 coordinate 27,358,919, forward strand.
GACTTTATTCTTGCATTTTCAATGTGCACTGAATTTATGGAAATACAGTAGTATTTATCTCACCGAGGACACAAGAGACACCACGATCAGCATGTATAAAACCTGACCACTCAATTCCATCATTACACTATAGTTCACGTGTCTGCATTCGACAATCAAGTAAAATAAGATAAAAAATCATTATGGCAAACAGAAGCCTACCAAACGATTTTCATGTAACGCCCAGCGGCAGCTCTAATCAAACCGGAGATAAAAACCAAGTTTTGTTATGTCAAACTCTTTACCTTTAATTTGTCTTTATGAGTGGCAGCTAGAAACACTTTTGGAAAACCATTACCATCAGTAGAGCCAAATGGACAAATGACATTTACCCAAAACTTGATGAAATCTAGAAATAGCAAAACAAATATATATGACAGATTTTGTTCAGAATGACAATACTTGGCAATACTTAATATTAGATATGAGCACCATTTCATTACTATATAAAATTCAAACGTAAACATGCTTTCTTAACACATGAATCAAAAACAAATTACATAGTTACCTCAATTTTATATCGATCTTTGTGTGCCGTAATGTTTATTATATAATTTAGATAACAATATCGTGGATACTATTTTGAAACTCAAAACAAATTTTTTGTAAACAAATAAATCCTTTGATCTGAATCTTAACGTATCTTGTTTTTTGACGTCTGTTTAAAAACTTGTTTAAGTCATGATATTTTTCAATGTATGTACACGAAGAATATTTTAAAAATGACATCGTTCCGTTAGTTGTGTTTAACTTATTAAATCGTATTCAGGCTGCTTGCTAATAAATTGTTGACCAAGCAATATTTCAAACCTAGGCTTATCAGGCCCTTAAGAAGTTTTATGGCCGTCATCACAATATTATTGATAAGTTTGACGTCTTTGTGTCCGGGATTGCCCTGGATATATTTGACGTCCCATAGTTCCATGTTCCTTTCACACAATTGTGATTACATACGTGGCTAGCTAAACAGTGGTGCTTACCCTTTCAGAGCAATCGGCCTGATTTCCCTGGTGAAAGTTCACGTATCTTACCTAACTTGTCAGTTTTATAGTTTGCTTCTGGATTGTGATTTGGACATGAATTAGTATGCTTGTTTTTTGTATTTATACTGCATATTGAAGATATAAAAATATTTGTAAAAATAACATTAATATCTGTTTCAGAATAATAAAAATATTTAATACATTTTATACCTTTTATTTTCATTTTCGTTTCTTTACCGCCAATACTTGAGAAATCTTCATCTTCAACCACGTCATTTAATAAACGGTTTATATCCGTCACTAATATATACTGTGCACGGCGGCTCAAAAATGCTAAATGTGTAATGTAGAAGATTGCCTGTCCTGCAAAATCCCATATACTCAACATGGCTGGGTTTGTTTGTGACTCATTACAGTTTGTAACAACCTGAGGATACAATAAAACACTTATCGGATTAGATACAATTTTATCATTATATATGTGATATAAACATTAATTATACCCCCCGCTTAAAAAGTGGGGGTATATAGTGATAGGGGTGTCCGTCCGTCCTTCCGTTACACCTTAGGGTACCTATCTCTTATCCGCAACTCCTCCTAAACCCTTCAATGGATTTTCATGAAACTTTCAAACAACTTTGTGATATAATGTAGATGTGCACCTCCTATTTAAAAATTTGATCCGATGGATTTTTTTATGTGGAGGGGAGCGGGGGTATTTTTTTGTGAGCTTGTGGCTCACATTTTTTCTTGTAATTATACCCCCGCTTAAAAAGTGGGTATTATATAGTGATAGGGGTATCCGTCTGTCCTTCCGTCCTTCCATTACACCTTATGGTACCTATCTCTTATCCGCAACTCCTCCTAAACCCTTCAATGGATTTTCATGAATTTTTCACATAATCTTTGTGATATAATGTAGATGTGCACCTCCTATTTAAAAATTTGACCCGATGGATTTTTTTATGTGGGGGGGAGCGGGGGTATTTTTGTGAGCTTGTGGCTCACAGTTTTTCTAGTTTGGACCTGTCTTCATATATTATATATTATTGTCCTTATTTCTATATGAAATTAGTCATGTTTTCGTACTATAACAAATAAGCAAGCTGCTTACAAGGGAATTGTTGAACCAGTGATAATGCTATCAAAAGCGTGGGCACTCAAAATGTTAATGATTTAGACGTAAAAGCGTGACACAAAATTGGGTAATATATATAAAAGGAAAAAGGTTACAGAATTTAAGTTGTGTTTCAAGTAAACAAGGAACAAAGGCAACTGATACATTTAAATATTTAATGGGATTTGTCTCTGTACCCCGTGTTCAATACCTTAACGTTTGTTCGCAACGTTTTGAAAAACGCAAACGTCACAAAATCCCGGAATTACGTCATTTTCGCCAGAAAATGTCATCATGCGATTCCATATCCATTGGAAACAAATGTAATGTTCTTAACAAGCGTTAAAGGACATCACGTAGTCCAGCAGCAAACGCAAATGGAAATAATCATTCCGCACAACACGCTACGATGTACCACGCTGTATGCTGGTAAATTTGATATAACATTGATTAGATGAAAAGAGATATTAATTTGATGAAAAGAAATATTTAATTTTTTCATTTTATTCAGTATATTTCTTAGATAATTGTGAGAAATTTTACTATTTTTCTTAAGTAACAAACAGTCATTTGTAATAATAAATCGTCCGAATCTCAACCCAGAATCAAAGTAAAAGCTTTGCAACTGACAGTCAGATAAGACACCTGAACTTACACGAGCAAAGTTAGACAGGGTCCCCGGAAGGTTAAACAACTCCTGTTTAGCTAGCTACACCGCCTTGTGTGTAATGAACATGGAACTATGGGACGTCAAATATATCCAGGGCAACCCTGAGCACCGAATCAACAATACTGTGATGATGGCCATAAAACTTTTTAAGGACCTAGGCTTGCAATATCCCTGAGTCAACAATTTCTTTGCAAGCAGATGTTGAATATTTACAGGTCAATACATGCAATGCATCTTTATGCTTTAATAGTACTTACCATATCTACTTTTATGTAATAATTATACTTGGGTATTACCTTTTCAAGGTCATCCTGGATCAAGCTTTCTCGAGATTGTTTCAAATCATCCTCTTCATTTTCTTCTGAAGTGCAATCCAGATCATCATAGTCACAATCAAGATAATCTTTATCTGACGATGTGTGAAAAACCAACGGATCATGAAATGTGTCCGACGAAACATCAGATTGTACGTCTGTATATGTTTGTCCACTTTTGACCTCCAACTTCTCTACTGCCTGATTATTAAGTTTCTGGTATGGAAAACGTTTTACAGTATCACGCATGCGTTGGAGATGAATCTTATCAGCTTCAAATTAATACATATAATATATAATACATTAATACATATATCTAATTACGCTAAAAATATCCGTTTTATTTTTGTGTTTATGTTTATTGATACATTGCCTTCGTTATAACTGAATATTTGAATATCTCCAACTCAAAAGGCAGAGTCGAAATATGTGTGACCTGTTTATATTAGTTTACGATACATGTAGGTAATTTCAGTTTTTGTTATTTTAACTTTTTTACCTTTTGGTATGTTTTATATTTTGTTTGCTGTAAAATGCAAACTGGTGTAATATGTAAATATCTCTAATGTGTACCTTTTAAGAATTGAATTCCGTTTTTTTTCTCGGTAATGAAGCAGAAACAAACATTAATTCGTGTCCAAATACCTAACCTTAAGCAAAAAACTTAAACTTGAAACTAACCAAAATAGGGGGAAACATTACAGGCTAATGGGTTCGGATGCTTAGGAATTGCAAGGTTCTCGTTTTTAATGCTAGCTATATATGTGTCATAGAAATTGAGAGGGAAATGAAATATGGAACGATGAGACGTCAAACATATCCAGAATAATCCTGGACGCAGAAACATCGACTGGAATACAAATATATTTAGTAATGGTGCAGTTTTTGCCCGTTGCTATATCGATTGTCGGATGGAAAATAATATAACCAAACACAACGAATATGTTATCTATCAAAAACTCTTCAACATTTTGTTGATGGTAGCTTTAGTATACTTTTGTTTGGATTCCGTATGATGCTTTACAAAATATCCTGAATGCATGTTTAGAACAAAATATTTGTATCTCAGATTATGTTACATGATTTATGTTTTTAATCTCGGTTAATGTCAGATTTGCGAGTTCTAAAACCTGGTTCATGCCTCATTTGCCAGAGAACATGAAACGTAATTTGTATCTTCCAACGTTTATTTCTTTATTCATGAAATAAATTAATAATTTGGTCGAATGAAAATTTTTTTTCTAAAAGGAATGTAATGGAGGTCGTATCCTAGAAATTGTACACATGATTAAGTCTTTTAATTATCACGTCAATATTGTCAATCTAACCGGAGAGACAAAATAGGACATCAATAGTTAATAATAATATATGATATTTAGAATTTTTATTTCAATTTGAAATACATTCAAACGATTGCAGCATACAATAATCGAAGTTTCTTCTTTTGTTTTGTATGTTGAAATAAATCTTTATGCAAATAACAGAAAATGAAACGGTTTGAGGAGACACCAAATTGAATTCTTATGCCATGCAAAAAAATCTGGTTCATTGATAATTTAACAAGATTTTTCAAACCGAGTTGCAAATTTTCAAATATTTATTAGTGATAACTAGTCTTTATTATTAGTTTAAGCTACTGTTAACTCATTTTTAGAGTATATGCACTACCTGTTGAGGGTTTTTCAATTTCCCAAGAACCGTCCTTTGCAACCGTACAACTAATTGTAAAAATATCAACGCCATTTGTACTCCGGACAGTTCGGATATCAAAATCGTCTCCAATTAGTCTTTTAGTAAGCGTTGTTTTTCCTGCACCAAAATGACCAATCACAATTATACGTACGTTGTAACATCTATCCTTTCCTTCCTGTAAAGCTTTTTTGAAAAGTTCTCGGGATTTATAATCCAATTTTATAATTTCTGGTGGTAAGTTTTGCTCTAAAAATATTAATGTTTACAATTGTTATACCAAAACAAACATAACTTACCCCGGCCTTCATAACTCTGATACATTAACCAAATATTTAACGAAAGTTCCTGTTATAACACAAATTCGTAGGAATATGATATCTAATTGAGATAATTCTGTCTTATAATTAAATTGTTTCCGCAAGGATATTGCAAGCTTCAAAACGTTTTATTGACGTCATCACAATACTGTTGATAAGTGTGATGTCTCATATGTATCATAAATTACATTAAATTTATTTGACGTCCCGTAGTTCCATGTCTCTTTCATTCTAAATTTTGACAAAATACGCGGCCGATGTAAGAAGTAAACAGGAGGAACCTACCCTTCCTGTTGAAAGTTCTCGATTTTAACCTAATGTGCCAGTTTCAAAGTTTTTACTTTGCTTTTGATTGGAATGTTTTTATATGAATTTTGAAACTAGTATCTGTATATGATACAGTCTGGTGCTTACCTTGTTCTTTATCTCTGTTTACTGGGAAAAGCTATAACATAAATGGATAAAAACAATATGCCATAAAAAGCATCAGTTTAAGGAAACACATTATCAATTTATATCAACAAAATGCTTTATATTGATAATGTGACGGAAAAAGTTGCGGTTTGATTAGGCCTAAACAAAAACATTTTCTGTTAAATCGAGGCTGTCAGCACTGAACTAGTGGCAGAAAAACGTAATAGCCACCGATCCTTTTTTTGCATACAAATGCCCACAGTAATAACGCGAATTTAAAGGCAATCGCTTCTCTGTATAATTATCTTTTCTCGCGTTTCGTCAGTATAGCAGGAATATAAGAATCCATTATGAGTATCCATGTAGGACAGGATAATCTCACCCGAGGGGTTGAACATTTCAGTCAGAGACGGGCTTGTCGAGTCTCTGACCAGAAATGTTCAACCTCGAGGGTGAGATTTCCCTATCCTACATGAATGAACTCATAATCGATTATTTTTCTTCTAATTTAGGGCTAATATTTAGCTTCAAGTACGATTAACATAGACATCGACGCCATTTCTGTAAAGTGTTACTTTGTAATTCTACATTAAACTTTAAAATAAGTATGACTATTGGAAAGATTGTACCGGATTTTGGTTTATACGAAATGTATAAACTACAAAACAAAGTCAATCATTCAAAAATGCAATATTTTACATTTGAAACGCACTAAAAATTTCTAAATATCATTTTCTCGCAAGTTGGCGTCATGTTGCCTACACGATGACGCCATTTAATTGTATTTTGATTGTGACGTCGCTAAAGGTCACGTGGTCATGTGAGGTATGCGTATCTCACAGGGGGAAAACTCTATCTTACATGAGCAGATATGGAAGAAAATCAGATTCTAGCGAGCTAACGCGCGGTTTAAAGAAACTTCGTAACTATGAAATAGAAACTAATTCACAACTTCAGCTAGTGGACAAGTAGGATAGCTTATTTTCTGCAAAGTTAGAATGTTTGAGGAAAAGATTGAGGACAGCCAACGAGAAATTTCAGACACGCAGTTCAGTAAAATCCAGGAAAACATACTCTCCAATGACAGTTAAAAATTCAAGAAAACGAGTTGTGAAGACCAATATGAATTCAATTCCAATGTCATGTTTACATGCAACGACCTAGTGACAGCGCAAATTTAAAGGCAATCACCTTACTGTATTAATGTTTATCTTTAATAGTTAATAATTACTGGAAGCAACTACAGTAGTAACAATAGTAGATAAACATATTTGATCTGTCCGTTTGACCTGTAATTTAAATATTTTCACAGACGAATGCATTTATATATAGGAATCAAACAGGTTTATTTTGTATACACAAATACACAATGAGAACACTAATCACTTCACTTGTGTACACATTACTTACTGTGAATCCTACAACTACCTATGTAAAGGGTAGACTCTTCTTTATGAATATTCCTAAGGAAAGGTCAAACGGACAGGTCAATGTTGTTTGCCTATATAGAGTATTCATAGTAATATAAGACTGACACAATCGCCACTTTGTCATTAATATAAATCAGTGTAAGTAATCATCAAAATAACAGTAGCAATTTATATTTTTGTGTAGCTAGCTAAGCAGGAAATGCTTTCCCTTTCGGCGCACACGGTTTCACTTCCCTGGTGGAATTTCACGTGTCTAACCTAATTGTCAGTCCCACTGTTTTTACTTTGCTTCTGGATTGTGATTCGGACATGGATAAGTATGTTTGTTTTTGATTTGATGTTTATGTTTCGCAAGATTTTAATAAGAACCGTCAAAAAATTATACTTTTTATTAAACCAATCTCTCAAAACTCTTTGTAATAATGAAAAACATCTTTCCTTCGCATTACAACGACTTTTGTAGCTGTGTTAAAGACCTTGTTTTTGCGTTACAATGCCTTTATTCGCGTTATTACCCTTTTTGCATTGTTTTAGGTATGAACATAACAGGCATTTGTTCCAAGGCGTTTCAAGACATAATGTTATATATACAATCTTAAAATTCGAATAACCTTTGGCATACTCACCATTCCAAGGAATATCATTGTGTGAATCAACGATATCTTAAGTGTAAACTCAAGTTCTTTTTCTAATGCATTTGTTGACATTCCACATCGATCCTGAAAAAACTAAAACAAAAATGTGAGATCACTAAAAATGCATTGATACAAAGAAGAAAAGAGAACCTATCTAGCAGTAATGTAGGCTGAGGATACCTCTCACTCTTGTTAGATTCTCTAACATTCAGTAAGATCTATTTTAAATTTTTATGATATGTCTATATCAACGATAAGAATACGCTAATTTCATATAAACTATTACAAATTACCCTTGATATCGTTGTCGTCCCACAGTTACGTTTTGACGTCCATAAGATTCCTCGTTCCTTTCATGCTCAATTTTAATGCCACACGTGGCGGGTGAAGCTAGTTAAACAAAAGGTGCTTACCCTTCCGGAGCACCCGGTCTCACTTCGCTTGTTAAAATTCAATATGTTCATCGGATTCGTCTGTTTCTGGCTGCTTGAATAAATACAGCTGAACGCCATATTACTTGAATTGTTGTCTATTTCTACCCAAATAATGACGAACCATCTGACATATACAGAGGATGTCATAGTCGTTACTTTTTGTCCATTCACCATATCATGCGTCGCATAACAGCATTTTTACTATTGCCCGTCGAGTTAGATACTGCCACTGACCTCGCACAAAACTATCTCTTAAAACGGGTCGTTTCACTTCTATCGACTAAAATTCACATATTCAAACTGTTATAACTTTGATGCGATTTTCGATAATGTGATATTAAAACGATATTTAACACACATATTTTGTTTTCGTTACAGGTACTCTTTTTAACTTAAATATTATAAATGGGTATGCCAGAAAGTTATAAAAGGTCATCGATAATTTTTGATCGATGTGTACCATAACTAACCATATATATTGCATTTTGGAATTTCAAAATGTAATAATCACAGGATGAATTAATTTAACGTGACTATAACAAACCTTATTAATTAAAAGCACATGGTTAAATTGAACGACCGGTGACTCCGAAATTTTCAATGAGTATACCATTTTACCAAACTGAGTCGTAGAATCACGATAAAGAACTGAACCAACACACAGTGGCTTTAAATAACTTTCTGCTGCATTTCTTGTCATGTACCCAACGTACGACCTACAGGAAAAGAAAGCATAAGTGACAGTATAAGAGTTGTACAAATACGTTAAATAATATAAAAAAATTATGATGGCTTATTTCTGACATCGACATAATTTCAGCCGATATAAAATTATCTAAGCATGCGACTTAATATCTTGACAAGACGAGATAATATGATTAAAGATGTGATATTAAAATTAAGGGTTAATTAGATTTATTTAAATAAGATCAGGACTTATCCCTACGTCTTCGATCTCAAGAAACAAATTTGTTGTGTAAAAATCAGAAATTAAAATCTATTTATAAAAAGCTAAAGTATTAGCACGTGCACAAAGGTCAAAACGATATCATGATAAATGAAGGTCATTTCGAAAAATATTAATATTGAAACCTTATTTTTTCCTCTTTTTTGACGATAAATAATGGTAACATTGACACCCATGCCAAAATATTGTAATTACACCGAAACAGACTGCTTGCAAATAAATTGTTGCCTCGGGGATATTGCTAGCCTTGGCTTATCAAGGCCTTCAAAACGTTTTATGGCGGCCATCACACTATTGTTTAGAAGTTTGATGACTGTTTAGGATGGCGTTAGATATATTTGACGTCCAATAGTTCCATACGCCTTTCACACAACCTGACTTGTCAGTTCCAAAGTTTTTACTTTGCTTCTGGATTGTGATTCGGACATGGAGTAGTATGTTTGTTTTTAATTGATTACTATGTTTCATCTTTGTTGGGAGCAAATGTTATTATAGGACCATTGCTATTGTGACGTCACTTATTTCTTGTCTATGCCTTCACGCATGACGTCATTGAGAGGCTGTTCAAGCAAGTGAAAATGTATGTTGTACACGACAGTGTTTTAATTGATTTCAAAATTAAAAAAACCGAAAAAAAAGGATTTTTAAAAATGCAAATGTATGTATACATTGAAAATGAGTTTATAGTGCTATAACTTTTATTGTCATGCATAGCAAACTAATCATAACACGTTAGCGCGCATTATTCAGTTTGTTTGTCTGGCAATGAGATTATAGCACCATAAACGCAATTTCTAGACAGTTCATTGGTTAAGTATGGATACGCATGTAAAGGCAATAACTGTATAATATAACAATAAATACACATGTATCAAAATGCCATCATATAACTTAAATCATAATTCATTCTGTATGTAACGGTCGTTTTCATTGGCTGACGTCAACAATTTGCGACAGTATAACCACCAATATACTGTCGCAAATTCCGACAGTAAAATCACAATATACTGCTTCAAATTTTTCGGGTACTTGCACGTGCGCATTCGGTACCGAACCATCTTGATGGATTAATGGAAAGTTACACAGGGTATGACAGAGATATATCAATCGAGGATGAATATTTTCCTGTCATTGAAAATATTACACTGTTAGTGGTGTAGGATTCTTTTACTCAGACGCTAAAACTCGATTTGTAAACAAATATTTGCATCAGATCATGCCACCATCCGTGTCTTCGGAAAATGACGTCATCAAATTTTGTTGACGTTCTTGCGTAAAATGATTATGACGTCATCAATGTAGTGTCTGTAAGTGATCGTGTCTCACCCGGAAGGCACTTTAATGTTTTGAATTAGAATAGGGACGCGTCGCCAATAAAAATCGATGCAAATCGAAAATTACAAGACGGTTATCCCCTAAAAGTTGCAATCACAAACAAGTTTAAAGCAATGTCACGACAATGATATCCCGTTTTTAAAGACATTTGGACATTTCGAAAGAATATTTTAACTAAGAATAATAACATTTATCATACAACTAACGTGTATATTGACATCATAAAGCCTGTCGTATAAACCTTATCTTTATTCGGACACTGACCCAATAAAGCCACGCGCTAACTGTGACGTCACAGTTACGACACTACTTTTTCCATTCAACATTTGACGTAACCTTTGACCCAAATGAACCCCATTCTCAATGTAAACAAAACACAGTATAATAAACATAAAAATTCCCAATTCAATTCTTTGTTTTTCGGAGCAATTCTTCATGTCACAAATATGAACATCTACACTGCACCGTTTCAAAATCAGTGTAACACATAGACATATTGACTTGGTTATAATTTACCGCTAAAAAACTTACAGCACAAATGCCCTTGGTCTGATTAATATTTCAACTTCGTTGTTAGATTTTTACAACATTTCATCAAAGAATATTTATTTTAATATTATTATTGTAAGAATTTAAGATTTTGTTACATATATTAAATATGAAAATAATATCGTATTGTAGTTATTTATTTAAATAATTGAGAACTACATGTGCTTGAACGTCGGACTGAGCGAAAATGACAAGTACGGGTGTGATGGGGTAGCGTGACGTCACGTAAACATTTGTATCCTTGCGCTTGAAGTGAAAACAAACAAGTCAAACAGATGGATAACACGCAGTTACAATTATAATTTTAGGACGTATCTGTTGCAGGATAAAGTAAATACATGGTCACTGACGGTGAATAAAGGTCGTATTTGGCTCGGGGGCGAAAACGTGTAGAAAGCTCGGCAGAGCCTCGCTTTCTACACGTTTTCTCACCCTCACTAAATACGACCTTTATTCACCGTCAATGACCATGTATTTACTATTTATGCCATAATATTGTAATAACATTTACTATGTTTTACTATATTCAACTCTGTTGAGAGCAAATGTAATTATAAGACCATTGCTATTGTGACGTCACTTCCTTGTGTATGCCTATATGCGTGACGTCATTGAGTGGTTTTTCGAGCGATTGGAAATGCATGTTGTACACAACAGTGTTTTTAATTTATTTCAGGCTTACAACAAAAAATAAGATTTTTCAAAAAAATGCGAAATGTAAATTTAATTGACGTATCGCCGGCCACGCCCACAATGTTCCGTCAAATGGCCGGATGCTTGATTTACATGCAAAAAAAAATATAATTAAACTCGGCCTGAATAGCGCAATTCAATGACGTCACTGACACTATTACATCATTAGTTGCCGTGTCGCTGCTTTGGTACCGTGATGGCGGCCAGTGTCGGAACATTGTGGGCGTGGTCAGCGATACGTCATTTACATATTATTCTAGTTTTAATTCACATCACTTGACGGCCGTATCATAAGTAGTACTAGGACCAAATTTGTGAAACCAAAATTATTTTTCCAAGATGTTGAAAATTACCCAAGGAACCGAAATATATTTCACCAAATTTAGTTAAGAAAATACTTGAAGGATGAGGGAGTATACCTTAGTTGATTTGAAATAGCAGCAAATTAAGACAAATTGTATATTTCTGACAATAATACAAACTTATTGTCTACTGTGCTTGCGATATCCTTAGGGCACTACCCACCAGCCACCAGCAGATATAGCGGATCAGTGGTTTAAATTACACATAATACCTTTTTTAATTTACTAGACGGCCGTGTCGGAAAACAATTTCTAGTTCAGTTTTTTTGCACGACAATGGAAGTTATAGTACAATAAACGCAATTTCCAGACAGTTCACTGGTTAATATGGCTACGCATGTTCCGCGTTATATTTGCGGATTTTTAGTCATTATAAATTGGACAAAATAAAAAATGTAGATACAATTGAAGCCATGTAACATCTGACAAACGTTATGATTTCAATTTTGCTAGTGTTATCTTTCCCTTTCCATGCAACAACATTCTTGCTTCTCCTGCTAATTGTGTATTAGGCAAACACTTAAGACGCTCCGATAAAGCTTGTTCAAACTTATTGATATTAATGCAATTAAACAAATACATTATTGACTAAGGGATATTGCAACCATAGGCTTATAACAGCCCTAAAAAGGTTCTATGGTCGTCATTTCAAGATTGTTGATAAAGATAATGTCTCTGCATCCGAAATAATCCAGGTACATTTGTCATCCTATCGTCCCATGTTAATTTCGTTCTAATTTTTTGTTAATCATTTCGAGGACATGTGAATTCGTTAGTTAGGGTTTCCACGAATGCAAGCAAAGTAATGCACAATGGAAATGAATGATTTCACAGTAATAAGACGACTGGAAATTGTTTAAAAGTGAAACTCGTCAGTGGGTTTTTTCAAACTCAAAATTAAAATCCATAGATTTTCTTTAGATGCAAAAGTTGCCGATTTTAAGATTCATTCAGTGAATTGACCATATGATATTTTGTACAGGTGACTCTACTATTGTTGGCATAAACTTATACTGGTACCTCATATTGAGCATTTCCTTAAACGGCACAGCATGAATCAATGGCTTTTTAGTTCGAGTACTGTTCTCTTCACCCCAGTAGTATGTAATCAGGTTATCTATGGAATTAAATTCCATCCATTCCATTCCAATTGCAAATTTTCCATTCTCCTTCTTTACAATAAAAAGTTTTTCAATTCCGATGATGTCTCTAAAATGTAATATTTAAAATAGTGAATATAATAAAAATACTATATAAATAAAACCGACAAAAATACTTGGAACAGTTCTCGCAACTGGAATATAAGTAGATGAAAAGAAAAAGTGACTGAAGATAAATATATATTGGATTATTTTACTCCCGACTTGTAATGGGTTTTACTGATTTTATTGAGAAAATGGCACCATGTTGTAGAATTATGCAATACCATGTATTAACGAGCCATCATTACCTTCACAAAATCAGTCAACAAATTGGTACTAGTATACGACTGATTCCTCATGCTTCATATTTAGATTTGTACCTCAATTATGACGCCCACGAATCGCTACATTTGAAACTACGACAAACGTGATGACTTCAATTTTTCTATTGTCAACTTTTCTTTTCTATGCAGCAATATACATGCTTCTCCTGCTAATGGTGTATTTGTTTCATAACTATGGTAGAGCATGTTCCCACAATGGGAACTTTATACAACGAAACAAGCTGCTTACAAATAAATGATTGACCCAGGGGTATTGCAAGCCTATGTGTTTCAGGGCCGTAAAAATGTTTTATGGCCGTTATCACAGTATTGTTGATGTCTCTGTGTCCCGATATCATTGACGTTCCATAGTTCCATGTTTCTTTTACTCAATTTCGATTACACACGTGTCGGGTGTAGCTAGCTAATAAGAAGTTGCTTACCCTTCCAGAGCACCCGGTATCAGTTCCCTGGTGAAAGTTTACATGTCAAACCTACGTTGACAGTTACACATTTGTTACTTTGCTTTTGGATTGTAATTTGGACATTGATCAGTATGTTTGTTTTTTATCTATTTGAACGAATAATAATTGATTCTTCTCTTGTGTATTGGAGCAATATAAGAAATTCGGTACTGTAAAGGGGTAAATTTTCGCGTGGGTAAAATTTTCGCGGAATTTTTACCCACAGGAAAATGACAAATATACAGGTTTATATATCATAATATACAGAAAATACACCCACTTATATCGGTTACGCGGAAATTACACCCACGCGAAATGTCAGGTTTCAGAAATCGCGAAATTTTCACCCTGCGAAAACAATCCCCTTTACAGTATGTGGCTTGGTAGCTGATAATTTAAATTTGGCAATGGCAAGAGCACAGAATATTTGCTACTATATTAACATACGCAGTAAAAGAAATTAATATATAAAAAACATCCCAATCCGTGTCCAAATCGCAATGCCAAAAGCAAAATAAAATGTTTAAAGCTGGCAAATTAAGTTTAAAACGTGAACTTCTAATCAGGAATGGTAAACATCTACTGTAAATATACCGGACTCTTTTGGAAAATAACAATAAAACCTCAGCCAAGCAGATTGCTCCCTTTATCTGTCAATTCCTATTTTAATACATCGTTTTTCAGGAAAACCATTATACCTTTACCATTATTTTAAATTTCGAATGGGGTACCATTCTTGCGATCACTACAGTTTTTTAGTTACTTTTAGATTCTGCTATCTAAAATGTCCCTTTTGCAACCACCCTGGCTACACCAATAAATTGTTATGTAGCTAATATTTAATTTTATGCCCTTTCAATTTGCTCCGGTAGCAATATTAAGGGTACATTAGTTTTGTTTGTTCTGTTCGTATGTTCGTTTTGTTTCTTTTCATCCTTCTGTTACAACTACATGTACATGATTGGATATTGTTATTCTAAGTGTTATGTTCTCTTAGAAGTTCAATGTTATCTTTCTGAATATTGTTATTCTAAGTGTTATGTTCTCTTAGAAGTTCAATGTTATCTTTCTGGATATTGTTATTCTAAGTGCTATGTTCTCTTAGAAGTTCAATGTTATCTTTCTGGATATTGTTATTCTAAGTGTTATGTTCTCTTAGAAGTTCAATGTTATCTTTCTGGATATTGTTATTCTAAGTGTTATGTTCTCTTAGAAGTTCAATGTTATCTTTCTGGATATTGTTATTCTAAGTGTTATGTTCTCTTAGAAGTTCAATGTTATCTTTCTGGATATTGTTATTCTAAGTGTTATGTTCTCTTAGAAGTTCAATGTTATCTTTCTGGATATTGTTATTCTAAGTGCTATGTTCTCTTAGAAGTTCAATGTTATCTTTCTGGATATTGTTATTCTAAGTGTTATGTTCTCTTAGAAGTTCAATGTTATCTTTCTGGATATTGTTATTCTAAGTGTTATGTTCTCTTAGAAGTTCAATGTTATCTTTCTGGATATTGTTATTCTAAGTGTTATGTTCTCTTAGAAGTTCAATGTTATCTGTCTGGATATTGTTATTCTAAGTGTTATGTTCTCTTAGAAGTTCAATGTTATCTTTCTGGATATTGTTATTCTAAGTGTTATGTTCTCTTAGAAGTTCAATGTTATCTTTCTGGATATTGTTATTCTAAGTGTTATGTTCTCTTAGAAGTTCAATGTTATCTTTCTGGATATTGTTATTCTAAGTGTTATGTTTTCTTAGAAGTTCAATGTTATCTTTCTGGATATTGTTATTCTAAGTGTTATGTTCTCTTAGAAGTTCAATGTTATCTTTCTGGATATTGTTATTCTAAGTGTTATGTTTTCTTAGAAGTTCAATGTTATCTTTCTGGATATTGTCATTCTAAGTGTTATGTTCTCTTAGAAGTTCAATGTTATCTTTCTGGATATTGTTATTCTAAGTGTTATGTTCTCTTAGAAGTTCAATGTTATCTTTCTGGATATTGTTATTCTAAGTGTTATGTTCTCTTAGAAGTTCAATGTTATCTTTCTGGATATTGTTATTCTAAGTGTTATGTTCTCTTAGAAGTTCAATGTTATCTTTCTGGATATTGTTATTCTAAGTGTTATGTTCTCTTAGAAGTTCAATGTTATCTTTCTGGATATTGTTATTCTAAGTGTTATGTTTTCTTAGAAGTTCAATGTTATCTTTCTGGATATTGTTATTCTAAGTGTTATGTTCTCTTAGAAGTTCAATGTTATCTTTCTGGATATTGTTATTCTAAGTGTTATGTTCTCTTAGAAGTTCAATGTTATCTTTCTGGATATTGTCATTCTAAGTGTTATGTTCTCTTAGAAGTTCAATGTTATCTTTCTGGATATTGTTATTCTAAGTGTTATGTTTTCTTAGAAGTTCAATGTTATCTTTCTGGATATTGTTATTCTAAGTGTTATGTTCTCTTAGAAGTTCAATGTTATCTTTCTGGATATTGTTATTCTAAGTGTTATGTTTTCTTAGAAGTTCAATGTTATCTTTCTGGATATTGTTATTCTAAGTGTTATGTTCTCTTAGAAGTTCAATGTTATCTTTCTGGATATTGTCATTCTAAGTGTTATGTTCTCTTAGAAGTTCAATGTTATCTTTCTGGATATTGTTATTCTAAGTGTTATGTTCTCTTAGAAGTTCAATGTTATCTTTCTAAATATTGTTATTCTAAGTGTTATGTTCTCTTAGAAGTTCAATGTTATCTTTCTGGATATTGTCATTCTAAGTGTTATGTTCTCTTAGAAGTTCAATGTTATCTTTCTGGATATTGTTTTCTAAGTGTTATGTTCTCTTAGAAGTTCAATGTTATCTTTCTGGATATTGTTATTCTAAGTGTTATGTTCTCTTAGATGTTCAATGTTATCTTTCTGGATATTGTTATTCTAAGTGTTATGTTCTCTTAGAAGTTCAATGTTATCTTTCTGGATATTGTTATTCTAAGTGTTATGTTCTCTTAGAAGTTCAATGTTATCTTTCTGGATATTGTTATTCTAAGTGTTATGTTCTCTTAGAAGTTCAATGTTATCTTTCTGGATATTGTTATTCTAAGTGTTATGTTCTCTTAGAAGTTCAATGTTATCTTTCTGGATATTGTTATTCTAAGTGTTATGTTCTCTTAGAAGTTCAATGTTATCTTTCTGGATATTGTTATTCTAAGTGTTATGGTCTCTTAGAAGTTCAATGTTATCTTTCTGGATATTGTCATTCTAAGTGTTATGTTCTCTTAGAAGTTCAATGTTATCTTTCTGGATATTGTTATTCTAAGTGTTATGTTCTCTTAGAAGTTCAATGTTATCTTTCTGGATATTGTTATTCTAAGTGTTATGTTCTCTTAGAAGTTCAATGTTATCTTTCTGGATATTGTTATTCTAAGTGTTATGTTCTCTTAGAAGTTCAATGTTATCTTTCTGGATATTGTTATTCTAAGTGTTATGTTCTCTTAGAAGTTCAATGTTATCTTTCTGGATATTGTTATTCTAAGTGTTATGTTCTCTTAGAAGTTCAATGTTATCTTTCTGGATATTGTCATTCTAAGTGTTATGTTCTCTTAGAAGTTCAATGTTATCTTTCTGGATATTGTTATTCTAAGTGTTATGTTCTCTTAGAAGTTCAATGTTATCTTTCTGGATATTGTTATTCTAAGTGTTATGTTCTCTTAGAAGTTCAATGTTATCTTTCTGGATATTGTTATTCTAAGTGTTATGTTCTCTTAGAAGTTCAATGTTATCTTTCTGGATATTGTTATTCTAAGTGTTATGTTCTCTTAGAAGTTCAATGTTATCTTTCTGGATATTGTTATTCTAAGTGTTATGTTCTCTTAGAAGTTCAATGTTATCTTTCTCTATACATAATAAATAAAAACTAATTATTCGCGTCATGCAAAACTTGCCTTCTGTATTGTTAACTTTGGGGAGAAAATGGGCCTTTATATTCCATTTTGGTGAGAATCTTGTTTCCGAGGGTTGTTGGATATGTAATTTGTATTGTGCAACAGTACGATAACACTCTACACGATTTCGTTGATAAAGATGCACTTAAATAGCTCTTTTCAATACATTTTCAATAGTATAAACATGTGTCAAACATTGTTACTGATGACCAAACATGGATTTATTATTTCGAACCAGTAACAAAAATTGGAAACAGAGTATGGCTAAATAAACATGGTTGAATGCCTGCAGTTGCCAAAAGAAGCATAAGCACAAAGAAGGTTCTTTGTTGCATATTCTTCTCATGTGATGGTAAAGCGGTACAAATTCCGGTACCGAAAGTGTTTCATGTCGGTATTATCTAGATGTTAAACATAATATTTAAACGGCGTGCTGTGTCAGGATGTAGGCATGTCCGTTTAGTTCTTGAATATGCTACATAACATACATTTGAGCTTGTGAAGCAATTTTTGAAGTCGGAGAAAGTTACAGTCTTGCCACACCCACCATACTCTGTCTATCCCCATGCGACTTTTTTCAATTTATTTTTTTTTAAAGTTCTTAACTGGTCGGCATTACAAGTGGGTGCCTCAGGGGTCTACCTAAATCAGCGTACAGTAATGTATCTCAAATTATGTATTTCAAACCGCGGAAATGACTTTAAAAGGACGTCTTATGCATTTCGCTGTTTCAATTGATTGATTTTGAAATACCGTACAATGCACATTATATGTCGAACAAACCTCGTATATGAAATAAAATATAAATAAATACATAAAGATATATTTTTGCGATTTTTTTATAGTAAAAACGGTCACCTTGATACAGTACAGTTAATTTATGCAAACATTTAAGTTTAGCTTGCGCAGAAATAAAAAAATAATAATCAAATTTGTTAATTATTCGTCTCTCAGTATCAGACAAGAATATTTGGCTAAAGGTTTATACACTCAAAAAAAGAATACGTTCACATACCCACGCTTCGCCATGTCACTAGATTATTGGGCACAAAGGGTTAAAATATATTTTTCTTACTTGTACACAATTACATAATTATCTGCCCCTTTCGACATGACCAGGAACGAACCAAAACGTTCATGTTGAAGCAGTTCTTTAACTCTTCCAGTATCCGATGCCTCGATTTCAGGATGGAACCATTCCAGTCTGCCACTATAAAATAATATAAACAATTAATATATCTTCGTTTTAGGAAATCTATATTAGATTTTTTAAAAGGGTTTGCAATTCAATGCCAAATATAAAAGCTGTAGTCTGTACGTGTAGTCAACTGTGCGAGTTAGACAGTTAAAAAAACTAGCTAGCGAGCTTGTAAATGCTGTTATTGAAAACTACGGGGACTACACAACGATATCGAAGCAAGCTGCTGATAAAGAAATTGTTGGCGGAAAGATATTGTAAACCTAGGGTTATCAAAGGCCGCCAACTGTTTTGGTCGTCACCACAATACTGATTACATGCATGTTACTGTGTACAAAATTACACTGACGTTTCATAGTTCCTTACATTCTGAATTATGATTATAAACTCGGCGAGTCGAACAGTTACATAATATAATAGTAGCAATTAAATTAAATTGAAAGTGAAACTAACCTAGCATATACTAGGCACATGCATTTATAGCAACAACCATTTTTTCAAAATAATTAAAAAAATTGCCATAACTAAAATTTTTGAATTCGTTGGTTACTTCACACAAACACTGTGATTTCAACTATGAGTTTTACAATATAATATACCATTTTCAAGTTTGAATACACACGTTGCATTTTTAACGCTTAACATTTTTCTCGTCTCACCATTATTTAAGATTTCGCCCTGATTGCACAAGTTTATGTAATTTTCACCTTGAATAATTACTAGTGCATTGGCAAATATACCGATGACTTAAGATGTTAAACGCCATAATTTGTATTTTGCTCATTCTTATTTTTTGTTCACACTGTATACGGTAACAGACATTCAATTATTTCGAGTGACTTTACCTTTTTGAAAAATACTTTTAAAATTGGTCGAAATATAATCACGTTTAAAGTTTTGAGCAATTTTATCAAGAATTATATTTTCGATTCAAGAAAAACAAATTGGTTTCAAAAGTTTTGTAAAATCAACAAAAACTTTTGTTTAAAATTGGTCGAAATATAATCACAGGCGTTTTAGGTGGTGTTAAGCAATTTCATCAAAAATTATATTTTCGATTCAAGAAAAACAATTTTGTTTCAAAAGTTTTGTAAAATCGAAAGAAAAAAAATCAAAAAAAAAACATGTCAATGAGCAACCAGAATTCCGATAAGAGTTATCTCCCTTTATCTAAAATATTTCTTTAAAAGTTCTGTCATACAATATACATGTTTCATTTGCAAATGTAATAACTTATAAAAAATAGGATTTTTTGTAAAACATTACAAAAACAAATAAAAAAAATTTCATAAATGTTGGTAGACCTTGTTCCCACTACTGGAACTTTATACAATGAAAAAGCGGTTTACAAATAAATTGTTGACGCATTCATGATTGTTGCAAGTCTTAAGTTCTTGAAAAAGTTTTATGGTCGTAATCACAATATTGTTGATTAGTATGGTGTCTCTAATTTTTATTTAAGATTATTCTATGACAGACAAAAACCAAGGTGCGAGCCATATGTTCGGTGTCTTGTGTTTAATATCCGAATCGGGCTGCTAAAAATCATGTGTAACTAGTTAATTTTAATTTCGAAAGCGTAAAAACAATTTCGCCCAAACGTATTTCTCTTACAAATACCGAAATTAGGAATAACTTAAGTAATCAGACAAATTGTAATATTTTCCGTAGGGAAAAATTAAAATCTTGATATGCTATAAAGTCAATCTATTTAAAGCAGCTAAAAAAATTCAGTGTGATTTCAAAAATATATAATTTTTTTTCAATTCACCCAACAAAAAAGTTAAGGACCACATCAAAACCTTATTCAATTTTGTAGAACGTAAATCATATAATTCCATCTTTGCACTTCTCGTATTTTTTAAGGAGGTTTAATTTCATGCACAATTTTTTTACTTCATTATATTGTTTGAAAGAAGAGGACACCGAAAGTAAAATTCAGATGGATTTATATTTTTTCAGTCCTTAGATTGTTAACTGAAATCTTACATTGGTCCTTAACTTTTTTGTTGAGTATATCTCTCTTCGTTTACGAGACGTCTTGAGTGAATTACCTCGAATAACTTCGTACCTAGGTGAGATTTTCACTCTGACAGCGATACAAAGTACATAAAGTGATGCCTATGATATGCTAGGCACCATAGACGTTTAAAACTTAAAAAAAAACCTTTTAAATCTGATATTTTCCAAACATGGCGGTCGATCAACTTGACCGTGACCAAATTTCATGAATATTCATTAGAAAAAAGTGAACTTATTTATAGGTCTCTAAAGGTCATGCGTCATTTGAACCGAAAAATGAAACGTATTGATTCAAAGATGGATTTTGATCAAATTTTGAGAAACAAATTTGACAAATAATATGGATAGTTTGATATATAAGCACGAAATTTCGACATGTTTGTAATAAGGGGGAGAAAATATGCGGCGTCGGTCCGAAATTCGAATATCGGGTCTTCTGCACAAAAGCTAACTGTAAGAACGCTAATTTTGACTATATTAATTAAAATGACTTTTCTTTTGTACCCTTAGTGGCGTAGCTGTCTTTACACCATGCAAACCCGGACTTGCACATTATTTTGTTGAACATAGTTTTACAGAAGGATATTTCTTTTGTTTTGATCTATTAAAATTAGACGAAGCATAAGGTGACGTGTTAATTTAAAATGAAATTAAAACGGAATTTGCATCGGTCGGAAACAACAATATCCGGAGAGAGTCTTTCCCGCGTATTTATTTAGTAAGCAAACGTAACACAGTCGATAAACCAGGAACAATATACAGGGGTTGTTATTCCAGCTGGAACCAGGATTTCCGTGATATCAAGAAAACTGAGTAATAGGCTGTTGGACAATACGTGTATAATAAACTCTACAAGAATCCGTTATTGATTGATTAAATAGGGTTTTACGTCAGGGCTGGTAGAAAAACCTCCTTCGCTCTATTAAAACGAAGTTACCGATATCAAACATGCGTAGTGCAGCGAAATGTACATCGCTGGCAACTATTGTCCGCCATGTTTGTTTACCGCTTGGGAGATAAATGGTCTTAGTTGTGTCACTTGAAGATTAAAAACTCGCTAGAATGGTTGGTTGGTCGGTTGTTGGTTGAATGTTGCTAAACTTCGAATCAGCAGTGTGTTGTATGATCTGCCGTGTACTAGTGCGCACTCAGGGCGACTTTAAGGTGCTAGCTCATCGAATCAGTTCGCCGCAGACAAGCATGCCACTCCCCCAATCCATCTTGTACCAGGCCAACAACAAAGAAAATTCACTTTCTTACATGGTCTGAGCGGGACTCAAACTCACAGCGGTGAGAAACCCTAGATTTGTAGACCAACGTCTTATCCATAAGGCCACCGCGGCCTCTGCTCGACAGAATGGCAACGACAGGAGTCCGTGAGCTCTACACGCGGTTGTAACCAGTAATTGTAACAGCCGTGTGTACGTCCCGGACGTCACAAATTATAGATAAAGTGGTAGAAAGTTTACCTTTGCAGTGCGCAATGTGAAGGGATGGTTCTTGAACGCGGCACGCCTTCCGTGACACGGGACATCGGTTTTAAAGGTCTCTTTCAAAGGACCCCGTGACTTTCATTTTCTGAATGCTGAATGCTTGTCTAAAAACAGTCATAACCTTTCTCTAAGCCTTAGTTAGATCGTGTCATGGTTCAAACCCACGACCTCTCATGACATACGAAGTGTGCCATCGTAGTGGTTAAGTTATTTGTTTTAACTTAGTAACTTTTAACCCCACCCCCACCCCTCGACTTATACAAAGCAGATAATATAGGTGTAAAACATATATTGCACGATAACAATACAATTCATTAACGAATAAATTGAATTTGATGACAACCCATGTGTTAAAAAGTTTATGAAGTTGGAACTTGAGTGTTTAAAAATAAAATTGTTCACTTCTGTAATCATTTCCTAATTAATCTGTGAAATGCATACTGATTTATCATAAAACAGAATACAAACACGAAAAAACGTTGAACTTACTGCTTTCGCGTGAATTCAAAATTTAAAAGCTGAGAGACCAAGGAAGATCTATGGGATATCAAATATATTAAGGATGAGATTATTGATTACACGTTGTATGTGACGATTTCAATGCAACATACGGGTCTTTTATTTTTAATCCACTAATTAAGCGGGTATATTAATTTCGAACTTCCGTCCACACTCTATTTGTCTGCATGAATTCTCCAAAACTATGAAGCACTATTTTATGAGACTTGGTACAAAGCATTATCATTGATGGGAGATTCAAATATCATTAACCCGATTTGATTTGCTTATTTTCCTGGGAGTTATGACCCTTTGAGATAAGTGGAAGTTCCTACTGGCGGGGATTCTAATTCACTATATTTGGTGGTTTGTTTTTTTTTAATTTAGACATTATAAAATTACTTACTAAAATCGGGACATTTTCATTCTGTTAATTGCCGAGAGAATTGTCATTAGAAAGTATTTTGCGCATCGCATCAGGTGATGAGCAACAAAACGAAAGTGTCATTTAGCCATTCACATATGCTATTACGGTAGCAAATTTACGCATTTTAATTAATATTAGTTTTTTTTATTAAAGTTTATATAGCTAGATAATCAGAAAGTTCTTACCCTCCCAGAGCATCATGGCTATTTTATATAAAACAGATCAGAGATTTCAGACCAGTTCCTTAATTTTGATTTCATGAATTATTTGTTTTGGTGTTATTAATGGTAAAATAATTTATAATGACGTGAATAAAAGTGTGTTTCTGTCTTTCGAAACATTTAAGTTATGTCTCAAGAGCTTAAATGTAATGATTTTATAAGTTACATTAAGAGATTGCTTGTTTGCTTGCTTGATTGTTTGATTGAATAAATTGGGTTTTACATCCCAGTCAAGAATATGTCACTAATATAGAGACGTAACCAGCCATGCATAAAGTGGCAGAATTTTTTTTACCTTTCCAGAGCGCTCAAAGCAGTTTCTTAAAGATGTCATGTCTGGCTGTATCACGGAAAACTGATTTAAAGGTCACTCCGAAGGACCCCGCGACTTTGGATTCTAAATACCGAGTGGTTAGCGAATGGAAACTGAAGTGATCACCCACATATACAAAGTATTTCCATTGCTAATTTTGTTCAAAATATTTTGATCCTTTAATGGTTCCCTTGGATGGGATTTATAGACAGGTTTGACTGTAATGTAAAATGATTATAACAATATATATTTACCCCCTAAACGGCATTTTCTTCTTTTTCACTTCAACCTGTCAAATGTGTATTCATATTTGACTCAAACACACATGTCCATTAATTCAAAATAGTAAACTGTTTTGTACCTACTCTCCATATAGAGAATTTAACAACAAGAATAAATATAGTTATATACACTTTATCAATTGTCAAGTATTTATTTCTATTTACAAACTTCGTATTAATGATACAGGATGTTAAAGCAAGTTAGGCGTATTATACTTTAACAATAGTTAAACAATTAATTCCGGAATTCGTCATCACAGCGTATCCTTTTTTCAAGTAATTGACTTTCTTTATCAATACGAGTTTGTATAGCTAGCCGTCAAAATTATTTTTATTATATGCAGCCTTGCTTCACCTGTTTATGGTGTATTTGTTTAACAATAAATACGTTATAATAGGCTATGGAAGAGCTTGTTCACACTATGGGGACTTTGTTTAACAAAGCAGGCGGCTTGCAAATAAATTGTTTACCCAGGGATATTGCAATACTAGACTTATCAATGCCCTAAAAGTTTTATGGCCGTCATCACATTATTGATGATAAGTTCAATGTCTCTGTGTCCAGGACTGCCTAAATATATTTGACATCCCATAGTTCTATGTCCCTTTCACACAATTTTAATTACATATGCGGCGGGTATAGCTAGCTTAACAAGAGGTGCTTATCCTTCCGGAGCACCCGGCCTCACTTGACTGGTGAAGGATTCACGCGTCTTACCTAACTTGTCAGTTCCAAAGTTTTTACTTTCCTTTTGGATTGTGATTCGTACATGGATTAGTATGTTTGTTAATGGTGACATAAACATTATTGCTATATCAATGTCTTCATTATCACAGCTTTTGCATTGTATACGTTATGTTACAGTCAGGCTAAATTATATCAATCGCGCATTTTGTAATTCTGTATTATGATTCTGAATATATATGGTTATTTGTTTTGGTTCTTTCGGAGGAGACCTTTAAAAAGATGACCAATCTCACGGAAGGCGAAGCACGCAAAATAACCCCTAGCTCTGTAAATATAAAAATTCTGCCAATTCACCTATTGTTGGCGACGGTTCGATATAAGTGAAATATGTTTGCTTGGGCTGTAAAACCCCATTCAATCATTTTGCTTGTCATTTTCAAAAATAAAAGAAAGAGGATCTAAATTGTCATCAGAAAAACTATCTTTGTCGACAGTAGCGAATTATATGACTCATTGGCCTATTTTTTATTATCTATATGATCTTAACTTTGTTGTACCTAAAATACCAATCCATGTCCTTTTTGCAATCTCAAAGTACGTTTAAACTTTGAAAATGACAGATTAGGTTAAACACATCAAGTACGTGAAATTGGGCTTTAAGTGAGACCGGGTGCACCGGAGGGATAAGCATCCTATGGCCATAGTAAGCTAGCTACACCCACTACGTGTGTAATCAAAATTGAGAATGAAAGGAATATGCTACTTGGCACGTCAAATATGGTTATAGGTAAACAACATTGACCTGTTCGTTTGACCTTTTATTAGGAATATTCATTTCGGAGGGTCCACCCAATAAGTAGGTAGTGTTATATATATACATAGATATACTTGGTCCCTGATAAATATTTAAATAAAAGGTCAAGCGGACAGGTCAAAGTTGTTTACCTATACAGAGATATTATACATACCAATATTGTGATGATGAACCATAATTATACAACTTTTAGAGGACACAGAAAGCCTATGCATACAGTATCTCTGCGTTTAAGTCACTATAAAATACTAGTATTCAATACACTTAAGAAGAATACCATAGCAAGCGACACACTTAACCATTGAACTGTCTAGAAATGGTGATTATAGTCTGTTACTTCCATTACCGTGCAAAGCAAACTAAATAACGCGCGCTAGCATGGCAATGGGATTTATAGCACTATAAACGCCATTTCTCAACAGATCAATGGTTATATTAACGTTTTGCAATTTTTAAAAATCTTGTTTTTGTTTTGAATCCTGAAATAGATTTAAAATACTGTCGTGTACGACATACAATTCTTATTGCTGGAACAGCCAATCAATGGCGTCACGGCTATGAATGCCGTCATATTAGCAAATACAATTATAGTCCTATAACTTCATTTGGTCTCAAACAAAGTTAAATACGATCAAACATCATAAATGTAAATATTTTGCGTTAAGTCCCTGTTTACAATTGCAGTTACTGAATCCTGATACTTCACGTATGCATGTATTGTCCATATCAGATTAACAATTAAACTTTGTTGTCCTGAAACTTCACGTATGCATGTATTGTCCATATCGGATTAACAATTAAACTTTGTTGTCCTGAAACTTCACGTATGCATGTATTGTCCATATCGGATTAACAATTAAACTTTGTTGTCCTGAAACTTCACGTATGCATGTATTGCCCATATCGGATTAACAATTAAACTTTGTTGTCATGAAACTTCACGTATGCATGTATTGTCCATATCGGATTAACAATTAAACTTTGTTTTCATAAAACATTACGTATGCATGTATTGCCCATATCTAAAAACAAATTCTCTTAATTACTAATTCTAAATATTGTTAGTCTTATATACTTCAAACACGTTTTATCTATTTGTAGATTGTCTAATTACTTTCGCTCGGCATTAAAATCTTTGAATTAATGCCTGTGAGGATGAACTCATATTGTCATGAAACTTACGTTTAAATTTGGATTGACAGATCGATATGAACTTCAGGTGTAATCTAGGCGTTGGATGTATAGCATATAAAACCATGTCTTGTTAATATCATATTAATCGTGAACCGTAGCGCGCAGATTAAACACATTATTTAAGCGAAAAAGGACATATTTTAAGACAATTACAATCTTGAACATTTCAATTTCCATCAGTGTTTAACCAGTCGGTTGCAAGTAAAAGTATGCATTTTAAGAAATGACAATAAAAATCGTATCTTTCTGAATTGACAGTCACTTTTAAATAGCTGGTTGCAAGAAAAAACAATTATGAAAATAGAGATTTATCTGATCGTGTGTATATTACCTATAGTGACTTGTAAAATTCCGCTTTATGTTGGCAGTTTATTTGTAACTTCAGAATATTGGTTTGGAAATTATGGTGGATTTTTTCCAATTTTATTTCAAGATGTTTTTGACGAAATTGCAAACAGATCCGACATTCTTAGCGATTACCATCTTTTTATCGAAAATAAAGACACAAAGGTAAGGGTTATCACGTTTTTTTGGTTGTTGTTGTTGTTGTTGTAATTGTTGCTGCTGCTACTATTGTTGTTGCTGCTGCCGAGTTCACGGTGTGCTGATTTTGTCTTTCTAACACAAGATATTGTAAATGTTAGTATATTAGTCTACAACGATACCTTAATAAAACGTTACATATAAAAGAACTGCAAAATCACATTACAAAATATTATCAGAGGTACAAAAACATAGGTACAAAGCTTCGGGAAAATCTAATATTTTTTTGCAAAGATGGGGGGTCTTTAGATCTTTATTTGAATAATAACTGGTATAATATGTAATACAAACATGTATTTTTTGTACATATTGTTACATAGTATTTGTGTATCATGAAAAAAACCCGTATGGAAGATGAAAGTATGAGTGAGTGGGTGGTGTCTTTGTCTTAATATATTATGTAAAATGTTGGGAAAAAAATATATATATATATATTGTAAATGATTTATGTGAAACTTTTTTAAATTTTGGGTTTGTACAGTATATAAGGATGCGCAATTGATTTGCATACATTACTTACCCTTAACATTACAAAATATTGGTATTTTGTATAAGGAATGAACATCTGATTTTAATAATTTTCTTAAAGCAAGTCATCAATATAAAAAGGGTCCAAATTGAGCTTGGCAACATATGGTTATATTGGAGATGTTCATCTTTAAAGTCATTATGACGTCTTCAGTATGTCACAAAGTACCCTTCAAGACAAGTTAATTGCTACGTCGTTTCCCAACACTGTATTTAACCAATTTCAGTATAAATAGTTGGTTTAAAAAAATGGCAGATTTTCGTTTTTATTTGTGAAAAAAATGCATGTAGAATAAAATAAAAGTGACAGTTATATTTCATACCGCGATACTGAATAATGCCAAAGGAAGTAAGAAGAATAGCCATAGTGTATTGTTGATTTCAACATTATTCAGAAACAAACATACCAGTCCATGTCCAAACTACAATCCCAAAAGCAAAGTAAAAACTGCCAAACTATCAAACCCAACACGAGAACTAATCCCAAGGTAAGCGAAACCGGGTGCTCCTTAGAGGTAAGCACCTTCTGTTTAGCTGGATACGTCCACAACATGTAAAATCGCAATTGAAAAGAAAATGCGACGTCAAATACATGAATATCCAATGTAATGTAACCTAGCTTCGACTCGTATTCGATAGTTGGTTGGTTAGTTGAATGTTGCTTAACATCGCATGACCAATATTTCAGCTATTCGCGACAAGAACTACTTTATTAATCTCTATGGATTAATCTATGAACAAGTTGGTGTATGCATGTGAAGTGCGGGCGTGTTTTGAATGGTCAGCCTTGTACCAGCGCGCATTCAGGGCGACTGCAAGGTGCTAGCTCACCAAGTCAGTACGCTGCAGACAAGCGTACCACTTCCCAAATCACCGTTTCAACCAGTAAAGGCCAGTGGCAAGGAAAATTCACTTTCCCACATGTGGTCTGAGCGGCATTCGAACTCACAGTGGTGGGAGACTCTGGATTTGTAGACTAACGTCTTATCCATTAGGCCACCGCGGCCTCATGTTGGATCTTATCAACACTTTTGTAAAGACGACTTTAATATTGAAATGTTAACGCTTTTGTGATTTTTAAAATATTATCTTTTTAATTTAAAGCTGATGTGAAAAATCGTTAGCATGATTAAAATACAGTTTCTGATTCGAAATATACCCTCAGAGTGTAAATACGAAGTTATCTTAGGCAAAATCGAAATAAAAGGTTCATAATGCAAAGCTATTCTTATTAGGGGTCTCAAAAAGATTTATAGTTATCATCACAATATTGGTGATAAGTATGATGTCCCTGTGTCCAGGATTACCCTCGATATATTTGGCATCTCAAAATTCCAGGTTCTTTTCATTCTCGATTATGCTTACACACGTGGCGTGTGTAGCTAGCTAATCATAAGATGCTAACCCTTCCGGAGCACTTAGTCTCATTTCACTGGTAGATGTACGCGTTTTTAATCTTAATTTTTCAGTTTAAAAGCTTTTACTGTACTCTGCGATTGTGATTTGAATATGGATAAGGTTTTTTGGGTTTATTATTATTTTATTTATTTATTTATTTATTTATTTATTTATTTTAAAAAAGACAAACACAGTTTTGAGATATGCCTATTCAATGTACAGAGTATAATATTATTCTGAATGACTTATTCATTATAGATGAAACGTAATTTCGTCTCATTATTGTAAACACTGTTGTGTTTTGGGGACACAAAAAGCTTTAAATGGTTATTGATACGTTTTACATGACGTCAGAACTTACTTTTTAATCTCTTAAAAGTAATACCTTTGGGGTATATCATTAAACTGGAGTATATTGGTATCACAAATACCTTTGATTGTTACTAGATTGCTTCTATATTTTTAATAAATGATGAGAGCTATTACGTATCTTTTTAAGTTTTTAAAAAATTTCACAATAAAAAAATCTGAATAATACTTGACTACCAAAAGAGCAAATAAGAAATCGGGAATAGTTGATAAACCAACCAAGTGTGTAATCAAACTGAGAATATAAATATATCGGCCAGTATAAATGATTCAGAGAGAATGTAAAACGCGAACAAAGGACAATTTATAAAATTTAAAAAAAAGTAGAAAAAAATATCTGAATAATACGAGACTTACAAAAATAGTGATCTTGAATCACGCGTGTAATGAATGGCATACAAAGTACTGACCTGTCTTGAGTTAAACACCGAGCTAACGAAGAGGTGTCGGAACTCAGAGGCTGAGATATAGAAAGCCAGTGATCAAAAAGCTATCGCGAGATAGAATACAGCTGCTATTGACACACTGCTAACGACAGGCCGAAATGAGCTGCTGATTTTAGGTTAGTTGAGTTGAGTAACAGTAAAAATTCTACCTGTGCGTTGCGCTGATGGCATTATACAGCAGGGTTCTTTTTTGTGACACGCCTACCGTAACACGGGGCCTCGTTTATGTTAAATTCCCACCCGAAAGAACCGCGATTTTGGTAATGTCGCGTGCTTTTCGAAAAAAACAGGCACTTCCACTCAAATTTTGGGTCAGACCCGGTCTAGGTTTTAACCCACAGCCTCCTACTTACAGAGCGAACACTCTACCAACTGAATAAACTTAAGAGAGACCTGTACTGTTTATCCAGCAGGATTTATACTCAACATCAAAATAATCTAAGGTTAATCAGAATTGAGAATATATATATAGGACAAATAATTCAGAAAAAAGTAAACCATGAACAAAGCAAAGTTTATGATCACTTGATTTGATGTCATCCTTAGAGATCTTCGCGTTCCAACATCACAACAGTTGTAATTATTTGACAATAAACTGTGTTTTACTACCCACTGTAGCTTTGCTATCTGGACGCAATGCAGCTGCTGGTTCCGTAGATGATATATTTTGATTGATCGTATCTATATCACCAATCAGTCCGCTAATTCAAAAATGATAGTTTAGTTTCAGGCTGTAAGTGACCTAAATACGCCCATCTGTAACTATGACAGAAAGCTTCATTTTTTGACTCGTTGCTCAGTTGCTGGTAGAATGCTAACTCCGTAAGTGGAAAATCGTGGGTTCGAACCTCGGCCGGGGCTGACCTAAGACTTGAACGTTTGGTAATAACTCTGTTCTTTCGCCAAGCACTTGGCAATACGAAATGTAAGTCACGGTTATTTCGAATGGGAACATAAAATAGACGAGGTCCCTCATCGCGGTAGGCATGGTACGAAAAAGAACCATGGCAACGCACAGGCAAAATTCATGCAGCTTCGCACATAACTGGCGACGTGTCGATATAAGTGAAATATTTTTGACTGGGGCGTTAAACACCATTACTCAACTCTAAATGCGCTGAGTAAACTATAACAGGAAAGATTTGTTATTACAAACGTCGTGGGTCTAGATCATAACTACCTTCCGGAGCACCTGGCCTCATTTCCCAATAGAAGTTCATGTTAAACTTAATTTGTCAGTTTTAATAGTTTTCACTTTGCATTGATGTTGTTCTTAGCCATGGATTAGTATGTTTATTTTGGATAATATGAATTATAAGTTTAGCGCTGAGTTTTAGTTTTTTATATTCTATCTCAGAAAACAGTTTTTTTAACTCATTGAATTCGTACAAACAGCAAGGTTAAAGTTGGTCTTCTGAGAAAATCGATTTAAAAATCATCATTTACGAAGGGAAAATTTCATGTTATTTCACATTTTGTATCTGAAACACACGGATTGTTTTGAAAAAAAATCTAATTAAACATCTCTTTTAAACGTCACTAGGGAAAATGAAATGTAATTGTTTCATGATATACCGTCCAATTTTTTAATTATAACTTATAGATGATACTTCTGATTATTATCAATAAAGCATAATTATATAATATTGTATTCTACTTCGGTTTACATTTATTTAATTTTTATTCTTACTATTGTTTCTTAAACATATTCTAGCTGCGAATAGCTCTATTAATGATGATGCAGCTTTAAACAATATTTCATTAAATAATTTTTGTTTTCGCCTCAATTAAACATTTTATAACAAATGTTTATGACAAATCACGGTAACAGTCTTTGCACCAAATAAATTTACCTTATTTGGTCATGCGCTTGACTTGGTCCCTAGCTTGGCAAATATTATGTTAGATTTCGAATGTCTGTAACACTATCGTAATAAAAAACAAAGATACTAATCCATGTCCGAATCACAATCCAGAAGCAAAGTACAAACTTTGGAACCCACAAGTTATGTTAGACATATGAACTTCCACCAGGAAAGCGAGGCCGGATGCTCCGGAAGGGTAAGTACCTCCTGTTTGGCTACCTACACACCACGTGTGTAATTAAAATACAGTCAAACCTGTCTATAAAGGCCACACAAGGTAACCGGTAAAAGTGGCCTTTAAAGGCAGGTGACCTTTAAATACAGGTTAAAATAATGTAAATAAAACCAGTTGAGATACAATTTTACTGGCCTTTATAAGCAGGTGGCCCTTATATAAAGGTGGCCTTTAAGGAAGGTTGGACTGTAATGTGAAAGGAACATGGAACTATGGGACTTCAAATATATCCAGTAAAATAGTTTTCGACCGGTCAAGTTTATACATTAATGCTTTGATTACTTTTGGGTTATTTTAAGGTACTGTCAAAATTATTTTACATGTATTTAATTTTCCAGTTTAAAAAAAAAATTGCTCTTAGATTTGGACATGGATTGTTATGTTT
Source organism: Anadara kagoshimensis (assembly GCA_021292105.1). Classification (NCBI taxonomy): domain Eukaryota; kingdom Metazoa; phylum Mollusca; class Bivalvia; order Arcoida; family Arcidae; genus Anadara; species Anadara kagoshimensis. The sequence goes on from CM037864.1 coordinate 27,391,643, forward strand.
TGGTTTTCATATTCAAACGGTATTGAAATCATGGGAACAATTAAAATAAGTAATTTGTTTGAAGATTCGGCTTTCAAAGAACAGTTGATTTTTCTTACATGTATTTAGGAAATTAATTCGCATTTTCAAAATGACGAGCGCTGTTTAGTCATTATTCCGTTGATTAAATTTCCCTAGGAGGTTTTTTGTAATGAATGATTATTGCGCACTGTCATATGTTAAAAATTTGACTTAATTACATGAAATTTGACCAAACTGCTTTTTACACTATATTAACGGGAATGTTTCATCATATTTGCGCAGGAGATAGAACAATTTTGTACCTCACCAAGATGAAAGGCATTACGCATATTAAGGTTATGAAATATTTGAGTCTCTTATTATTATAAAGATATGTGTTGTGGTTCTTTCATAAAACTTAATACATCGTGAATTTTGAGGCATTATATAAGAACACTTGATAGATGTAGCTAGCTAAACATAAAATGCTTACCCTTCCGGAACACCCGGCCTCACTTCCTTAATGGAAGACCACGTGTTTAATTTAATTTGCTAGTTTATAAAGTGTTACTTTTTTGGATTGTGGTTCGGGCATGGATTGGTGTGATTGTTTTGATTATAGAATAGTTGAACTAGAAACAAGTTTTGTTGTGCTTAGCGTTTGGTACACGATGGTTGTAGTAAACAGTTTGATTCATTTTGTGAAATGATGTACATGAAAACATTTTTTTAACCTTTAGGCTTTCGCCTATATATAAGATATTTTGCAATCTTAATCTTTGTAGATTTACGGAAGTACACCTGAACCCTCGTTTTGTCTAAGAATTCTATTTTTCCAAGAAAACCCTTTAACGCTATCAAGTTATCAGTACTAACGTATTTATACGGGATATATTTTCTTATTTTTCCAATAATCTCCCTAAAATCATTTAAACCTATAACAGTATTTTAAATCACGGAGATTGCAATCCGCCAATATATGTCCTGAAAGTATGATTTAAAGTGTTGTTGTTGTGAGTGATACTAAAAAATTGCTCCTACGCATTAGCTTTATAGTGTTGTTTTTCGAATCAACTTATAATAAAATTCCCTGATAATTCGCAATTTCACACTATAAACAGCTTAACATACTATCCATTTTGTCAATAAGACTATTACTGGTATGATCGAATACAGTAAAACTTGTCTATACAGGTCACCCAAAGGAACCAGTAAAAGTAATCTTTATGGGCAGGTGGCATTTATAAACAGGTTCAAACAATATAAAAAAGAACAATTAGGATACAGTTTTAATGGCCTTTATAAGCAAGTGGCCTTTAAGGCAGGTTGGGCTGTCGCAATTTGATAGAAAATTTATAATTGTTCGTCGAATAAGTAGGGTCATTTGGAGAATGGTGTTGTTATACGCACCCCTGTAAAATATTTATTACACCCCCTCTTAAAAAGTGGGGGTATATAGTGATAGGGGTGTCCGTCCGTGTGTCCGTCTTTCCGTCATTCCGTTACACCTTAGGTAACCTATCTCTTGTCCACAACTCCTCCTAAACCCTTTAATGGATTTTCATGAAACTTTCTCACAATCTTTGTGATATAATGTAGATGTGCACCTCCTATTTAAAAATTGGATCCGATGGATTTTTGGGAGCGCGGGGTATTTTTTGTGAGCTTCTGGCTCACAGTTTTTCTAGTTTTTGTTTATGTTTAGCTGATTTCTTTTATCTTTTTTCTATTTTTAAACACACCACATCAAATGTATAACTTAAACTTGTGTTTTTCTACATCGTCAAATCAGGAATTTACGAAACATAGTTAAAATAATTTTGATCAACCATCTAGTTAACTGTTATACAGACAGAATTTTGAGGTAACAGAATTTAATCCGAAGTTTTCAAACATAAATATACTGATCCATACATATTGTTTATATCTTGTGCATGTATGGGATTTGTATCAGAGTCGAGTCTTGTTCCCTTGACAATATCACGACCAGCCGCTATGCTATGTTTACGTCACATTCCAATCTGATGACGAAATATCTACGAATCTGAAGTAGTCGGCAAACAAACGCACGCGACTTTGTTACATAGTCTTGTATCAGACACTCTTGAATCAGTTCAAGAATGAACAAATAAATTTAAATAAAATACATATTGCTTACAAGATAAATATTCAAATCACAATCTCAAGAGCAAAGGCGGTGGTCAAGTGGTCAAGTACTCGCCTAATGATTAGAGTGCCTCCCGTCGCCTAGGTAGAATTCCACTCGGGACATATTCTAGTGTCAGTTCGCTTTCGGTCGATTTTTTTTCCCTCCATCCAAACATTCTAGAAGTGACCGCCTCGATATTTAAGCGCAAAAAAGTCTTGTCTGGGACGTAAACACCATTACACCACCATACCATGGATTTCTTGAGATGTATTTTGATTCAGAAATCTGTTTTAAAATTAATTTATCAACATCAATATTATATATGTATGCCAGAAGATTTTAATTAATCTTATTGATTCAATATCTCAGTTTTTCTACTTCTGATATATACAAGAACATCAATATGTGCAAATTTAAATTCTCACGAGTTGAAGTCAGTGTAATCTTTTTATTTAAGTGTAATCTTTTAATGCAAATCCATTGTAGATGCGTTAAAATCATTTGGTATTAAAACATGAAAAAAAAACAAGCCCTACACATGTTAAATTTTACAACTGAAAACATGCCAACCAAGAATATGACATAAAGCCCCTCATGATAACTATGCATTGCATTTTGGCCAAGGGTAGGACTGATATTATAATAGCATTCCTTTGCTGATGTTTATCGACAAAAACCGACATATTGGTCCATTTCCAAATTACAGAGTTAGTTAAGCACACGAAATTCTACCAGGAACAGAAGGTAGGGGAGGGTGCTCCGAAAGGGTAAGCAAAACCTGTATAGATAGCCACACCCACCACATGTAAAATCAAAATTGAGAACGATAGCCACATGTAACGAACTTTGGAATGCCAAAACCTATCCAGGATAATTTTGGATACAGAAAACCGGGCGCGGATCCAGACGGGGGCACACCCGGTCTGTCACCCCCTCCCCTAAATTTTTCGGGTATTCATAATAAGAAATATTTTACCAGTCCATAAATGAATTTTTGTTTCTAAATATGAAAATAAAGCAGCACCGATTATAAGAATGGATCTGCATCACAAGTTATTTATAATACATCTCGAGCGAACATTTGATTCATCTTGTAGCCTACTGGCAAACTCATGTTAGAATATGTCTGAAGCGTTTGTTTGTTTGGATGAATTGATCATACGTCAGTGTGCCCCCCCCCCTCCAACAGAGAATTCTGTATCCGCCACTGGAAACCGTACATAACAATGTAATGACGGCCTTTAAACTTTAGGCTTTAATAAGTGATGACTTGTAAATATTGGAAATCCATGTTCTGCACGATGGACAATAACTCGCTTTGTACCACATTTATTGCCTTAGTCTAAATTCTGATGGTCAATTTAAAGAACTATATCTTGATAAACAGAATCCTATTCGAGTTGCATACAACTTCATCTTATTTGGTAAATGCAGCATTATAAAACGGGAATAACAAACATGGCGGGTTTTATCAACGCGAACAAAATTATGAGTTAGTGTACCATGGTAACGCCCCGAAAATTCCAACAAACATGCTCGCTTTTCGGCTTTTCGGCATGTGATCGAAAACATCTGACGGGCATCTTTGCTGTATTATACAGCACATAAATGCCGTTAAATTTATAGGCTTTCAATTGCAGATGTTATCAAACATTATTGAATACTCATATTACAGCAAAATACGAAACACATTCACAAATATTATATAAAAAATAGCTCGATATTAAAACACAGGTAAACCATTCTATTTTGATAGAAAAGCTATGTGTGGTATGTAACTATAGGGGTGTGTTGTGTTTGAGTCACGTTTAGCAGTACAGTAAAGCGAAGAATAGGGGTACAGTGCTTACGGCAGTAGCGGATCTCAGTCAGTAGCGGATCATTTTTTAGAATAAAGTTATTTTTTTCCATATCATTACGAGAGACCAATAAAACTCGGATATATTTCTGTAAAGCGTGTATTTTTACTTAATTCTACGTTTCATTTGTGTTGATAAACGTCCTATTTTTTTAAATTCTCGGCTTTTTAATGCGAATGTCACAAGCGTCTCAGCGACATGGATGTGATTTCCAAAACCTAACTTTCGATTTGACCAACGTGATCAATACTTTCAAAGGAAAATTGAAATGATTACAATAGCTCTTTTCACACGTTAACATGTCTTCTTTCACGACATAAACCTTTATTGAGCTTTACAGTTCATGACAATAAAAAATAAACCAGTTTATGCAGGATGCAATTACGGCAATAACGGATCAGCTGCTGTCTACAGGGAACCTCTCGAAAGGCTAAGAAAAATATGGCATGTACCCATGGGGCTGTCTGGTGCTTTCAGAAAAAAATAATAGAATCTGGTGGGTGCAGTTATATATATATGCAGAGGCTATTGGAGAACCAGTGCCTAGCTTCCCTCCATGGCCAGTACCCCATGAGAAAGATGGGGGCATTGTCATGCCATGCCACTATCTTATTTATCATATGATAAGACCAGATCAATGGGCATATTAAACAAGCCATAATTGTCATGCTTGAAGGATAATCTGTATGAGATTAGAATATATTGAATAAATACATTAATAGCCAACCCTATATTTTGTGTTTAAGACAATTAAAGTTTCATTCCGTTCTATATTTTTTGTCTGGTAACAATTTTGGACCTATGACGTACAGTGTACAATACCAAAAAGTATCATTGTATGCATATACTGTTCTTGTCAAAATAAAACCTTCATGGACAAGAGTATGTCATAATATTTATAACTTATAAGGTACAGTTGTTTTATTTTATTTCCTTCGCCATTTACTGCTTTTATAATTCAGTATTCAAGACAATGTTGATTGACTTAATTTATCAGAGACATTGCGACGATTTGTTTTTAGTTATTTATTTTAATCATGGCATTTGTTGATATTACGATTAAAACTCTTTAATATTGTTTCATGATTTGTATTTTGTTGCAATTAAATGATGGAAACTCAAACTACTCATGTTTTGAGTTGAACCGCTATCGTTTTCTTGACACTAGTTGGCGTGATCCGCTACTCACAAATTGATTCGTTACTAACGTAAATACATGGGATACAAAACGCGTGGATTGCCTATACTTATAGTCGGACGATTTTTATCATCTAATGATAAATTAAAAGAGTGGAGAAATGTCAATTGATAGAACCAAAATATTACAATCGGCAGTGATGTTTTTCTCGGAGAGCAGTGAATATTGCATTAATGATCCGCTACTGCCGTAAGCACTGTATAAAAAATCATCCTTTAATGATTGGAGTGCCTCCCACCGCCTAGGTAGAATTCTACTCGGGACATATTCTATATTCTAGCGTTAAAAAATGTGTCAGTGTCAGTTCGCTTTCGGTCGATGTTTTTTGTTTTTTTACCTCCATCCAAGCATTCCTGAAGTGACCGCCTCGATATTTAAGCGAAAAAGTCTTGCATGGGACGTAAACACCATTACACCACCATACCATGGATTTCTTGAGATGTATTTTGATTCAGAAATCTGTTTTAAAATCAATTTATCAACATCAATATTATATATGTATGCCAGAAGATTTTAATTAATCTTATTGTTTTTCTACTTCTGATATATATATACAAGAACATCAATATGTGCAAATTCAAATTCTCACGAGTTGAAGTCAGTGTAATCTTTTTATTTAAGTGTAATCTTTTAATGCAAATCCATTGTAAAGGCGTTAAAACATTTGGTATTTAAACATGAAAAAACCAAGCCCTACACATGTTAAATTTTACAACTGAAAACATGCCAACCAAGAATATGACATAAAGCCCCTCATGATAACTATGCATTGCATTTTGGCCAAGGGTAGGACTGATATTATAATAGCATTCCTTTGCTGTTGTTTATCGTCAGAAACCGACATATTGGTCTATTTCCAAATTACCAAGTTGGTTAAGCACACGAACTTCTACCAGGAAAAGAAGGTAGGGTAGGGTGCTCCGAAAGGGTAAGCAAAACCTGTATAGATAGCCACACCCACCACATGTAAAATCAAAATTGAGAACGATAGCCACATGTAACGAACTATGGGATGCTAAAACCTATCCAGGATAATTTTGGATACAGAAAACCAGACGCGGATCCAGACGGGGGGCACACCCGGTCTGCCCTCCCCCTAAATTTTTCGGGTATTCATAATAAGAAATATTTTACCAGTCCATAAATGCATTTTTGTTTCTAAAATATAAAAACAAACCAGCACCGATTATAAGAATAGAGAATAGATCTGCGTCACAACTTATTTATAATACATCTCGAGCGAGCGTTTGATTCATCTTGTAGCCTACTGGCAAACTTATGTTAGAATGTGTCTGGAGCGTTTGAGTTAGTGTACCATTTTAAAAATGTTTACACTCGAAGAAAAAAACGTGCTGCTGGTGGTAAATATGAATGGTAACGCCCCGAAAATTTCAACACGCATGCTCGCTTTACGGAATAAATTTGCATGTGATCAAAAACATCTGACGGGCATCTTTGCTGTATTATACAGCACATAAATGCCGTTAAATTTATAGCCTACTCATATTACAGCAATAAACGAAACACATTCACAAATATTATATAAAAAATAGCTCGATATTAAAACACAGGTAAACCATTCTATCAGTTTGATAGAAAAGCAATGTGTGGTATGTAACTACAGGGATGTGTTGTGTTTGAGACTCGCGTAGCAGTACAGTAAAGCGAAAAATAGGGCTATAAATATTCTAAAGTCTGTTTACAACCAATTAGTCTCTTGGTTTTTGTCCCTTTTCATGTGGTTAACGTGTAAATAAAAATCATAGCTTTTTGCATCGTGAAAACAAGCCTATGCCGTAATGAGGCCTGTTGTAACCGGTGTCTAATCTACCCTCTTGACTTCATATTAAAACTTTTTAATATCGCCTTCTATATCGCTATGTAAATTGTTTTAGCGCTATTTTCCTAACCTTTGCGGCGATACCAAAAACAGGAGTGAGAGGGTTTTTCATATGCTAATCAGTTTCTGTTACGGGTCATGAACACAATCTTAGCTTCTTCGACTCACTCCCAAAGTCACAACCACGTGTATATTAATATCACCATCAGTTTTCCTGAAACTTTTTTAAGTGAATGTCTCTAAAAATCTACAAATCTGATTTATCGTTATTATTTAATTCATATTTTCTGCTACAGTCAACGATCAGAAATATTTTTACATACGTCTCTAATTATAAATCGGTTACCTAATTGCTAAAGGCAAAGTTGACCGACTTTTACATTACAACACGTGACTACGGCAGTTCTTGCCAACCAACAAGTAGATTAGACAACGTTCTTGCAGTCTTACTAATTATCCGTACACACGATTTATAAGTTTAATTAGCTACCATAATTTATTAGAATTTTACTTTTTAAAAAAGTATCAAGTTTCCCTTGATCTAATAATCATTGAAATGGAGGAAAATAAAAATCAATAATTTAATTAAATATTTCGAAAAGGAATAAAACACACTACTTTTGTTATCAGTAAGTATTGAATGCAGACTTCCCGGTGGCATTTAGTAAGTAATGGATGCAAATTTCCTGGACATACTTTTATTTGTAGAACTTTTTATGACTCTATGGTTACGTAAGTCCTGGCTTCTTCATTTAACGTTTTAAGTTTGTCAAAGTTTAGAATGACCGTTCTTAAATGAATTTCAGTAAGAATTATGGTACAACGAGAGAGAGAGAGAGAGAGAGAGAGAGAGAGAGAGAGAGAGAGAGAGAACGTTGTCTAAATAATGATTTGCACGTGAATTGTGACAAGAATGCTATTTTGCACAAAAATCTTGTAAACAAAATTTTTTAGTACATGACGTACTCGTACGTGCAGCATTATAACACTATATGTATATTGAAAACTATTGATAAATTTAAACAATTTTGAGTAATTTTATAAACAAAATTATGAAAACAATATCCGTCCTTGTCAATCATGTGTAGTGTTGCGTGTCAACATCGTCGATAAGTATTTTTTATGCAAATTAACTTAGTATTTCCCTGTCCAAAATGGTTTCGACCGAAATGTAGGACTTAGACAAAATCGCCGTTGTTCAAATTTGACCAAAATTTACGGAGTATGGGGCAAAACTGAGAAAAGTTTAAGAATAGAAATAATAAAAATTAATTACGGCATGAAGTGTATAATAAATGTACGATTTTACTTTTACAATAAAAAGTTTCGTTTTACAGAATTTTAGAAAAGACCGAGAGACTAAAGGATCGTAAATGGACTTAAGGTTGAACATCCGCCTTTGGTGTTCAAGATATTCTAATGTTGCTTGTTTAATGTTTAATGCAAACCTAGGCTTATCAAGGCCTTAAAAAAGGGTTATTGCCGTCATCACAGTACAGGATTGTCCTTGATATTTTTGACGTCCCATAGTTCCATGTTCTTTCACACAATTTTAATTTCACACGTGGCTGATGGAGCTAGCTAAACAGGAGTGCTTACCCTTCCGGAGCACCCGGCCTCATTTCCCTGGTGGAAGTTCACTTGTCTAACCTGCCTTGTCAGTTCCAAAGTTTTTTTTACTGGATTGTGATTCGGACATGGATACGTATGTTTGTTTTTGATTTACCAAAGAAGTATTATATAGTAATGCAAGATAAACATTGTTCATAAAAATTATCTGCTTCTTAAATTTTAAACTTTTCTTTAAAAAAGGGGTTGCCTAAGGTCGAGTTAAGTCTTACTAAAAAGAGATTAGATGTTTCGAAGCCTAACCAATCGGTTATAAATGTCCTGATCTATATTTACAATGTTAATAATTACAGACAATCCTGTCTATAAAGGCCACACAATGGAACAGTAAAAATGGCCTTTAATGGGTAGGTGACAGGTTCAACATAGTGAGTGTAGCTAGCTAAACAGGAGGTGCTTACCCTTCCGGATCACCTGGCCTCACTTCTCTGGTGGAAGTTCACGAATCTAACCAAACTTGTCGGTTCCAATTTTTTTACTTTGCTTCTGAATTGTGATTCGGACATAGATTAGTATGTTTTTGATCAAATAATATGAATCAAGAATAATTTGGACAAAATTCTACTAGCCTTTATAAGCAGGTGACCCTTATATAGAGATGGCCGTTAAGGCAGGTTGGACTGTATATATAATTAGAATGTGTAAATATTTTGATTTATATGGAAATAAACATCAATTGCTTTACCGTGATTTCATCTGAAACCTGGTAAAGTGTTTTGCTTTATGCTTGTATATAGTTAATAATTTGAATTCCAATTATAAGATGTTAAAATCATAATTGTCACATCTTGAATATATTCCTCAGAACATTAAAACATTGCAAACTAGTTCAATCAGTTTAACTTTCACACGAATTAACACCTTAATTGAGAAACAATGAATTTTATACGAATGAAGAGTTATTTTACGAATCGACTACAACCAATTGTTTTTGTTACAAGTGTTTCTTTTTACAGAATGAAATGATTGTAATATACGCCCTAAAGATTTCAGAGGCGAAATTAATCTAAATCTTTTGAGTAACGACACGTAGAAACCAATTTATCCAATACCACCGAAAGACAAACACAGACCAAACCAACAAAAGACGTTTTGCCGTTCCAACAGGTAAAACAGTTTACACACGTGACGGATGTAGCTAGCTTAACAGTTGGTGTTAACCCTTCCGTAGCACCCGGCCTCACTTCCCTGGTGTAAGTTTACGTGTCTTACCGAACTTGTCAGTTCCAAAGTTTTTACTTTGCTTCTGGGCTATGATTCGGACATGGATTACTATGTTTGTTTTTGATTACATGTGACAATGCCGTAATATGCTCAAGATTGATTTATTATTCACTAATACTGAAGTTATTTAGACACCATTGTTACCTAATGATAGAAGATGGTTTTATTTTATAGACTCTTCCAAGTTTCAAAATATAATTATCCGTGATTTATATTTTATTCATATACAGAAAAAAAATATAACAATTTTATCTTACCTATCAAAAACAAACATACTGGTCCATGCTCAAATCAAAATCCAAAAAGCAAAATTAAAAAAAAAAACTGGCAAATTTAGTTACAAGTAAAATATCCCCAGGTGGTTCGAGCGGGCGTTCGTGAAGGGCAAGCATCGATATCTTCAGCTAGTTTTATCCGCTACGTATGAATAAAAAGTTGGAATGGAAGAAACATTCAACTGCATAACGTGAAAAAAATCTAGGACAACTTTTTGGATAGTGATTTGAGCATGGACTGGTTTTGATTGTACATGTATGGTTGTTTCTTTTTTATGAATGAATAGAATCATTATACAATAAAGGAAACACAATAGACAAATATATATAAATCACTGAAAAATAAAGTTGTCACAAAGTTGAAAATAAATTAAAATATAAACAAATTTAACATTTAAATGTAATGTCTCTCTTTACAGATACATTGAACTCATTTTAACATTCTGAGAAAAATACCAATCCCAAATCAATGATATCTTGATACCACATTACCAGGACAATAGACGTTTACTCATAATATTCCTATAAATAATGGAACAAAGGGAATAATACATTTATAAAACAGGAGATTAAATTCCTGCCATTACATAATTTGTGACAATCTTGTTTATTTTTTAAATTGATCAGAGCCAGATAAAAGTTTTAAAATCTATGAGCCACATCCAGTTTGAAATTTAATCGAAGTGACTTCTATGAGCAACAGCATTCAGAATCTGATTAAATATCATTGGTAGACACACACAATAAAAAACAACATAAGATGGTGTGTGTGTGTGTGTGTGTGTGTGTGTGTGTGTGTGTGTGTGTGAAGGAGAGAGATGGGGCTCTTGCAGAGAAAGGACAAAATCTATTTCAGTCAAAAGTAACCAATTAAAGATTTAAATTTAAATTTCCGAAATCTACGCCATTTTACTTTCCAATGCTTTCTTTACTGTACTATTTAATACAGATGGTAGACAAAAATGATAAAATGCATGATGCCATTAAGTTTAATGTATTACTGCAAATATATAGAAACCTTGTTTGTATTTTATCGTTTTAATGTTGAAAAATTGTAAAAATGCTTGTAACTGTATGGCATGACTCTTACATATTTGTACATACAAATGTAGTTGACAACTCTCTCAGCAATTATGTACAAACATACAGATTTAGTTTATCGTTATAACGATTTAGTATATCGTTATAACGATTTAGTATTTCGTGGTAACGATTTAGTATATTATTATAACGATTTAATATTTTTTCAAGTGTGTCCCTTCAGGGGCTCCGTACAAACACACTGCCTTTTACATTAAAAAAAACAACAAAGTATTGTATGTACTATGTCTGAACAATGGTTTAATTCTTTGATATTTCATGGCTGTTAATACAATATTGATGATAGTACTGGCGCTTCAATAACTATAATTACCATAGGTGTAGTTGACGTCCCATAATTCCATTTTCCTTTCAATATAAATTTTTATTTTAATTGTAGATAATGTAGTAAGCTAGACAAAAAGTGACTGTCCTTCTGAAACACCTGTGCTCACGTTCCTTGTTGAAATAAACATGTTTGACTGAATTTGCCGATTTTTTTAATTTGCTTTGTTATAGCGTTTTGGACATGGATCGGTTTGCTTTTCTGAGTTTGGTAGATTATTTTATGAAAACTTGATTTTATGAATGTGATCGACTATAAAACAATAAAACCGCGAACGGTTAAAGTAACTGTACATGTAGTTTTATCAGATAACGTCAACTTACTATCCGTCCTTTAAATGACTTAACTATTGCTATCAATATTTGAATAAACTGACTCAATAAATAATAAATTAAATTACCATCTTCAAAAGAACAATTTGGAAGTTGCTGCTATGTATTTCGTAACAATTTGTTTGATTGATCAGATTTTAATGCTAGTTTTAATTTTTTTTAATTTCCTGATATCGTTTGCTGTGGGATGTTCTGAACATTATTGATTTAAAAGGCATTATTTTACTAAGAATATATCATCTTCAAAAGAAATTTTAGATAGATGTCAGTATGTATGTTCTACCCTTTCTATTTTGATTGATATACTTTAAATGCAAGTTTTAAAATTATTTATTCAATCATTTATTTACAAATGATTTTAAAAGACAGTGTTTTGCTATCAAGAAGGTATTCCTCAAAATGTTTTTTAAGCTGTACACAATATTGTGTTGGTTATAGTAATCTTAGTCTTATACTATAGCTTATTCTCATTACCTGAAAATATGTAAATTTTAAGAATTGACTAACGTGTCTTAGGTCACCACACTTTAAAAACAACATCTATGCTGAATCATATCCAAAAATGCCAAATAAACTTAGGTTTTTCGTGAGTTGAAATTGATTTTATCATGTCGCTTGGTGTCAAGGGAATGTTTTTATTTAAATGCAAGCCCTAATTAATGGTAATATAAACATTTATTACTTATGTGCCAAGAGTAATGCCTTCAATTTCCTAATGTCTATTTTTCTTTTCTATGCAGCATTTTACCTTCTTCTTGCTTATGAAGTCTTAATTTTATGTAAAACGCTTTATAAAAGCTCTTGTTTCCACTACGGGAGCTGTATACAAAGATGCAAGCTGCTCACAAATAACTTGTAGATTTTGAATATTGCAAGCCTAAGCCAAAATATGTTTTGGTACTCATCACAATAATTTCCCTCTATCAAAAATTATGTTTGTGTATACCTGACGAGTACCTTATATAGTGTCGTGTTCCGTTCCGTTTATTTTCAATATTGATTACAGACGTTGTTGTTGTATCTAGCTAAACAAGAGGTGCTTAATACTGTCGGAACACTCAGCATTTTTTCCTTGGCTGAAGTTCACATTAAATTTTAATTCAATTTGTCAAATTCCAAAGTTCTTTCTTTCCATTGGGATAGTGATTTGCACAGGAACTGGTTATTTATGTTTTTGATTTTTAAAAATAGAAACGGTAACAAACCGACGTGCATGATGAAAATGATTTAGTAGATTTAAAATTATTTAAATATTAATGTTACCGGTAGTAATTATAATAACTATGTGTGTTGTATATTTACTTTAACAATGGATATGACAGATTTTATTGAATTTTCTATTTGTATCACAAATTAAATAATCTATATCACTTGATATGTTTTTTTAATATAAACACGTTAACTTGACAACCTTAAACATGGTTTGATGCTAGTTTGGGGTCGTTGAATGGAATCAATGTGACGCCGATACTTAATATAATTGATGTCGCGTTTAGGGATTTTGAGATTTATAAAATACATAATTAGTGAGTGGTTTGATTGGACAGGCCATTTTGTTAAAAAAATGTCAGACTGGACAAAGACTCATATTTGAGAAGGTTATTGTCTGTAGACTATGACATCACAAAGACTCCATCAAGTTGCTAAGGTATATTTGTCTTGTAGAACTGTCTATTGTTTGAATGTCATTGTTGTGAAAATACATACCGGGTGAAAATCATACATTAAGCTGTTCTGTAATTAATAAAGCTTGTTCTAACTAAGGGAATTTTTTACAACGACACCGGCTATTTAGAAATGTAATAGATTGTTTACGCACGGATATTGAAAGCCTAGGCTTATCGAAGATTAAAAAAACTTTTATAGCCGGTATTACAGTATTGTTGATATATACGATGTATATAAATCCAACATTACCCTGGATATATTTAATGTCCAATACCTTATGTTCCTTGCGTTCACAAGTTTGATTACAACAGTGGTGGGTATATCTAGTTAAACAGGAGGTGATTACCAATCTAGAGCACCAAGTCTCACTTCTCTGGTGGAAATTCAAGTGTTTGACCCAATTGACAGTTAAAATTTTAAACGTTGCTTTTGAATTGTGATTTGGAAATTGATTGGTATGTTTGTTTTTTATATAGTCAGAGTTGAAAAGTAAACTCTAATTGAATATCTGTTGCTTTCTATGATACACATTAACGTGCACTAAATATTACATGAATAATAAAAAGCCGCCGAGTGCTGCAAAATTAAAAGCAGGTTAGTAATAATTACAACTGGTACTGTATCTCTGATCGCAGACTAGGCAGCACAGAGGATACTGTTAAACAAGAGTATACCTAAGTTTTGAGAAATTTCAAATTTTAACTTGAACATTTTTAATTAAAATTATCTGCGTCTTAAATTTTAAAATTTAATTTCTCAAAAAGAAAGCTATACTTGACCATTCAATGCATTGGCTTAGGTGGATCAATTCATTTTAATATTTCTTTTCAACTGTTTTGTTTTCTCGGTCAGGTATGGTTTTGTTGTGTATATGATCATAAAGTCTTTTCATGCGTACCTCGAAGTAAAAATAAATATATATGCACTGTAATGTTTATTTAATAGATGTGTTAAAATGTTTTCTCGCGCAATATGAACTATTTTACATTTTATTGCTAAATGAATCATATATAAACCATTACTGATTTTTTAAAACAACGATATATCCGTTTAGCGTTTATATGACACAAGAATAATGAGAATAGATTTCATACTTCGTGTGGCAGTTAAATTTTGAATCACAAAAACAGATTCAAACCGGAACTTATTTATGTCAAAGGCGAAATAACTTCCGCTTTTGCATTAGAAGCAAGTTAAGATCAAACATTCTATCAGTTAAGTTGAACTGTAAACTTTAAGCTGATATCTATCAGGCGGTATAAAAAAAACTCCATCAGGCGAGGTAAAATGTTAACTAAGGTAATTACAATTTGGCAGCTAAAGTTAACAGTAAACAAAGTTAATTTCAATTCAGTAAGCTAATCTGTAAATACATTGCATGCAATTATGCCATCAAACCAGACTGTATATTTATTGCATTTGATTTTAATGGTTATGTAGTAGTATGTGTTGATCAAAGGTCGTTATAGCAGTTATTTGATTTTACAATCAAAAGATGTCTGGATACCCTTTTTGAAACCTAAAACAATTCCAAGAATATTCAAAGTAAACAAAGGCAACAGACTACATATTGTAAAATCTTATTTAAATCGATTTTATCGTTAATAGAAACACAAAAAGCAATTAGTTTCTTTTTTAAAGATTATGGCGTTTACAAAATAGGCGCACTGCAATACTTATTTAGATGACAGTATAGATTTTGTATTGACACTGTATTTTACTATGTGCACATGTGTATATTTACGCATACAAATTCGTATCAAATTCGCCGGGTCTTGGGTTAAAGTGGGTTCATCATGTTGTACAACTGTTGGTCTTTAAGAAACAATAAATTTAACAATCAACTGACAAAAGGTCATTTTATGCAAAGGAAATAAAGTTTATCCATCTTTGAAATTTTATGACAACAGAACAAATTATGGTTAATGTATACAATGATTATTAGCCTTCAAACAGGCGTGATACGTCGGATGTAAATAAAAACCAACATTATTTTTCAGATATACTCTTTAATAGAACATTCTGAAAAGCGTTTTTCGTTTTTATTACGACAGCTAGTTTAATTGATACTATTGTAGTATGCGATGTATTAAAGTATATGTAGAGTCAAAAACAAGGCATATTAATACATGTGTTAAGGTGATGTTTTGGAAAGTTCAGCCTTAGCATTTGAAGTATCATGTTTGGAAAACCCATTCACTATAAACAAATGAATTATAGAGGACATCAATCATACATGTTTGATGCTTTTAAAAGTTATTTTGTTTGAAAAACTACCACAATCTTTGACGATTGATTGATAATTTTTTTTAACTCTTTGTTTTACGCAATTATGATATTTGGTATCTTCAGCGAATAAAACTAAAATATCTTTATTAAATACAGTACTTGAAATAGCTTTTCAACATATTTGTTACCTAAGCGAAAATGTCTATTGATATTGTAACTCGCAAACACTCTCTCATGTTTATTATGGAAAATAATGAGGATTTTCACTTACGACTCGATGTCAGGATCTACGTTGAATGTGAGTCATTGGTAGACAAAGTGTCTGTTCAGCATTTTTTTCCATTATTAAAATTATAAGTTTATATTGATTTTAATAATTTTAATCACTTTAAGAATAACACTTTAGATACAAAACCTTTATACACATCTCTATTTGATTATTTTAGGTTTTTAATAGAACTGATATTTGTGTTTGTTATCACAAGACCTAGTTTCGGAATTAAAATATAGTTACCATTCTTCGTTCATTCTTCTTTCATTTTTCGTTCACTTTCAAGTATCAAAAATTGTATAATCCCAAATATTAATATAGAAATAAAATTGAAATTAACTTTTGGTTGTCTTACAATTTCTTTCATTCATTCGGACAGACTTTGAAAAAGATAATACCGTAGTATTTATATTATCTGTGATATTAATTTCGAAATACTACATTATCGAGTGTATCAATCTTCAAAGCAAAATATAATACGGAATTTTATCAACTTGTTATTAAGTATTAATAACATGAAATTAATAATCTTCACTTTCATAGTAACTAATACTCTGTCCATTACAAATAGTTTCTCCTATCTGCACTAGATATAGGAACATTTGTACTCGCTTTTCTTCAAACAATTATATTAAAATAGATAAGATTGAAAAGCAAAGAAAAACAAAACATATCTTTAAGTAATTAACAAACACAACCATACGATATTAAATAACAATCCAAAAACAAAAATCAAAGTATAAATTTTGAAAACTGACTTAGTAAATTAAACACGGAGAGAGTGAGGCTGGGGATTTATTTAATGTTGAAATATTAAAAAAAACCATACTAATCCATAACCGAATCACAATCCAGAAGCAAAGCAAAAACTTTTGAACTGACAAGTTAGGTTATACACGTGAACGTCCAGAGGGAAGTGAGGCCGGGTGCTCCGGAAGGGTAAGCTACTCCTGTTTAGCTAGCTACACCCGCCACACGTATAATCAAAATTGTGTGAAAGGAACATGGAACTATTAGACGTCAAAACATTCAGGGCAATCCTGGACACAGAAACATCCAACTTGTCAATAATACTGTGATGACCGCCATAAAACTTTTTGATGGCCTTGATAAGCCTAGGCTTGCAATATCCCTGAGTCAACAATTTATTTGCAAGCAGCCTACTTCGTTGTACAAAGTCCCCGTAGTGGGAACAAGCTCTACCATAGCATATTAATCGGGAAACAAATACACCATAAGCAGAAGAAGCAGGTATATTGCTGCATAAAAAAGGAAAGTTGACAATAGAAAAATTGAAGTCATCACGTTTGTCATAAAGTTTCAAATGTAGCCTTTCGTGTGCGTCATAATTCAGGTATAAGTCTAAGTATGAAGCAGAACTTGAGTGTTATGTGTTAATTTAGAGGGAAAAACAAAGTAACTATGTAATTATCCGAGTTGTTATAAAATATTTACCTTTCATTATTTCTCTTACATTTGTACTCGCAGAAATAAACGATTTTCTAATTTTCCTGCTTTTTAAAATCTTGAAATCTTTAAAAATATAAATGAATAAATACATAAATAAATAAATAAATAAATAAATAAAAATAACCTAAGGCATACTCCATCATGTAAAGGAATTGTATTCCGAAACGACCGTCTAGTGCTGTAAAATTAACTTCGTTATTATTTGTTTATTTATTTCGTATGTCTTTGGTTGTCAAGTGAACTTGTAAATCGTCTGATATACTTTGGATAATTTCATCGGAAGAATCTGGAGGAATTGTCAACAAATCAATGGTTTAATTTGGATAATATTAATGTTTTGAAACTTATAATCCTCCGAAGAAGAGATTATATTCTCTTTTAATACTGATTAAGGTTTACTTTCCAATTTCTTGAACTTCCAGAGAATTTAACCTTACAAATGAATGCATTGGGTTTAAACTTGAGATACAAGTTTATCAACTCTAACCTGGGATCGATTGAAATATATTGGAAATCCAATTGTCGGATACACGAGACAAATCCAACTTACATAGCTTAACTGAGTCAATTTACGTCACGTGTAACCTTTTATTAAACTAATTTCATTTCCAACAAAGGTAAATAAAGTTCAGTTCAGTTCTAGTTTTCGCTTGCCTTACGATATAATTAAAACCCATACAACTAACAATTATGTAAAATACGTGAACTTCACCAGGGTAGCGAGACCGGGTAATCCGGACATTATGTTTCGAGTTTTGTCTTTGGAAGTCTTAAATATGCAATGAAAACGATTAAGTCTCACGAATAGATCAAAATTATCACTTTTCGTTACAGATGATCTTTTTGATTGCATTTATGTATATGATTTCTGTTTTCTGTAAAATCAAAAATAATACCATTAGGTAATTACATATTATACCTGTTTTATTTTTACAGCTCTAGATGAATGTTTCTGAAAACAATTCCTCATCAGATGTGGTTGGAAAAAAATATGAAACTAAATGTTTTATTTTTAAATTATTGAAAGGATATTTATTAACAGGTAACATATTTTCGCAAAATTATCAATGAATGAGGTATCAATGTTACAATGTACTAATATTAGGTTATTTAAAACCCAAACAATGCTTATATTAATGATTTCAAGATGACCTAAAACAAGTTATAAATGAAGGAATGTCATTTCAAAAGTGTCCACAATCGAACCTAAAATGAGACATGCATGTTTTTCCCTAGACAAAATATTGACGGAAAAAAGAAAAAAATATTTGGCGGACAAATGCAACTTCGTTTGGAAGATATAATAACAAAGATATCTACATGTTTTGTTTAGCTCAGGTTTAAAAAAAACCAAACATACTGATCCATGTCCGAATCACAATCCAGAAGCAAAGTAATAAACAGACAAGTTAAGTTAAATAAGCGAACTATCACCAGGGAAGTGGGACCGAGTGCTCCGGAAGGGTAATCGCCTTCTGTTTAGCTAGTAACTGCCGTCAGGCGTGTAATCAAAATTGATTAAAAGGAACATGGAACTATTGAATGTCAAATATATCCAGTGAGGACCAGAGATAATTTGGGGGATAAATCAATATTTATTTTGCATTAAAAACAGTTATATAAGTCTTAAGGTAGTTACTGGTACCTGAGTTCAAGTACTTTTCATATTTAGGATTAGCTAAAAATAGATCACACATATTCATGAGGTGGTTTTATTTAATTTAAACCTTAAAAAGCAATAGCAGTTCCATTAATTTTTGATAAAACTAAAATAGTCCATAAAGACCATACAGATCTTAATTTTGCATCTTGTAAGAAAATATCTAGTAATTGAAAACCAGCTTTTTTCAACTCGTTTAATAAACAGTTCTTGTTACAGTGTTTACGCAAATCGGTGTTTTTTTTTTTTTTTTTTTTTTTTTTTTTTTTTTTTTTTTTTTTGATAAACGGGTTTAGATTGTAAAGTATTCTTTGGCAAAAATAACAAACATATCAATGTTTATTCTTATGTTGTGTACATTTGATAGATTAAAATGCAAACCATGTTGACAGTTTTCCATTATGTCTTAAAATTTTAATGGTTTTGAATATTTATGGTCTAAAGATTGGCACGTGTTTATTTTATATGAATAACATGATTCGCACGTACAAGTTCTTATGTAGATGTGCCATTTCATTACGAACGACGTCACAAAAATGAAATCAATATTACAAACATAAGAGAAGGATTAAACGTGTGTCTTACTCTGAAATCTTTGAATAATTATAAGACGATTAGCTGGAAATTGAATTTGATATTATAATCGGATCATTTTGCAAAACCCGGGTCATACTTTTTCCAAATATAAGTATCTTTTTGTGCTGATTTTTATTAATCCAAGTCTGAAATATTTTTTTCAATAATACGCAACAAAGGACATCCTACATAATAAAAAAACCCAAACATACAACTCTTGTTCTAAATCACAGTCCTAAAACATTTTATAACTGGAAACTTTACTTTTACCAGGGAATTGAGGTCGGGTGCTCCGGAATCTTGAGCACACTATGTTTTGCTAGCTACATCCATGGCTATTTCGCGTTCAAATTATAATTTCATATAATGAGTGTAAATCCAAATCACAGTCCCAAAGTAATTAATAACTAGGAAATTTATTAAGATAAGGTTACGTTTTTTATTTGTAGTTTGGATTGGTGTCATTTTATCCAAAAATAAACAAATATAATAAGTGTCTGATTGATACAGCGTTAAGCTACAGATGTTATGTAAGGGGGGGTTTGCGTTGGTAAAATATTCGCTTATTTCGCGCTAATGATATTACCGCGAAAGTTTTACCCATGCGAAAATGTCTACCATATAGGTTAATATATCATATATATAGAATATATACGCCCACATATATTGGTTACACGAAAAGTACACCCACGCCAAATGAGAAATTTCAGAAATGGCGAAATTTTCACCACGTAAAAATAATCCCCTTTACAGTTTCAGATATATCAGTGCTTATACAATTTCCTGTTTGAGAAAAAAAGCATACTCCAATTTGATTATTCAATGTGATAGTCCCAAAGTTCAATAACCTAAAATGTTTTGACCGCATTTGAGAATAAATTTGTTTATGATGAAGTAAAGTCAATGTATACAAAGTTGCTTGTTAATAGATTACGTGTTTTTGTCAATAGAGATATTTAAAGCAAATGCTGTATAACACCGCTATCGATTTTCTAGATGATGTCTTCAGATGATAACTTCCAATTACTATCCCAAATTGAAATTGATGTTATAATCGGATCATTTTGGAAAACTCGAGTCATAATTTTTTTTCACATAATTATAAGTATCTTTTGGCACTGGTTATTATGAATCCCAGTCTGAAATATTTTTATTAAGGTAGTTCCATACTTTGGTGACGTCATCGTTTGGTGCGAACGGTCGAAATGTCTCATTTGACGTCTTTTTTATCTATGACGTCACGAATGTGTGGTCTTCGGCGCCTACAGAATAGGGCGGGAACGCTGTTATGCTATCATTCAGTAGAATAATTTTCTGCATTTACAAATGATTAGAATTCACAATATCCATTCTATGCACTATTTTAAGAAGAAAATATATATTGTACACAACGGAAATTAGGTAGATCTACACTGTTGAGAGTACTATTCTAAATAATCGAAAGGTTTGAGTACATTGTTTTAATTTTGAAGACGGTATTTTAAATGCCGCTTTATGTTTGGGTTTTTTTGTCGGTGATTTTAAATACAAATAGTAGGACACAAACTGACGATTCTTCAATAATCATACTGTATTATTTTTTTTTTTTTTTGGTGTCAAGTTTTAGCAGTTTGACTATGCTTCATTCAGCGACCTAAAATCTAGAACGCTTCATCAATGTATACGAATCCCCTTTCCACTTCAACTGATCTGTGTTGGGTAACGGTTGCTATAGGTTTTTATGGGTGACAGACCATATGTTATTTAAATTGGTTTTGCTTTACACAACCAAAAAGCTCACAATCAGTGTTTTTGTTTATTTGTTAATACCAAACGAAAAACATTGAGTTCATAATAGTATCCTAGAACATTATTGGTAACTTCTTACGTACGGAATGAGACTTTTTTCTTGTTTCAGGATTTTGATGCAATTTAATGAAAAAAGTACAAATGTAGCTTGACGACCCTCTATTTTTTGTTTCCGAACATCAAACTTATATATTCATGTGCAAAATATGTGAAAATCAGGGGTCGTATTCGACTTAGCTTCTTAAAAATCTACAAATTAACGAAAGGGTGTTACTTTTAGTTTTCCAGAAATTTAATGTTCCCTCTTGATAGGTGGCGCTGTAGAAAAATACCACGTGGCCGGAAGTAAAATTCCATTGGTCCAAATAATCTTCATGACATAATGGTAAATTTAAATGTAAGAGAATTTTGGTTTCTAAGCACGACAAAAATTATTAAAGCTTATTTGTTGATAACAGTTATTATACTTTGATCATTTATGTCGTGAAAATTACCACCAGGTGGCGCTTCAGAACTTCTTTAGCAAGTCGAATACCTGCCCTAAAATTTTGGCATGTTGAATGGTTTATGCCCATGTACAACATATCAAAATTTCAATATGTGTTTTCAGGCGATTTGTAAAGTATGGAACTACCTTAAGAATACTCAAAGAATATCCTACACAATAAAAAAAACCATACCACTCCAGATCCAAATCACAGTCCCAAAGCATTTAATAACTGGGAAATTTACTTTCATCAGGAAAGAGAAGCCGGGTGCTCCGGAATCTTAAGCACATCATGTTTTCCTAGCTACACTCACCACTAGAGCTTGTGTTGGTTCAGGCATGTATTATAAATTTCGCGTTCAAATTATAATTTCATATCATGAGAGTGGAAACATAAATTCGGGAAGGGAATGCTATTAGGGATGCGATTTAAGGTTGTCATTTTGATTTGTAGTTAGGATTTGTATCATCTATTCCAAAAATGGAATATTTTAGTTTAAACATATAAGCATCTGGATGACACAGCGTTAAACTACAGAAGCATCAGATATAGAAGTAGTTATACAATTTCCTGTTTTAGAAAACACAAAGCATGCTCCAATTTGATTTTACAATGTGATAGTCCCAAAGTTCAATAACCCCAAATGTTTTTTGACCGCATTTGACAAAAAAGATTAATATTGAAGTGAAGTCAATGTATACAAAATTGCTTGGTAATAGATTACGTGTTTTTTTCTCAGTAGAGTTATTTAAAGCAAATACTGTATAAAACCGCTATCGATTTTCTAGACGATTTCTTCAGATGATAACTTCCAATTACTATCCCATTTCAATATTCAACCTTTGTCATTATCGCTACAGTACAGGCCTGTCGAAAAGTTAACGAACGAATTAGTGCCGTAACTACAGCTCATCACGTTCTTTCGTTAGCTAAATCTGGAAAACTTTTCGCTAGCTACTGTCTCTCTTTCGACAGCTTTTCGGCCAATAGCTTTCAAATCTCGGCCACTGGAACATTGAGTTTCACCCGCCTTGTTTTTGTTTGTTCAAAGTTAAACTTTTGACAGGTATGTTTAGAATACTCCCTATAGAGTTCCTGTAAACGTGTGGTGAGTTATCTTCGTCTAAAAAATTTACATAAAAATATAACGGAACAACTTTCATCTTCTTTTGATTATTTTTTAAGGAAGCGAATGATTTTATCATTAACCAATTGTTACGTTTTCACGACCCTATATCAATAATGTCTTTGACTTACAGTATAGGACTGTCTAAAGTTTAACACTGAACCAACAAAAGAAATCTAAGCTCGGTGTTCCAGTGGCAGAGATAGGGATAGCTGGTGACCGAAAATCGGTCGAGGGGTAGAAAGAAGTTGTCGAAAAACTGTAGAGATATAGCAAAGGAACTAACGAGATGAAATGTCGATTCGGCACCCATTTGTTCGTCACTTTTTTGACAGGTCTATACTCTAGCTACTACTAGTATAATGACAAGGGTTGAGTATTAGAATGGCATTGTAATTTGAAGTTATCACCTGGAGAATTTATGTTCAAAATCAATAGAGTTTTATTACAACATTTGTCAGTTAAATAGTTAAACTTCTGACAAGCCTGTTCTGTATACATGAAAGGCATTATACTGTTCATTTCAAAAGAAGTGTCCGCTGTAATTGGCATGCTACTGAATCGATGTATCGATAAATTTGGATCAGGAAGTAACTGGGAGGCGGAACTTGCAATTGACACACATGTTATGTAATTTCACACAGACGCAATTATCAATCAGTTTGTCATTGTTATATCAACGTTTGATTTCAAACTTTGGATTTTTTAATATTATTTTTATTTCATTTTAAGTTTTATTGTATTCTTTGTAGCTATTGTTTCATTTTCGTAATCGTGTTGAAAGAACAACAATTCCCATTAATAATTCATGATAATGTCTTTTGTTTACTTTGTTGTTATAATTATAATATTATTACTATTTTGTTTTTTTAAAATTTAAAAAAATATTTTTCTTCTTTTAGAAAAAATGACATTAACATCCTTCTTGTAACACATTTGAATAAAACAAACCATAAAAATCAAGTACTAGATACACAAAAGATATTTTTACCACAGGTGAGGGCGTACACTAGACAAAATAAATCCAAAGATAAATAATTGAAGTTAAAAATAGTTTTTTTAAGGGGGTTACGTCATTTCAAAATTGGTGGAAGAATGCCCAGAGAAAAATCGCCTACGACCGGCTACCGAGCTGACAATCTTTCCAAACATTTGGATCTGTCTAGAGATGACCGTTAGAGGCGCTATGGTCCGTAAAATGTGTTAGACCATAAGGCCACCGAGGAGCTATTGGAGTGAGAAAACATTTATAGCGTAGTTTTAAGGTATCATGCAGTACACTAGGCAATTTAACCTGCAGTAGTTTTAATAGCCACCAGATAACAGAAGAATGCATTTGTGTAAAACTAACATCGCAATTCAATTCATTTTAAAAACAAAAAAAATTATCAAGATGCAAAATAAAATGAAATATTGAAATATAATAATGTTTTCAATATTTGAAAATCTGACACTCACACTGCACGTATTATGTGAATGTTACCTGTATAAATGACATGTTTCTAGACAACAGCTTGCAATTTCCGACGTAAGTCTGTTAAACCTTTAAAGCAAAGGTTTTGAAAAAAATACCAAACATGCCAAACAAAACTTAACACAGTCTGGTGCCACATAGAAATGCATTTTCAAATTAAACGGTCGACTACTTGTACTTTTCCATTTGCATAAAATGTTTATTTATTTGCATCGAAAGATAATAAAACCATGGTGTCTCTAAATGTCCAAGAACTATGATGGCTGAGTTATGCCATATCGTATTTTCTTTTTTCAGACTTTTTAACGCTAAATAGTGCCAAAGCTACATAAAACGCAATTTAAACGCGTAAAAGCTCCAAACAAACTTAAAACGCGAGATTAAAAAAAAGCTGTTGGTCCAATTTTCAATGAAAATTTCGCTACAGCGCGTACAGTTTCGCTTTGGTGTCTTTTGCGTTTTTGAAGAAGAAAAGCGAAACGGAACGCCACCGTTGAAAATAATTCGTACGGCTGATTGCACAAATCTAGTCTGGTCTTCCGTTACGTCAAATTTGATGCAACTTCAGTCGAACTTACCTGAATTATCTGAACTGGGCAATTTAAATGGAAACTTTGTAATTTGAAATTGGCTTAAAAAATAAAGTAATGCGGCACTATATGTAGTGGGTATATTTAAATGCTATAATACATCAAATTATAACTTAACTTCGATGCCCTTATACGTGAAAAATTGTTGGAAATAGCTTTTTACATGAAATTTGCCAAAATGCCCCGTTTGATCATTTTTAACGATTTTGATCACTGCACTTTGTATCCGTCACCTTAATAATGGTTAGATTGGATAAGAAAAAACAACGAACAAAGAGTTTTATAAAAAATATGTATCTAGCTTAATAGGAGGTGCTTATCCTTTCGGAGCAGCCGATCTCATTCCCTTGGTTAATTGAAGTTCACATGTTTACTATATTTACTCGATATTATGAAAGACATGATTTATCTTAAAATCATATGCACTACAGATTTATCTTAAAATCATATGCACTACAGACCCGTCGAAAGTTTAACACAAAGCTAACGAGTAAGTCCGGTATCGATATCGGCAGCTCATTTAGGCACCTCGTTAGCTATATTTCGGAGATTTTTTGGGTATTTCGATACCTTCTATCTATCTTTCGGGAGCGTTTCGAACATAAGCTACCTATATCTCATCATTTAGCAGCCAAGCATCCACGCTTTTTTGTTAGCTCAGTGTAAAGTTGTCAAATGATCTGTCTCAGTTTCACAATACAGTCCAACGTGCCTTAAAGATCACCTCTATATACAGCCACCTGCTTATAAAATCCAGTAGATTTTATCCCTATTGTTCTTTATTAATATTATTTGAACCTGTATATAAATGCCACCTGCCCACTTTTACTGGTTCTCTTGGATGGCCTTTATAGTCAGGTTTGACTGTACTTTCTCAAATAAGAGTTTTCTTAATCTTATTCGGGTAAATATGAAATCTGAATAAGATTTTAAGATACTCATGGATTTAAAGACTTATTTTTAAGAAATCATAACTTTACGCACACACACACATACACACACATGCTCTCTCTCTCTCTCTCTCTCTCTCTCTCTCTCTCTCTCTCTCAAATTGTTGAAAATTATAAATCTACAATAAAATTAGGAAAAGTTGCCACATTAAAGCTGAAAAAAGTCTTAGTGACGAAATAGTTGTAAGACTTGAATCTGTATAGTATAGTGTTTCATTGAATATAGTGCCTGCTCAATGATCCCAATATATGTGTTGTTAACCTTTCACTGTGTTTCTTATATACTAGTATTCCACTGCGTTGGTGTGCCGTGTGTAAAATCATGTGGCTATTGTCATGTAGAAAATTGCCATTTGTAATTTGATTTTTATATTCCATTAGAGTTAATAAGTAATATTCCAACCACAGTACAGATCTGTTAAAAGTTTAACACTGAGCTAACAAAAACAGATAAAGCTTGGCTACCGTGAGGCCGAGAAAGAAATAGCTAGCACCCGAAAGATAGATAGCAGCTGCCGGAAAACTGTCGTGAATATGGCTAACGAAAGGTTGTTGTTGTTTAATGATGCTTAACGTCGTATCGGCATTTTCAGCTATTCGCTACGAGAACTGCTTTATTAATCTCTATGGATAAATCTATTAACAAGTTCGAGTATGCATGTGAAGCGAGTGTGTTTTATTGTCTGCCTTTTACTATCGCGTACTCAGGGCGGCTTTAAGGTGCTACTTCAACGAGTCAGTTCGCCGCAGACAAGCGTACCACTCATCCAGTCACATTATACTGACACCGGGTGATACAACAAAGGCCAACGGCAAGAAAAATCCACTTTCCTAATGTTGTCTGAGGGAGACTAGAAATCAAAGAGATGAAAGACCCGGGATTTATATCCAGTAGGCAACCACGGCCTAACGAAGGGCCGAGATTCATTATCTGTCGCGTATGTGTTAGCATAGTGTATTCTTTTGACAGAATTTTTGACTGTACTACTATTACTATTATCATCTGAAACAGGTAAAAAAGTCCAGTATCTTAAAAAAATTACTTATCTATACCGTTTCAACCCGTCAGTTTTAAAAGGTTGTTGTCTCGGTAAGAAAATAAGAAAAATATCTTCAATTCTTAGTAATTTTCTTTATTTATTATAACAAGATTTGTAAAAATATAGAATTCTTAAAATAAAAATAGCCAATGCAATTAATCGAATTGTTATTTCTTATGGATTTAATCAATATGTAATTTTGCTGCAGTCATGAACTTTACTTCACACGAAGTTGAGTTCCGTTCGCTTTTATTTATCGCTACTGCTATCGCTTAAAAATCCAGTATAAATTTATTGTAAGCTTAACAAGAAGCTTATGTGTCAGTGACATATCGGCAGCTTGTCTTGGCCTTTCGTTAGCTACAAATCTACAGCTTTTCGGCAATATTGCCTCGATGAGAAAAATATCTACAGATCTGCCTATCCTATCAAGAGTTGTAAAAGTAGGAAACTCTTTTTGATTTAGGGGATAACTGTCTTGTAATTTTCGATTTGCAGACGTATATCGGTGGTTATACTGTCGCAAATTAGTTTTATTGGCGACGCGTCATATACGTCTGCAAATCGAAAATTACAAGACAGTTATCCCTATTCTAATTCAAGACATACTTTAAAGGATATGGTAAGCATTTTCTGAAAACGATACTATAAATAACTCGGGGATTTTCCAAATCCATTTGAACTGGTTGAGACAGATCACACGAACCATTTCCCGCATTAATTTGATTTCTCTGACTTTTAAATCTGATTCTATGAAAAAGTAAAGTGCCTTCCGGATGAGACACACTATATTGATGACGTCATAATCATTTTACGCAAGAACGTCAACAAAATTTGATGACGTCATTTAACTAAGACACGGATGGTGGCATGATCTGATGCAAATCGAGTTTTGGCATGTGAGTAAAAGAATCCTACACCACTAACAGTGTAATATTTTCAATGACAGGAAAATATTCATCCTCGATTGATATATCTCTGTCATAACCTGTGAAAGTTTCCATTAATCCATCAAGATAGTTCAGTACCGAACGCGCACGTGCAAGTACCCGGAAAATTTGCAGCAGTATATTGTGATTATACTGTCGCAAATTTTTGACGTCAGCCAATGAAAACTGTTGTTACATACAGATTGAATTAGAATAAAAAATGTCCAATCCCATTAATCGTAGTGCTATTTATTATGGATTGTAGCAATGAGTAATTTTGCTTCGAACACGAACTTTACCTTACATGAAGTAATTTGTTACAGTAAAATCTTGTTACTCCGGATCCTCCCCCGTCAATAACTCATATGCTTTGTTTTGTTGTTTGTTGTTTTTTTAAATGGATTAAAAATATTAATTAATAAAGTTAAGAAAGGTTTTTTTCGAATGACGTTTACGTCAGTTCAAAATTGATGGACGAACATAGAATTCCTGGAGGTAATCGACTATGGTCGGCTAGCGAACTGACAAACTTTCAAGCGCTTGGATCTATCTCGAGTTGGATTCGATCTGAAGCAGTTAGAGGCGGTATAATCCATAAACGCGTGTTAGACCATTTAGCCAACCAGGAGCAATAAAAATGAGAAAACGTTCATAACACAGTATTGTTATGGTATCATGCAGTACACAAGGCAATCTGCAGTATTTTAATGACTGTCAAATAGCTGACGAATGCATTTGTGTAAAACTAACATCGCAATTTAATTTCGATTTAAAAACAAAAAAAATTGTCAAAATGAAAGATTAAATGAAATTTTGAAATATAATACCGTATTCAATTTCAATATTTGAACATCTGACACCCACATTGCACGTTTCAAGCGAATTTTAAAAAATTTAAAAATGGCATGCTTTTAAAACAAAGCTTGTAATATCTCACGTAGGCATGTTTAACCTTTAAAGCAAAGGTTTTAAACAAAATACTAACATGCCAAAGAAAACTCAACACAGCATTGTGCCACATAGAAATCCATTTTCAAATTTAACGGTTGACTACATAAGTTTAGCTGTGGCCATTTCTGTAAATATTCCTTTTCCATTTGCACAAAAATAATATTTATTTATTTGCATCGAAAGATAATTAAAGCCATGTATTCTGTGAATGTCATATAGTTATAGTAGCTGAATTTCGTATTTTCGTTTTTTCTGACTTTTTAATGCTAAATCGCGCCAAAGCAAGATAAAACGCAATGGTTTTGGTGCAATTTGAATGAAAATTTCGCTTTGGCGAGTAGAGTTTCGCTTTGGTGTCTTTTGCGTTTTTTAAGGCGAAAAAGCGAAATGGCACAGATCAGCCAGTTTTGATAATAATGCTAACGACTCATTGTACAAATTTAGACCTGTCTTCAGTTACGTGAAGACTGATGCGAATTCAGTCGTACTTACTCGAGTTATTTGAACTGGTCAATTCGAATTGTTACTTTGAAATTAGATTTTGAAAACTTTCCTTGCCAGTTCTAGAAAGGTTTTCGACCAATTGCTATTCAAAGATCGTCATCCAGCAGACAGGCTTAAATTCTTTTTCGTTAGCGTAGTCTTAAGCCTTCGACAAGTCTTGTCCTAGTTTCTCAATAATATCTCAATTAAGAGTTTCCGTAAGCTTAAATCTGAATATTAGTTATATATGATTTTAAGATATTCATGAAGATCTCGTTTGAAGAAAACTCTAGGCTTTCAACACACACACACACACACACAAAGAGAGAGAGAGAGTTTGTACTGTATAATGTGTCGAATATTATTTTGTGATTAAATCTAGTACCGTTCAGTGATTCAAATATGCATTGTTCCTTATATATTCTGCTCCGTTGTTGTGCCGTGTGCAAATTTCTTTTCAAGTAGATAATTTTCATCAGTTATTTGATTTTCACATTCCGTTAGAGTTTATACTGTAACCGCATTAGCAAGATTCCAATCACAGTATATACCTGTTAAACGTTTAACATTGAGCTAATAAAAAAAGCAGATTCAGCTTGGCATTCTTGAGGCCGGAATGTAAATACAGTACAGGCCTGTCGAAAGTTTAACACCAAATTAAAGAATTACTGTTGAAACCACTGTTTGTGACAGTGAAATATTCTTTATTTCAATAGAAAATCAAATAGTTTACGACAAAAGACGTAGATTAATTTACAACAGTGATGTCGTAAAACTTTACAATGTCGTAAACGGTGTGACTACAGATATTTTTCACTAACTTGTACCTACTCGTAACAGAAAATCTGTTTGTGTATCTGCAATTAGACTGGAATATATATGCACAGGGTAAAACGTTGGTGCTAAGGGCATTTAACATGTTAAAAACCAGCAAATGACTAATTCTGCTGCGCATATGACGTAAACGTTACCAAAGACAATACTTCCGATGTAAACATCGCCATTTTAGCATGTAAAATACCCATAGCACAGACATTATCCTTTCTAACGAAATACTTTATAACATTCGTTACGACTAGGTACAAATAAGTGACAAATATCAATTTGTATTCAAATTTGTTTGATTTTCAATGGAAATAAATGGGATTCGCCCCTGTACCAGGGGATACCCTCTAATATATTTGTGGAACACTTATTCCCAATGGATATGGAATCGCATGTGATTCCTTTTTTCCCGCAGAAACGACGTAAACCGGGAATCTGTGACGTTGACGTTTTCCAAAACGTTCCGCACAAACGTTAAGAGGTATTGATCACGTTGTACAGCAGCGAACCCCATTTTATTGTCACAAACAGAGTGGTTCTATCAGTAGTGTTGAAACGGTAGCTCATCTCGGTCCCTTGCTACCTATAACTCGACAGTTGAGGTATATTTCGTTTAAGTTTTTTTTTGCCATCTTTTCAAATCGAATGAGTAAGTGAGTGAGTTATCGTGTTTAACGTCCCAGTCAAGAATATTTCACTTATATCGAGACGTCGCCATCTGTAGGCGAAAGTTGAGAAATTTTGCCTGTGCGTTGCGCTGATGGCATTATACAGCAGAGTTCTTTAGCGTGCCAGGCCTACCGTGACACGGGACCTCGTTTATTTTAAGTTCCCATCAGAAAGAACCGTCACTTTCATTTCGTAATGTCGTAATGCCAATCGACAGCTCACCTTCGATTCCATTTTCGTTAGGTGAATGTTGAACTTTTGACAGGTCTGTGCAGCCGCTAGTACCCGAAAGATAATAAGCAGCTGCCGGAAGAACTGTCGTGAATATGGGTTACGAGGGGTCCGTCATTTGTTAGTAAGCTTTGTGTTAAACTTTCGACAGGTCTGTACCGAATTTATTTACTCTGTATCACTATCATTATTGCCATCTAAAACAGGTAAAAGTTTAGTATCTGAAATTAATTATCTAAAACCGTTTTAACCCGTCAATACAAAGAGGACGTTGTCTCGATAAGAAAAATATCTTCAATTCCAAGTAATTGTTTTTACTTATCATAACAAAAGTTGTGGAATATGAACTTTTTTTAATAATGAAAAATGGTCAATGACATTAATCGTATGTTATTTCTTCTATTAGTAATTTGTTTAGTCACGAACTTTACCTTACACGAAGTTAAGTATCCGTATACTTTTATTAAGGGTCATCTAAGTAGGAAAATTCAAGTGAAAACCATTTGGTTGAAAAGCGTGAAAGAGGGGGTATAATTATGAAATTACCGACACAAGTGTGAAGATTTATCAATAAAAATAAAATAGGAATTGATAATTTAAGAGTTTATAAAATATTTGTTGCATTTTTTAAAGAAAATTGTGCAAAAATACACGTGTTGGGGAAAAAAGCTTTCACCTTGTATAACGAATTAATTTCTAAAAATGAAAAGATATTAAGGTAGTCAACGTCATAGAGCAGTGCAAAGGGAGCAGAGTTTGCTAAAGAAATACGAAGTTTTTGAAAACTCGACAATTTTCGGTGGAGGTTTTCTACGATTTGTTTTCCTTTCTAAAATGCGTGTACCAGGCGTGATAGTTTATATTCTAAGGCTACCAACGATCCAAGGGAAGATTAAAAAAGCTAAGCTTGTATACTACTTGATTATTAGTGAGGCATATTCGGTTTTATATAGTTCACTATTGTTGAAACCAAACAATATTCACCTCAATTCAAATAGAACAGTATTGTGTGACCGTGCACTTTTAGTGACTTGTTTTATTTTGGATTATTAGTGGCCTTAGAATATAAATATCACGCCTGGTACACGCATTTTTAAAAGGAAAATAAATCGTAGATAACCTCAACCGTAAATTGTCGAGTTTTCAAAAACCTCGTATATCTTTAACAAACTCTGGCCCCTTTGCACTGCTCTAAGACGTTGACCATCTTAATATCTTTTCATTTTTTAAAATTAATGCGTTATACAAGGTGTAAGTTTTTCCCCCAACACGTGTTTTTTTGCACAATTTTCTTTAAAAAATGCAACAAATATTTTATAAACTCTTTAATTATCAATTCCTATTTTATTTTTATTTATAAATCTTCACACTTGTGTCGGTAATTTCATAATTATACCCCTCTTTTACGCTTTTCAACCAAATGGTTTTCACTTGAATTTTCCTACTTAGATGACCCTTAATCGCTACTGCTTTCTTAAAAATCCAGTATAGACCTGGTGAAAGTTTAACAAGCTAAAGTATTGGTAAAGAATTTGCAGCTGGCCTCGGTCTTTTGTTAGCTACATTGCAGCACCTGCTATATATCTCTTGGAATCGTTTTGGGTACTACTGTTGAAACCACTCTGTTTGTGACAGTGGAAATCTTTTATTTCCATATATAACCATATAAAAATAAATAAAGGTTAATATTATACTACTAAGTTGTAACAGGAAATATGTAAGTGCATCCGAGATTAGCTAGATTATATCTGCACAAGGTAAAACGTTGACGCTATAGAGATTTAACATGTTGAAAAACCAGGCGAATGGCAGATTCTGTTGCGCATATGACGTAAAACGTCACAAAGGACATCACTTCCGGTGTTATAATTGCAATTTTCGCTATGTAAAATCCCCATAGCGCCAAGATTTTCCTTTCTGCAGGAATACTATGTGACAATCGCGGATGCGCATACAGGTTTTCAGTTACGATTAGGGACAAATCTGATTTAAATGATATAAATTATTCATATTCAGATTCAATCATACCTAGTTTTGTTTCGTTTGAAATACCACTTGTTGATTCTAGTTTTGTTGAAAAACAACTGTTGAGTTTAGATATAAAGAAGTCAACTGGTCTAGACTATATAGGATCAAATTTTTTAAAGCATTCAGCAAAGCATATTGCTGAACCACTTACATACATATTTAACCTTAGTATAATTAATTCAACGTATCCGTCTTTATTTAAAATGGCCAAAATAATACCAATACATAAAAAAGGTGATAAAGACCGCTCGGATAATTACAGGCCAATATCAATTCTTCCAATAGTATCCAAGATATTGGAACGTCACATTTATAAGCACCTTACATTATTTTTACGTAAATACAATGTACTGTTTAACCACCAATCTGGCTTCAGAGAGAAATATTCTTGTCAAACAACTTTATCAGCAATTGTTGATGAATGGACAATGGCTATTGATCAGGGACAGTATGTTGGCACTATATTTGTCGATTTATCAAAAGCATTTGATCTGGTTGACCATAAAATTCTTTTGTCTAAACTAGAGAAAACTAATTTTTCTGTTTATGCTTTACAGTGGTTTAAATCATATTTATACGATAGATTTCAAACTGTATCAATATCAAATCATCTATCTTGTGAAAAAGCGGTTAAATCTGGCGTACCACAGGGGTCAGTTTTAGGTCCATTACTTTTTCTGCTTTATATTAATGATTTACCTTTCTGCATCAGAAGTTGTAGAACCTATCTTTTTGCTGATGATGCAACTATTACTACTTCATGTAAATCTTTCTCGTTATTAAACGAAGAATTAAATAAGGCTATGTCTGAAATGGCTGAGTGGTGCAAAGTCAATAAAATGTCAATCAATGTTTCAAAAACAATTTGTATGCTTATATCTTCTGTTAAGAAACTTGCTAATAATGATGCAGCTCTTAATATCAGTATTAATACAACTAACATTACACAAGTACACTCTCATAAATTACTTGGAGTCTTTGTGGATCCCTGTCTGTCTTGGGTAGATCATATAAATCATGTTATTAAAAAGGTTAATTCTTTGTTATGTCTTTTGAGAAGAATAAAAAGATATTTAGATATTGAAAGTAGAAAACTTTTCTACACTTCTTTAATTTTACCTCATATAGATTATTGTTTGTCAATTTGGGGTAATTGTCACTCTAAATATCTGGACCTCATTCTTAAGCTTCAAAAACGGTCTGCAAGGTTAATACTAGACAAAGATGTTCGTGAAACGAGATCCATTGAATTATTTAAAGAACTAAGCATGCAAACAATTCACCAAAGAATCCATTATCACAAATCAATTTTAATGTTCAAAGCTGTAAATAACATATCTCCATCATATATTCTGATTTATTTAAATCTTGTTCTGATTGCAATACATATCAACTTCGATCTAGCCATTCTAACAATTTATTTTTATATAGACCTAATTCAGAATTACGAAAATCAGCAATTTCATACTCAGGTTCAATAATTTGGAATTCATTGCCAACACAATTAAAAAATGCGACATCTTTGAAGAATTTCAAAAAGTTATACCAAAGTACTTTTTTTACATATTAATTCGATAGTATTATATTATCTTAACATTTGGTTGTTTAATATATATATATATATACTTGTACATAGTTTTATACTTAGAATCTTAGCATATGTTTTATATTTTGCGTGATTATTATTTTAAGTATTTTTAATTACTACATGTAAAGAAATTATTATTTTTATTAATAGTATGTAATCACTCATATTGGAGGGCCTTATGTAAGATTGGCTCAGTCCAAATAAGCAACCCTCAAAAAAATAAAGTCATTATTATTATTATTATTATTATTATTATTATACAAGTAAGTTAATAATACCAATCCTTATTCAAATTCATTGTATTTTCTATGGAAATAATGAGTATTTCACTGACACAAACAGAGTTGTTCCAACAGTAGACGGCAGCCGAGCTTCGACCAATTTTTGTTAGCTAAATTTTAAACTTTCGACAGTTGCAATGCGGTAGTTCTCTGGTTGTGTTTCCTTTACCTTGAGACAAAATCAGTTAAGAAATATCAAAAGTTAAACACTGACTTACTGGCGGGTGTAGCTAGCTAAACAGGAGGTGCTTACCCTTCCGGAGCACCCGGCCTAACTTCCCTGGTGGAAGTTCACGTGTCTAACCTAACTTGTCAGTTCCAAAGTTTTTACTTTGCTTCTGGATTGTGATTCGGAAATGGATTAGTATGTTTGTTTTTGATTACTGAAGGTAAGTTGCCTTACCATCGAGATGAGGATAGCTAGTACTTAAAAATATGTCGAAAGAGATATATACCAGCTGCTGAGATCGAGGCTCGAGATGAGCTGTCGATCCGTTACTTACACTGTACTGTGTTAAACCTTTAGTACCAAAAGGGCGTTGTCGTGATAAGAAAACAAATATCTTTAATTCTATGTAATGATTTGTATTTGTCATAAAAAGGTCGTAAAATATGAAACTCTTTTAAATAAAAAAAATAGACAATGCAATTTATCGTATTGTTGTTTCTTAGGAATTGTAGCAATTAGTAATTTTGTTTCAGTGAAATGAAGTAAAGTATTCGTTCGCTTTTATATATCGCTACTCCTTTCTTAAAAGTACAATACAGACCTGCCGAAAGTTTAACAGCAAGCTAACGTATTTGTGACAAGACGGTAGCTCGTCTCGATATCTCTTTAGCTACATCACATCAACAGTTATCTATCTTTAATAGCGTCACAAATTGGTTCGAGTCGAAACCTCATTTCAGTCCGTCCTTATCTAAATATCGAGGCATCTGCGATCTTTCATTCGTTAGCTTTTTTGTCTACTTTTAAAGGAGTAGCGATAAATGAAAGCGAACGCATAATGAACGTCATATGAAGTAAAGTTCATTGCAGAAGCAAAATTACTAATTGCTACATTTAATAAGAAATAACAATACAATTAATTGTATGGTATTTTTATTATTATTTACAACCTTGTTATGGCAAATACAGATCATTACTTATAATTAAAGATAAAAAGTTGTAGAAACTATATATATAGCAACTGCTGAGATAGATAACGAGGATCGAAATAATCTGCCGATCCGTCACTTACACTGTACTGTGTTAAACCATTAGTACCAAAAGGGCGTTGTCACGATAAGAAAAATAGCTTTCATTCTAGGTAATCTGTTTTTGCCATAACAAGGTTGAAAAAATCTGAAAAATGTTTTAAAAAATAAAAAAAATAGACAATAATATTACTCGTAATGTTATTTTTATGGATTGTATCAATTTGTAATTTTGCTTCAGTCACGAACTTTACTTCATATTAAGTAAGATATCCGTTCGCTTTTATTTATCGCTACTGCTTTCCTAAAAATACAGTACAGACTGTCGAAAGTTTAACAACAAGCTAACGTATTTGTGACAAGACGGAAGCTCGTCTCGGTATCTCTTTAGTCACATCAGGAAAACAGTTACCTATCTCTCGGTAGCGTCTCGGCTACTAGCTACAAGACAGGCCTGTCTAAAAGTTAACAGCAAGCTAACGCATTTGTGAGAAGACGGTAGCTCGTCTCGGTATCTCTTTAGCCACATCAGGACAACAGTTATCTATCTCTCAGTAGCGCCTAAACCACCAGCTACTGTACAGACCTTCAAAAGTTTATCAACAAGCTTACGTATTTGTGACAAGACGGTAGATCGTCTCGGTATCTCTTTAGCCACATCACGACAATTGTTACCTTTCTCTCGGTAGCGTCTCGGCTACTAGCTACACGACAGGCCTTTCGAAAGTTAAACGGTAAGTCAACGAATTGTTTCGAGTGGACAGTATTTATGCCCCTCTTTATCTATAATTATATCGAGGCATCTTCTATCTATCATTCGTTACTAGCTAGCAATACCTCAGTCACTCAGCAACCGAGCTTCGACTCTTTTTTTATTAGCTCCCAAACTTCGTCTTAACGTGAAGCTCAATTTTAAACTCTCAACAGGTCTGTACTGAAATCCCATTGCGGTAGTTCTCTCGTTTGTCTCCTTACCTTGAGGCAAAGTCAGTACAGAAATGTCGAAAATGAAATGCTGAGCTAATAAAAAAGAACCTTAGCTAAGTTGTCTTATGACCGAGATACAAATAGCTAGTATTTGAAAACCTGTTGAAAAAAATACATAGCAGCTGCTAACGAGTGCCATATAAGCTGCCGATCCGTTAGTACCAAAAGGGCGTTGTCTTGATAAGAAAAATATCTTAAATTCTAAGTAATGATCTTTATTTGCCATAACAAAGTCGTAAAGAATAAAAGTGTTTTTATAGAAAAAATAGACAATGCAATCACTCGAATTGTTTTGATTTTTAATGAATTTTAGCCATTAGTAGTTTTGTTTCCGTCAAATGAAGTAAAGTATCCTTTGCTTATATTTATCGCTATTGCTTTCTTAAAAATACAGTGAGGTCGAAAGTTTAACAACAAGCTAACGTACTTGTGACAAGACGGTAGCTTGACTCGGTATCTCTTAAGCTACATCACGGCAACTGTAGTCTATCTCTCGATAGCGTCTCGGGTACTAGCAACAGTACAGACCTGTCGAAAGTTAAACAACAAGCTAGCGTACTTGCGACAAGACGGAAGCTTGTCTCGGTATCTCTTAAGCTACATCACGGCAACTGTAGTCTATCTCCCGTAGCGTCTCGGGTACTAGCAACAGTACAGACCTGTCGAAAGTTAAACAACAAGCTAGCGTACTTGTGACAAGACGGAAGCTTGTCTCGGTATCTCTTAAGCTACATAACGGCAACTGTAGTCTATCTCTCGGTAGCGTCTCGGCTACTACATTCAGTGCAGACCAGTCGAAAGTTAAACAACAAGCTAACGTACTTGTGACAAGACGGTAGCTTGTCTCGGTATCTCTTAAACTACATAACGGCAACTGTAGTCTATCTCTCGATAGCGTCTTGGCTACTACATTCAGTACAGACCTGTCGAAAGTTAAAAACTAAATGAACAAATTGTTTCGAGTTGACAGCTCATTTTGGTCCCGCCTTCTCTAAATATCGAGGCATCTTCTATCTATCATTAGTTAGCTTAATTGACTCTAGCTATCAATACCTCAGTCACTCAGCAATCGAGCTTCGACTTTTTTTTCATTAGCTCAGTGTTAAACTTTCTACAAGTCTGTACTATATCTGCTCGGCAGCCGACTTCGTCTAATTTCTTGTAGCTCAATTTTAAACTTTTGACAGGTCTGTACTGGAATTCCAATGCGGTAGTTCTCTCATTTGTCTCCTTAACCTTTAGGCAAAGTCAGTACAGAAATGTCGAAAATGAAATGCTGAGCTAATCAAAAAGAACCTTAGCTAAGTTGTCTTATGACCGAGATACAGATATCTAGTATTTGAAAACCTGTTGGAAAATATATAGCAGCTGCTCAGAAAGCTAACGAGGGTGGAGATGAGCCGTCGATCCGTTACTTACACTGTACTGTATTAAACCGTTAGTACCAAAACGGCGTTGTCGTGATAAGAAAACAAATATCTTTAATTCTATGTAATGATCTTTATTTGCCATAACAAGGTCGTAAAGAATAAAAGTGTTTTAATAGAAAAAATAGACAATGCAATCACTCGAATTGTTTTGATTTTTAATGGATTGTAGCAACTAGTAGTTTTGTTTCAGTTAAATGAAGTAAAGTATCCGTTTGCTTATATTTATCGCTATTGCTTTCTTAAAAGTACAGTAAGGTCGAAAGTTTAACAACAAGCTAACGTACTTGTGACAAGACTGAAGCTTGTCTCGGTATCTCTTAAGTAACACCGCGGTAACTGTAGTCTATCTCTCGATAGCGTCTCCGCTTCTAGCTACAGTACAGACCTGTCGAAAGTTTAACAACAAGCTAGCGTACTTGTGACAAGACGGAAGCTTGTCTCGGTATCTCTTAAGTAACACCGCGGTAACTGTAGTCTATCTCTCGATAGCGTCTCCGCTTCTAGCTACAGTACAAACTTGTCTAATTTCTGGTATCTCAATTTTAAACTTTCGACAGGTTTGTGCTGAAATTCCAATGCGGTAGTTCTCTCGCTTGTCTCCTTAACCTTTAGGCAAAGTCAGTACAGAAATGTCGAAAATGAAATGCTGAGCTAATCAAAAAGAACCTTAGCTAAGTTGTCTTATGACCGAGATACAGATATCTAGTATTTGAAAACCTGTTGGAAAATATATAGCAGCTGCTCAGAAAGCTGAAGAAGCTCGAGATGAGCTGTCGATCCGTTACTTACACTGTACTGTGTTAAACCGTTAGTACCTAAAGGGCGTTGTCGTGATAAGAAAAATATCTTTAATTCTAAGTAATGATCTTTATTTGCCATAACAAGGTCGTAAAGAATAAAAGTGTTTCAAATAGAAAAAAATAGACAATGCAATCACTCGAATTGTTTTGATTTTTAATGAATTGTAGCAATTAGTAGTTTTGTTTCAGTCAAATGAAGTAAAGTATCCGTAAGCTTATAT
Organism: Anadara kagoshimensis; assembly: GCA_021292105.1. Classification (NCBI taxonomy): domain Eukaryota; kingdom Metazoa; phylum Mollusca; class Bivalvia; order Arcoida; family Arcidae; genus Anadara; species Anadara kagoshimensis. The sequence goes on from CM037864.1 coordinate 27,431,525, forward strand.
TTATCGCTATTGCTTTCTTAAAAATACAGTAAGGTCGAAAGTTTAACAACAAGCTAACGTACTTGTGACAAGACGGAAGCTTGACTCGGAATCTCTTAAGTTACATCGCGGTAACTGTAGGCTGTCTCTCGATAGCGTCTCGGCTACTAGCTACAGTACAGACCTGTCGAAAGTTTAACAACAAGCTAACGTACTTGTGACAAGACGGAAGGTTGTCTAGGTATCTCTTAAGCTACATCGCGGTAACTGTAGTCTATATCTCGATAGCATCTCGGCTACTAGCTACATTACAGACCTGTCGAAAGTTTGACACCCACATTGCACGTATCAAGCGAATTTTAAAAATTGTAAAAATGACATGCTTTTAAAACAAAGGTTGTAATATCTCACGTAGGCATGTTTAACCTTTAACGGTTGACTACATAAGTCCCGCCTTATCTGAATATCGAGGCATTTTCTATCTATCATTCGTTAACTTAATTGACACTAGCTACACTAGCTATCAATACCTCAGTCACTTAGCAACCGTGCTTCGACTCTTTTTTCATTAACTCGGTGTTAAACTTTCTACAAGTCTGTATTATATCTGCTCGGCAACCGTCTTAACGTGTAGCTCAACTTTTGACAGGTCTGTACTGGAATCCCATTGCGGTAGTTCTCTCGCTTGTCTCCTTAACCTTTAGGCAAAGTCAGTACAGAAATGTCGAAAGTGAAATGCTGAGCTAATCAAAAAGAACCTTAGCTAAGTTGTCTTATGACCGAGATACAGATATCTAGTATTTGAAAACCTGTTGGAAAATATATAGCAGCTGCTCAGAAAGCTAACGAGGGTCGAGAGGAGCTGTCGATCCGTTACTTACACTGTACTGTATTAAACCGTTAGTACCAAAAGGGCGTTGTTTTGATAAGAACAAAATCTTTAATTCTAAGTTATGATCTTTATTTGCCATAACAAGGTCGTAAAGAATAAAAGTGTTTTAATAGAAAAAATAGACAATGCAATCACTCGAATTGTTTTGATTTTTAATGAATTGTAGCAGTTAGTAGTTTTGTTTCAGTCAAATGAAGTAAAGTATCCGTTTGCTTATATTTATCGCTATTGCTTTCTTAAAAATACAGTAAGGTCGAAAGTTTAACAACAAGCTAACGTACTTGTGACAAGACGGTAGCTTGTCTAGGTATCTCTTAAGCTACATCACAGCAACTGTAATCTATCTCTCGATAGCGTCTCGGGTACTAGCAACAGTACAGACCTGTCGAAAGTTAAACAACAAGCTAGCGTACTTGTGACAAGACGGAAGCTTGTCTCGGTATCTCTTAAGTGCAATCTATCTCTCGGTAGCGTCTCGGCTACTAGCTACAGTACAGACCTGTCGAAAGTTTAGCAACAAGCTAGCGTACTTGTGACAAGACGGAAGCTTGTCTCGGTATCTCTTAAGCTACATCACGGCAACTGTAGTCTATCTCTCGATAGCGTCTTGGCTACTACATTCAGTACAGACCTGTCGAAAGTTAAAAACTAAATGAACAAATTGTTTCGAGTTGACAGCTCATTTTGGTCCCGCCTTCTCTAAATATCGAGGCATCTTCTATCTATCATTCGTTAGCTTTATTGACACTAGCTATCAATACCTCAGTTACTCAGAAAGCGAGCTTCGACTCTTCCTTCATTAGCTCAGTGTTAAACTTTCTACAAGTCTGTACTATATCTGCTCGGCAACCGACTTCGTCTAATTTCTTATAGCTCAATTTTAAACTTTGAACAGGTCTGTACTGGAATTCCAATGCGGTAGTTCTCTTTGTCTCCTTACCTTTAGGCAAAGTCAGTACAGAAATGTCGAAAGTGAAATGCTGAGCTAATCAAAAAGAACCTTAGCTAAGTTGTCTTATGGCCGAGATACGTACAGATAGTTAGTATTTGAAAACCTGTTGAAAAAAATATATAGCAGCTGCTCAGAAAACTAACGAGCCTCAAGATAAGCCGTTGATCCGTCACTGACACTGCACTGTATTAAACTTTTAGTACCAAAAGGGCGTTTTCTCGATAAGAAAAATATCTTTAATTCTAAGTTATGATTTTTATTTGCCATAACAATGTCGTAAAGAATAAAAGTGTTTTTAATAGAAAAAATAGACAATGCAATTACTCGAATTGTTAAAAAAAGAAATTATGGATTGTAGCAATTAGTAGTTCTGTTTCAGTCAAATGAAGTAAAGTATCCGTTCGCTTATATATTTATCGCTACTCCTCTCTTAAAAATACAGTAGGGTCAAAATTTTAACAACAAGCTGGCGTACTTGTGGCAAGACGGAAGCTTGTCTCGGTACCTCTTAAGCTACATTGCGGCAACTGTAATCAATTTCTCGGTAGCGTCTCGGCTACTACTATAGGAACCACTCTGTTTGTGACCGTGAAATACTCTTCATATCCATAGAAAATCAAATAAATTGGAATAAACATTGATATTTTGTTCTACTTGTACTAAGTCGTAACAGGAAATCTGTATGCGCACCCGCGATTAGCCCATAATATATCTGTACAGGGTAAAATGTTGGCGCTATGGGGATTTAACATGTTGAAAAATCAGGCAAATGGCGGTTTCTGTTGCGCATATGACGTAAAACGTCACCAAGGACATCACTACCGGTGTAAACATTGCCATTTTCGCCATGTAAAATCCCCATAAAGCCAACATTTTCCTTTCTACAGACATACTTTATGACATTCGCGGATGCGCATACAGATTTCCTGTTACGACTAGGTACAAGTAAGTAAAAAATATCAATCTTTAATCAAATTTATTTTATTTTCTATAGACAAAAAAGTATTTCACTGTCACAAGCAGAGTGGTTCCTACAGTAGCTACACTACAGGCCTATCGAAAGTCAAACACTAAGCTAACCAATAAGTTTCGATTAGTTGATAGCTCATTTCTGGTCTTCCTTGTCTTAATAACGCCACATCTGCTATTATTCTTCGGGTTTTTTTTTTTTTTTTTTTTTTGTCATAAGCTATCCATACCTTAGTTACTCGGCAAACAAACTTCGTCTAATTTCTTGCAGCTCAATTTTAAAATTTCGACAGGTTTGTACTGAAATTGCAATACGGTAGCGGTAGTTCTCTCATTTGTCTCCTTAACCTTTAGTCAAATTCAGTGCAGAAATGTCGAAAGTTAAATGCTGAACCTAAGCTAAGTTGACTCATGGCCAAGATATGGGTAGCTAATGCTTAAAATCTGTCGAAAGAGATGTACTAGTATATAGCAGCTGTTGAGATTGCTAACAAGGGCCTATAAAGTTAAAAAAAATTGTCGAAATTAAACATCGAGCTTATGAAAAAGGAATCAAGCTAAGCTGCTTTATGACCGAAATGTGGAAAGCTAATACTTGAAAAGCTGTCGAGAGATATATAAAGCAGCTGCTTAGGTAGCTAACAAGGGCCTATAAAGTTAAAAATGTCGAGAATTAAACACTGAGTTTATGAAAAAGAACCTTAGCTAAGATGCTTAATGTCCTAGGGGCGAGATATGGATAACTTAAACTTGAAAAGCTGTCAATCGAGAGATTAAGCAAATGCTTAGATAGCTGGCCCGGTTTCACAATCATCACTTAGCTAAGATTTTCCTTAACTTAAATTTTGCAAAATTGCAAATCTTTATAATTTTGTTAATTTTTAAGATATTTAGAAATTTAAGGTGTCATTTTTAAGATCACTTCTAGATTAAAACATTTGCATTAGTTTTAACAAAAAACATTCATCAGTAGTTTCAAAAAGAGATTACCAAAATTTGCTAAATTTAAGTTAAGGAAAATCTTAGCTAAGGAATGATTGTGAAACCGGGGCCTGGGTCAAGATAAAGTGCAGATCCGTCACTTACCTGTACATGTACTGTGTTAACCCGTTAGTACCAAAAAGGGCGTTGTCTCGATAAGAAAAATGTCTTTAATTCTATCAAATGATCTTTATTTGCCATAAATAGGTTGTAAAATATATATGTATAAGTGTAAAATTAGACAATGCTATTACTCGTATTACATGTACTTGTTATTTTATGGATTTGAAGCAATGAGCAATTTTTCTTAGGTCACGAACAATACGTCAAATGAATTTAAGCATCCATTTCCTTTTGTGTAGGGGTCTATTGTTAGCCCAAGAGCTAGTGGGGTTTGAAATATGTGTCAATGGCCAAAAGCTTTGAAGGTTGTTTCTGATAGAAAAATGTCTGTAGTTTTCGAATTTGGGCGTCTTGTGAATGAACTCGTTTCCGATTTTTTTTCAGACGCGAGTTTTTACACTAGAATCGCATTTTTCAGCCGGTTTTTCGGTAATTTGATAATTCTGCATTATGGACGCGATATGGCCTTAAAATGTCTTATTACTGATGCGGTTATCAAGAATTATGATCATTGTTGACATTTAAGTTAAAAACTTCTTGATACATTTCAGATTTTTTTTTAAAATAACTATTTTAGGAAAAAAATAGACCAAAAATTTTGCGTTTTTAATATTTTGCCCTCTTTTATGTCTTATAAAAAAATAATAAAAGCATTTAAGTGAAATGTTTTACCATATTGTCACAGCCTAATGTGTTTTGCATTCAATAAAAGTAGCTGCATATCATTTGGTAGGAAATTGCGGCACCCACAGTGGAAAAACTTTCCCCTACCCAAAAATTGCAAATTTCTCAAAAAATCGATCTTTACTACAAATTTTGCTATTAGTTGCCATACTGATTGTTATACCGTGTAAGCTTTAATACTTGGGTGACAACATTGAAGACCTCTAACTAAAAACTTCTTGTTAAGCATTCAATCTCAATTTTGTGGCCAATTTTAAACAACCGAGTTTTGCGTTTTTACTTAATCTTTATTCGTTAAAGTCTTGTAGCGCATTCAAAAAAAGCCTGATTATCAATATACTATTTTATTTAGAATCCCTGATGTGTGTGCTTTATTGTGCAAGTATAATGTGTAACAAAATCGTCACATTAACCCATTACCCACGATTTATTCTTCCCCTACCCCAATATGCTAACGATATGCGAATTCACGGGATATACTGTGTTAGTGCTCTTAGACAGGCTGGTTCAAAATAACTCGTATTCATTCAGAATTATAATTTCATTCATCATCAGTGTCTTCACTATCACTACTGTCGGATTCACGTACATCCTCATCTTCTCCCATGTCATCCTCTGTAAAAGTTGTACTGTCCATCTTCAGTCTTATATCTTTCGGAATCTGTTCACCTTCAAACCAGTGAATCGCATACTTGTTATTTTCTTTTTTCCATCCATTTTCTTGTGGAGTATTTAATGTAGGACAACTGCAATTGGCATGTTTCCAAAAATATGCAACATATTCTGTTCGGAGGATTTTCTGAACAAGAACACTTTTACAAGGAGGTAGTGAACTCGGATCGGCTCCTTTGAGCTTTTCTAATGGGTCAGTTTGATTTGTTGGAGCGTATTTCTCTCTGAAAATGGCAAATCGTGCCTCATTTACTGTTTTAATGTTTTTTTTTGCCATACATTTCACAGACAAAAGATTCCATTACCTTCATATCTCTTTCATTAACTCTTTGATTTGTTCCAATATTTGAGAAAACGCTTCTGAAAGTTGCACTTTTTTCAACGATATTATAAGGCCTAATTTTACCTTTTCTAAGAAATGCTGCAGTATAATCACATCCAGTGAAAGCATGGATAGCTGGAAGAACTTGGCACATTTCGATCCCAATTTCATTGGACAGTTTTGTTAGATCAATAAATCGCCTAGTATTGGTGCCGTCAGTGCCTGAATCCATCCATATGTTTGCATGTATTTGGTGACAATGATACAATAAAATAACCATTACATCCGTGTCATTTGCTCTAACCACTACGTTAGGAGAATCGGACCTTGAGGCAATGTATTGCACATGTAAGGTGATCCTGGTATCTGCCTCCTCGTGGGTACAGGCAAGATTGGACACTTCACTGCACACTACTGTTGCATCATTTTCGCAATAGAATTGATGGCAGTGGTCCTCTGTTGCATAATATAATGTATGGCCTGCAAGAATGTCAGCATAGTTATCATTCTTCCATTCTTGTAGCAAAAACGATAGTAATGACCTCTTGAAATTAGCAGATTTCAAAGCTGAACGGAAATCATGAGGTCGCTTTTGTTTTGGGCCCATTACTACAATATCTGGTCCACTGCTCTCTCCTCGCATATCTCTTTCAATATCTTTGATGGATGGATGGACATATGTGTCACAAACAAAGTGTATTTCTTTTGCCAGTTTACATAATAGCTTGAGAATGGTTTTGGCTACACCTTCAAAAGTATCTGGTAGGTTTGACAGCAACTGTATAAGGAACATGGCATCAACGACATAAGCATCAATTTGATTTGCAGCTGGAGGATCAGAATGAGCCTTGCTCTCTAACATTTTCATAAGTATTGATTTGTCGGTTTTATTCATATTCCCGTCAATTTGTGCAAGAGCTGGCGGCACGGGAGTGAGAGGATATTCAAAAACTTTCTGCAAGTTTATATCTGTTGTCGTTGCCAAAAACAAAAGCCTACCAAATAGATCACGTGAACACTGTAGCTGTATGATTTTCTTTGCTTTCACCTCAACCCGAACCTTAAGTGCCAAAGATGCAAAAGTGCGCAATTTGTTTCTTGTAATAGGTTTTTCAAATCTAGAGGGATCTGCAAAACAGCCATTTCTAAAGTCGTGAAAAGATTGCTCGCCATATTTTACACAACTAAGTATCTCATTTTTCACATCATCTTTGACTCTGTTACCAGTTGATATGCACAGGAGATCCTCATTTCTTATCTCTGTATCAAACGGATTCTTAGTTGCTTTAATACAGTCGATCAAACTACTTACATCTTTATTATCTCTCTGAATTCGCGACGGCTTGAGCTCTTGATTCACATCCCCCTTTTTCCGGATTCCAGTTTTTGAGAGAAGAGCACCAACGATAGCACTGCGGACACTTCGTGTAATCATCCATCTTCGCCTGGCCGTATATGACTGGCTGAATGCAGAAATGCCAGTTAGACGAGATGCAGCATCAGCATTGATTGTCTGCTCAAGTGTCATGTCCACTGGAATTCTGGAAAATGATTTATTCGAGCGTCTTATAGACAAACCACCATTCTCAAGCATTGCTCTTGCTTGTGGATGACTTATATCAATGTTAAGTAAATTTAAGTGATAGCGTGTCATCCATCTTGCATAGTTTGGTCTATTAGCTGCAAAAAATACTGGACACATTTTTCCTAAGCAGTAAGTAAATAAAGGTAGATCGTTAGTTCGACAAGATCTACTGAAAAGTAACAGAAGTTCAACTAATTCAATATACATAAACCAATACTGTGCTGTTGATCCATGGTTTCCAGTTCTTGTGTCATTGGAAAAGGCTTCATACATATCAAAAATAGATTTTAAATTTTCTTGCTCTAGAACGTTTTGCATTTCTTCTGAAGAAGTATTTGTAATGAATTGTTCTAACTGCTCGTATAAAGATTCAGATATCTGACCATGCTCTTCCAGAAAAGACCGAAAATGGAGAATACGGAAAGAAAGAGATAATATAGTATGCATTCTCTGACATCTGTTATAATGCTTCCCTTTTATGAACCCATTTAGAGACCCTTCTGCCAGAACTTTGGTCTCGGTTAGCACATATGGTCCGCCAGAGCCCTCAATTAAGTGACCAAGAGCGCCAAAATATGCCAACATTATATGGAAAGGACCAAAACATATGAAAATATTGTCGTACTTTGGTGATTCTTCCGATTGTATCTGCATCGCTGGTTTAGCTATGGCAAGATCATAGTGGACAATTGCTGTGTTATCAGAACATTCCCGTGCCACAATCTGCGATCGACGTAATGTTTCCGACACCACATCTAATCGGGTCGGTGGCAAACTTATATTGTCCATATAGCCTATCACTTGCTCTGGTAGATGATCTACTGTGATTAGAGAATTCCATCCTGACCACATGGGTATATTAGAAAATAAATGGTGACAAATCACCCATGTTAAATCCCTTTTTCTGGTCTCATTTAAATTAGAGGGGTCCGAAATTGCTTTTACGGGATATTGAAATTTTGTTATTTTTGGACGCTTTCTGTAAGATTCTAAAATAGGGTCCTCAATATCTAAAGAGCGTTTACGTTTCAATGACTTTGTTTGTGTAGTGGATACTTGTGGAATTCCTAGAGAGTCCCCCATTGAATGTTGTTCGTCGGGAGTGTTCTGGTAACATATTCCAACTGTGTCGTGCAAAGTTCCGCTTCCAGACAAAGTCTCGGTGTTTTCATCATAATTATCCCAAGCCGTTCCGGTTGACAAGTTTGGAATTTTCAGTAATCCATCAGGAGTTAGCTGATTCCTGTCTGATATTGTCATTGCAAGTTCAGTTTCAAGTGTCTCCGCAACATGGTAACTTATTGAGTGCCCTAAATGATTTAGTACTTCAATAATTTTCCTACTACCAGTCATACTTTTAAAACCCAGTCCAAGACATAAATGTTTTGATGGCTTTATTTCGCCATTGGTTACAGCAAACAAAGCATCATCTGCTGCTGAACTGATGCATCTATTCATTCTTTCAGAAGGTTCTTTTGTTGAAGACCCTGTATATAGAGTTTTAAAAAACTGCATAAGTATGTCTGGGGGGTTAGCTTGGCCTTTCTGTATTTCATTTACAGTCAATGGGTTCTGTAATTGGGGACATGTCTTTGACATTTCTAATATTGTATTTCGCAACTGGTATGCAGCTTCAGTGACTTTGGAATTTAATAAAAACGTATTATGGAAACCTATAATCTGATCTGTATCTAGAAAGCTTGGATATAATATTTTGCCTTGTCGTTTACCTATTTTACTCATGCAAATATCATCTTTGAAGTGATTTAGAAGTTTTACTTCTAAAGTCTGGATGGTATATGAGGAGCAATCAAGACCAATGTCCATCAGCATTGTAGTGTAATATTCATACAAGGAGGCAATTGTTACAGCTTGACCTTGTGCTATAACGTTTTTATTTATGTATTCGGTCAACCATTTAAATGCTTTTTCGTGTCCTAGCCTAATGTTGCCATATTCTGTCTTAGCAGACCCGGGTATACACCTCTCAGAAAGATTTAAGTAATGTTTTCGGCAGCTATGGTGATATTTAACCTCTTTAGCAACAAAATCTATATCACAAACTCTGGCAATCATATCTGTATCACCCAGAACCATTGCAGCATTTTTTATTTTTTCTCCCGCTTCCAAACTTTCACAATTGCCTAACTGTTCCCTTTTCTTACCCTTCGTCAGGAGGCCACAAAACAAACATACGGGAAGAAAAATACCGGAGGAGGAAGTTTCGTCCGATAAATGTTCAGTGTGGGATCTTAAAGTGTAAGAAACTTCTTCTACTTCTACAGTGGAAAAAGACTCTAGTTCTTTTTTTGAGACAGCAGTGAAGTTCTTGTAACACATTCTGTGATAACCATTGGTTTTAGGATCAAAGTTTTGAGGAAGATCTTGACAAATTTGTTTATATTTGTGGGATTTTGTTTTCGAAAGACGATATTCAGCAACTTTTGCCACTTTACTCCATGTTGTTTCATCAAAAGGTTTAATTTCTATATCTTGGAAACGTTTATCGACATGAAGGCAACAAACAAGATTTGTTTCATCTGTGCTATCGCCCTGTAATATCTGTTTCCCCTTAGATGTATCCAGCCGTGTGCTGGCCATTTTGCAACACTTCTAATTGAAATGACAATGAGTTATCACAAACAAATCGCAAAATATTATTTACAGTGATTTTAATTCAGTCACGGAATCAAATAGAATTAACAAACAGATTACTTATCTGCGTCAAAACTTCATTGATTCTATTGTGAACACGGATTCTTTTTAAAAACAAATATTAAATAAAATCAACTTGTTCACACGAAATATAAACGGTAACAAAACAATAGAAAAAAGGGGTGAATAGTTTTTTCTTACTTATCATAAACAACAACCATATGAAAGTATCTATAATTGCAACCACGTGTGATTTGCAATGACAGAAAACGTAACACAAACGCTTTGCGCAGCGCCATCTGCCGAGTCATACAAAAGGGCGTGGCACTATCATTGCTTAATAATACAAAAAATCAAAGCATTGAATAAACAAGCTAACAGCGTAATTTACTATATGTTTCAAGTACAAATTTACGTTATAACACTCTACCGTGTTTAAAATCTCACTGCCTGAGAACGCACAAGTGTAAAATCAATATCTCGCGAACTCGCTTATTTATTGCATATGGGGTAGGGGGAAGAATAAATTGTGGTGAAAGGGTTTGTGTGACGATTGTGTTATACATTATACTTGCACAATAAAGCACAAACATCAGGGATTCTAAATAAAATAGTATATTGATAATCAGGCTTTTTTTTGCGCTACAAGACTTTAACGAATAAAGATTAAGTAAAAACGCAAAACTCGGTTGTTTAAAATTGGCCACAAAATTGAGATTGAATGCTTAACAAGAAGTTTTTAGTTAGAGGTCTTCAATGTTGTCACCCAAGTATTAAAGCTTACACGGTATAACAATCAGTATGGCAACTAATAGCAAAATTTGTAGTAAAGATCGATTTTTTGAGAAATTTGCAATTTTTGGGGTAGGGGAAAGTTTTTCCACTGTGGGTGCCGCAATTTCCTACCAAATGATATGCAGCTACTTTTATTGAATGCAAAACACATTAGGCTGTGACAATATGGTAAAACATTTCACTTAAATGCTTTTATTATTTTTTATAAGACATAAAAGAGGGCAAAATATTAAAAACGCAAAATTTTTGGTCTATTTTTTTCCTAAAATAGTTATTTTAAAAAAAAATCTGAAATGTATCAAGAAGTTTTTAACTTAAATGTCAACAATGATCATAATTCTTGATAACCGCATCAGTAATAAGACATTTTAAGGCCATATCGCGTCCATAATGCAGAATTATCAAATTACCGAAAAACCGGCTGAAAAATGCGATTCTAGTGTAAAAACTCGCGTCTGAAAAAAAATCGGAAACGAGTTCATTCACAAGACGCCCAAATTCGAAAACTACAGACATTTTTCTATCAGAAACAACCTTCAAAGCTTTTGGCCATTGACACATATTTCAAACCCCACTAGCTCTTGGGCTATGTCGTCTGCTTTTCATAGTTGATGTACGAGAATAATGGTCTGGATGATCTCTATATGATGTAGATCTGTGACATTGCAAGTCAGCGAATTTGCGCTCTAAATTTTAAAGGTCTCCAAAAAGTGTCAATTGGTACATGGAAAATACAAAACACATGCATGCACAAACTCACATGCTTCAAGAACTTATGTTATAATAATTCTCGAAATAAATGAAATAGATGTACTGTTGTCCTTGGAAAGTTGCTTCTGCGTATTCTGATTTCTTTTCAATAAATTCTAATTTATTTCTTAATATGGCTATTGTATTCTTTCTTTTTTTAGCATATTGCAACGTTTACAGTAATTTTGCGTGTATTTGTTTTCGCGGTATAAGCAATTTAAACATATGCGCAGTTAAATTTTCGGGGTTTTTTATATGCATTACAACACAGTAAGAATATAATTTTCGCACGGTATTCATTTTCGCGCTAAACAAACGACTGCAAAGTAAGCGAGATGAGTACACCGCGAAAATAAATACGTTTACAGTAATTTCACTCACCTGTTTCAGAGATTTCATTTCAATCCACAAAATGTCATGAGCGACGAAACGAAAAGTCGGCTATCTGCACAATCGTAGTGTTGAAGAGAGTACGTCATACTATTTAACAATATTTTGATAACGGCCAAAAACTGATGTTCTGATTCATGCACAGTCCCTGAAAGGCAGATAAGTGTAATTACACCACAGACTTGTCGAAAGATTATCACTAAGCTATAATGTTAATTAATTAGTGCCTATCCTGATCAGTCCCACGTTAGTTATATCTTAACAACTTTTCGGAAAATATTCTTGGCAGCTTTCAGCGACAGCTAGCTATCTATATCTCGGCCACTCTGTAGTCAGGCTTTGACTTCTTTTCGTTAGCCCAGTGTTTAAGTATGATAAGGTCTCTGCAATATATACTAAAAGAATACCCTTTTTCTCTAATTGTAACCATTAGAATCGTATCACATAAACACACAACAAACGTTTAAAAAACCAAAGAATTTTACATCTTCTGAATTACAAATTTTGATTGTTGTATTTTAGGCAATCCCGGGATTGAGTGCCAGGAAATTGATGGAGTTCACCACAGAATTGCCACCTAAAATAGCAATAATTGGTCCAGCAATGTCGGCAGAATTAAGTGTTGTAGGCCAGATAACACCTGTCTTTAATCTAATAGAGGTAAGATTTTATTCCAAGATGATTTATTGATGAAATAAGGTTTTAAGTCTCATTCATATATATTTCACTTATATCGAGACGTTATCAGCTATAGATGGAGTAGCGGAAATTTTATCTAAGATAGTGTGCTTAGGGCACTTTGTACGGAGGGTTCTTTTAACGTGACACAGAGCATAGTTTTTTTAAGTGTAGTTCGAAGGACCATGATTATTTTTTCTTAAAACCGATAGCTTTGCAAAAGAACATTCCCTACTTATTTTCAAGTCTTGGTCAGACACGGCTAGGGTTTGAACCAAAACATATATAAATCGGAGAGCATTCAAAATAACTAACTAGAGTTTGGGTCATCTGATAATTTAAAAAACATAAACTGTAAACCGATTAATAATTGCACATACTAGTACTTATTTCAGTGATTAAAGTATTAGCGCCAGCTTTACTTAAGACACTTTACGAAACGGAAGTAAAAACGATACATTTGAGAATAAAAATAAAAATTCACAAAAAGATTATTCCCAAAACGCCAAACTATCCGCATATAGGAATAAATACGCAAGAAACATCATTTGTATTTGTTGTTGGTGGTAAAATGCTGTTTATTGCTTATGTTATGTTATAAATTTTATGTTATGCCGTCTTGTGTTATAAAAAGAGAACACAATTAAGATTCAAACTTTACTTTTACAGTACAGATCTGTCTAAAGTTTAACACTAAGTTATCAAATAAGTGCCTTATCGGCAGCTCATTTCTGTCTCTCGTTAGCTATATTTTGGCAGCTTTTTGGCAGCTGATATCTTTTTTTCGGTAACTGTTCGGTCCCGAAATATCGATATCTCTGACATCGACAGCCGAGTTGCGACTCTTTTTTCGTTAGCCTATTGGTAAACTTTCGACAGGTCTGTACTGTAGCTATCAAAGAAGCAAATCTTAAAAGTGAATGTCTGTCTACATTTTTATATTAGAAAACCTTATTGTGGCATAAAACTCCTTAATCCTTTGGCATCCAACCTAGGCACCATCTAACCCTAGTAGTTAAATCTTGGCAAATAAAAAATATTTAAAAAACCTTGATCATTTTCTCTTTCAGATGAATTTTGTAGCCTCGACGTCTACCATTAAACAGCGAGATCTGTATTCATCGCTGTATACTGTCAATTATATACAAGATGACCTAAACCCTCTAAGAATAGCAATGATGAAATATTTTCATTGGGAACGGGTTGCAACGATAATATACGACAATGAAATTTTCCATTCGGTAAGTTATTGTGTGCTAACCCGAAAACAAAGTCTTCGACAGTCATAACAGCCTGAATGATTTCCCTTGTATATTATTCATTTTAATATCTGATGATTGTCAGAATTAAACGAAAAATCATCAGAGGCCGCTTTGAATTCCAAACCAGAGAAAAAACCTGGGCCCGGTTGCACAAAGCTTGATTAAATGTTATCATTGATTAAACCATAATAAGGAAATCATTTATCATTTCACTAATCACGGTTTAATTCACGATTACCTCTAATTATGCATTGTGCAACTGGGTCCAGACTTTGGTAATGTCTATCGCAGGCTTTGTTGTCGGATTTAAAGATTGAAATAGAGTTGCTGGTTCCTATTCTAGTGCAATACAGCAATAATTATCTGATAATTATAAAACTACCACACTGTTGTGCTAGTGCTCGCTAAACTATTCCGATGTACATGTCCATGACTGACAGTGAATTGTATAAGAACCTGATGATGGGTACTATGCAGCGAGACAGAATTTGCAAAAGGTTGCCTGTTTTTTTTCTCCGTTGATCTATGGTCTTGCCTAAGGTTACAACATGTGTTCTTGGTAGAATTCGAACCCAGACCTTTAAACTTAGCTGATATGTCACCTGTCGATAAAATCAATCTTTAGCTAAAAATGAAATTTTGATACTTTTATTCAATTAAATTTGCTATTAAGCAAAAACGTTGACCCTCCTCTCTCCTCTCTCTCTCTCTCTCTCTCTCTCTCTCTCTCTCTCTCTCACGCATACAAATTTCTCTGTTCAAATAGGAAAAATGCAAAAACCATTACTCTCTCTCTTTCTTTCTCCACGCACGCTTACATTTTTCTGTTTTCATTTACAGCAAATAGAAGAATTTCATGGTATGTTAACTGCTGAAAACTTTACACTTTTAACGTCAGCAATAATACGAGATACAGCACAGATTTCAGATCATATAAAAAGATTAAAGGTAGGTACAGTCCAACCTGTCTTAAAGGTAGGTACAGTCCAACCTGTCTTAAAGGTAGGTACAGTCCAACCTGTCTTAAAGGTAGGTACAGTCCAACCTGTCTTAAAGGTAGGTACAGTCCAACCTGTCTTAAAGGTAGGTACAGTCCAACCTGTCTTAAAGGTATGTACAGTCCAACCTGTCTTAAAGGCAGGTACAGTCCAACCTGTCTTAAAGGTAGGTACAGTCCAACCTGTCTTAAAGGTAGGTACAGTCCAACCTGTCTTAAAGGTAGGTACAGTCCAACCTGTCTTAAAGGTAGGTACAGTCCAACCTGTCTTAAAGGTATGTACAGTCCAACCTGTCTTAAAGGTAGGTACAGTCCAACCTGTCTTAAAGGTAGGTACAGTCCAACCTGTCTTAAAGGTAGGTACAGTCCAACCTGTCTTAAAGGTAGGTACAGTCCAACCTGTCTTAAAGGCCACCTCTATATAAAGGTCACCTGCTTATAAAGACCAGTAGAATTGTATCCCAAATGTTCCTTATTTTTATTATTTGAACCTGTATATAAAGGTTATCTGCCCATAAAGGCCACGTTTACTGGTTCCCTTGGGTGGCTTTTATAGACAGGTTTGACTGTATTTTAAATACGTTCATTTAACCAGAGCCATAATACGTATACTAGTATTTAGCACAATATGCTAAATGGCCTTATAGGTGGTTTAATTTGCACCCGTAAGTTTAGATTTTGCCATAATTACCGGCAAAAAAACTTGCCGGTCCAAGTTTCAGATCATATCAAAAGATCAAAGGTAGGTATTTTATTATCATTATGAATGAAACGTATTTAGTACAATATGCGTAATGGCCTTATACATGTATGACAAAAGGAAATTTGTACCCATAAATTTTTAATTTTGCAATATCCATTTCAATCAAGAAAATGAATAAACAACACCAAGCGAATATTATATGCAAACAAAAGATGCCGGTCCAAGTTTTAATCAAAGTCCCAAAAGCAAAGTAAAATTTTAAAAGCTTGCAAACTAATTTAAACATGCAAACTTCCATGAGGAAAGTTTGACTGTGTGTTAAGACCATTACTTTAAAAAAGATCCGTATTTGACAATGGATTTGAGCACACCAGTTTGTTTCCGTATAAGGTTAGAGTACTATAACAGTTGCCAAACCACCCCTTGTAACAAGTGCCAAGTAATGTAATACCCGCCTTGTAGTGTAATAATTTCTTTCGTGTTATGTAATAACACCTTGTTTTGTAATAAAAACAACGTGTAATGTAATAAAACAAGGTGTCGCGATATGTGATAAAAATTTCGTGTAATGTAAAAATGAAACTTGGCAAACTAAGGGCCAACAAATTTGTTCCAACCATTAATCTTGACGGTGACCGTAAGCCGACTTTGTCAATGATTATGGATGCTTCACCTAATCTTGGTCACAGTTTGAGGTTATTATCGCTCAATATAATCTGCATTTTAATGAAATGGACTGAGAGGGTCCTTACATAACAGACTTCATTACGTTACGTTTCCATTTTTTCACGCCAACCCTTAATTCACCCAATGTCATTTTTTACTACCAGTGACAGGAAATGTTTTAAATCTTTATATTAGATGAATAATGAATATATCTTCATAAAATAATGTAATGAAAAAAACAAGAATGTACAAATATATAAGTCACTTTATCTCAAAAATTCCTTATTGGTCTGTCTAGAAATCATTAAAGAGTTAAGAGGACTTGTAAGAAAGGATATTTTATATGCCTTGTAAGCATTTGCAATGGGTGGAGTAATAGTGTTTTACACTCCAGTCAAGATTCTTTCACTAAAACGAGGCGATTAGTTGAGGGATAGTAGAGGCAATCCGAAACCCCGGGTAAACCACAGACCTACAAACTTTTTCATATTAGGATATGCCTGGAGGTATTAAGGGGTATATAAAACAATGGATATTTATATATAAAGCTTTAAATTATTTTGTAGCAATATAACGCCAGAATAATATTTGGAGCTTTTCGCACGACTACGGCACCATATGTATTTTGTGAGGTAAGCGAGTTTTTTTTAATTTTTATTGTTTTATTCATTTTTTTATTATTTTTTTTAGTTTAGTTTTCCACTCATTTTCGTGAACTCAGTCAGTTTTAAACTTTCGAAAAGCTTGGACAGTATATATTATGTTGTAAATAACTGCTAACATGGTCGTTTTCGTGTTTCACATTTTTGATAATTTCTCTATTTCGCTGATGTAATAACGTAGCTTTAGTTGACCCGCGAATTTTATTTTCTTATTTAAGGGAATTAAAAAGAAACAATAATAATTATAAACTCTTTGGTAGACCAGGAGATGTATCGAATCCCGCAGGTCCCGATAACCTTATCCTACCGGGAAATAGTTTTATTAAATTTACTACCCAAATTAATCATCACCGTCATTGTTGTTTTATTATTATTGGTGATTATTATTATTATTATTATTATTATTATTATATTACAGGCCTATAAACAAGGTCTATATGGACGGAGATACGTCTGGATTTTACCAGGTGAAGCCATGTATTTGAATTGGATATCAAACGTTAATGAAGCCGAAATTCCTTGTTCAAAATCAGATTTACTAGAGGCAACAAAAGGGCATTTTACACTGTCCATAAAACGCTTAATGGAACACAACAACGTAACGTTTTCCGGCAAGGTAAGAAAACGTCTTACATTGCCACGTATACGTATAGGTTGTATGGAGTCCCTAAAATGACATGTTAAAAATATTTTGTAATTCCGACACTGGATGAAATAACTCTCCTGTTTATTGTGTAACCAGTAGGTGATCTGACGACGAAACGCATTGAAAATAAAAATTAAAAAGTGAAATTAAATTCTTGGCTCAGAACAATTGTGTGGCGGAAAGTGCCCAATAGGTGGTCAGGTGGCCCAATCGGTAGAGCGTCTTGTTAGTATTGTGAAGGTCCCGGGTTCGAGGTCCGGTTACGCCGTTTTTCTTTTCCTGTTACATTTGGGGAATCATCCTACCCTGGGCATTGGCTGACCAACAAGTTGGTCCCAGTGGTGGAACCCGCTGGTTTCGATTCAAGAAAGTTGAATAGAAAAGAAGATCGGAGGAATGTGGCAGACCGTGTAGCTAAATCGGTAGAACGTCCCGCTAGTTTTAGGGAGCTCCCGGGCTCGAGTCCCTGTGTAGCAGCTGCATTATTCTCTTTCCTGTTAGTACATCAAAAGTAGCTATCCCCTCTTCTGATTTATAAATGCTTGTTATTCTTTTTTCATATATAATTGTTATTATCATATTTATTATTTTAATGCATATTAACATCATTTTCTGGAAGGACCTATTTATTTATTTATTTATTTTATATACGTATTTATTATAAATAAATCTAAGTAAAAGTCTGAAATAATTATTGTGAAAAATGATGTTTTAATTCTCTAAAAATTATAGATATTTATAAATTATGAGACTATCAACATCTTAAAACAAGGTGTGTAGATACACAACCACTGAAGCAGTTATAGAGTTGGTAAATATACAGGAAGTGTCAATGGTTTAGTCTCACTTAGCATACATTTTAAAAAATCATAGTCTCACTTAGCATACATTTTAAAATCACCAGATTTTACCCGAGACATGTACACCTGGCTATAGTCTATTTCCTAAATTTGTATATTATAAGAACATTTTAACAAAATACTCATATTCAAGTTTCAGTTTTTTTTATAAAAGAAAAAAAATAAACAATATAAAGAAAAAAAATAATAATATAATTAGTTAATTAATAAAAACTAGTAAATATAATAAATAAAAACTTGTAAATAAAATAAAATAAAATAAATAAATAAATAAAAACTAGCAAAGACATCAAAATCAGTAAATAAATTAAAAATAAATGAATAAATAAAAAATTAATTTATTCATTCATTCATTTATTCATTCATTGACAAATAAATAAAAACGGGTAAAGGAATTAATAAAAAAATAAAAATAAATTTATAAAAAATAAATAAATAAATAAATAAATAAATAAATAAATAAATAAATATCTTGTTTTATGAACGGACATGTTTTCAAGTTTTAGTAAAACCAAATTTTAATAAAATTCATGGAGATTGCTAGCAATCTCTGGGAGAATTTTTATAACAATAATGATGTCTACTTTTGTTCTTCATTTAAAAACTCTTTTAGTTTTGTTTTTCTGCCATTACAATTTTCCTAATGTAGAAGGCCAGTGGCTGAATCTGTGAAAAAAATGTTGACAATGATGGAACCCGGACAAGTAACAACGCGGAGGGATTGCACAATAAAGTAAACAAACTATGCAATCATGCATTTTTTCAACTGTGCAACTATACTTCAGAAAATCCAATCTACAAATGAGACAATGCTGGTGCAACTAGCAGCAGGTGGAAAAACATGTGTAAAAATATGAAATAATTGACTTGTATTTGAGGTAACTGAACAATGTGCAGATGGCGGTTTGTCAGTATGCTGATGCTGCATCATATTCGAACTAATAGATAATAGCTTACTCTGTAATGAAAAACATGTGGATTCTGTAATCAAACTGAGAAAAAAACTAGAGAGATAAAGAAATAAATAGAGGAAAATAAGAAAAAAAACGAAAATACAAATACAAAAATAACATAGAAAAGTCATATATAGATATGAACTTTCAAAAAAATAAATGCCATTGTATGTTTAAGTCTTCTGCACTTTTTTATTTATTGCTAATTTAATTTAGATATTGTTTAATTAATTATTTAATTATTATATTTAAAAGTTCTGTATTATTTTTTTACAAATTCAAAATATGAATAATAAAAAAAAATTTGATCATCAAATTTATGTCTAATGTTCTAATTAATGATAGATTATTTTTTTCATTTTATTAATATTTCACTGTAGTTAATTTTAGTTTACAGTTTTCAGACTTAAAAAATGAAATAATTATTAACTTTTAATACTTGTGAAATTGGCTGTTTGGTGCTTGTATTATATGCATTTATTTCATCTTATTCTGAAACAGACTTTAGTTTACCTGTAATTAATTTCTATTGTTCTCTCTATGGTCCACAACCATGTTCCAGTCTCACTTAGCATACATAAAAATCCTACCTTTTTACCTTGAAATTCCAAATGTATGCTAAGTGAGACTACAGGGTGTCAATATACCTGTCTCGTTAGTTAAGTTTATTAGGTACACTCCGATATACAACTAGTCGATCAATATTAAGGGTTTAATTACAGGTGACTATAATAATAATAATAAAAACTTTATTCTCATAAACCGTAAATGTTTTTTTTTTATTTTTGATTTTCATGATTATGGTTAATGTCTTCTCGTATTATGTTGTTTCTTGCAATCGTTGCTAATCGCTAAACTTCTTGGTTGAAATGCACGATCTCAAGGTCAAAGCTGTCGATTATACATTTTTAAATAAATTGCAATTTTTAATTTTGCCTTTGATCTGTACGATTTCTGTGTAGCAAATGCATTCCCTCTCAGTGTTCATTGCTCGGCAGTTTCATTATATATGTCCCAAACCTACAAACGATGATCATTATCTATAACTTCGTATGAATCCGATTTGAATAAATTCTCTGGTTCACTTTCAGTTCCCTAATATTCTGACTCAAAATCGAAAAGTTAATACGCAATTTCTAATAATATGGATAAGTAACAACTCGTAAGATGCGACACTTCAGTATATATACACAGTAGTTGTTCACACATGACGTCACAACTTGTTTTCGTACCTCCCGATTGAAGAGTTCCAAAATGGCCCGATGTTACGAATTTTGATTTTTTAAACTTCTATATCTTTTTTATTTCGGCAAATAAAATGGTGAAATTTTCAATAATATAATAATTTACCATAAATTTTCATATTTTGGTCAAATTGGCTAGACTTCAGTATCCCTTTAAAACTATCAAGAATTAAAAAAAACAGTTAAAATTAAAAGATGATAAAAAACTATTCGTTTTACGCATGCCACTTTACGGGCTCTATATCAAATTAAACTGTAAAGAATAATAAGTGTTTCCAAGTAGAACTATTTATTGTTAATAGGCGGTAATGGTCTTGAATAACGGCTAACTCTTCTAATCTAATCTTGTTACCTTTACCTCAAATAATTACACATGAATCCAATTAAAAATGAATTTTAAATTTTGTTTCTAATGATTTATTCTTTCCATTTTTAAAAAAATTAAATGAAAATGGTTTTGTAAATAAACAATAAAATTCGAGAGTACTGTAGCTTCTTGTATTTTTTTAATTTTAAAAGCGGCATTAAAAGAGTATTTTTCTTTACCTTTTGCAGGTCGAACTTTTCAGATTTTAGACATCACAACTGCCTGCACGAAACTCGCACACTAGTAGGATTGGTGTTTAAATTAACCGTTAAGATGAATCAGAAAAATTGGTTCCAAAAATCTGAAACATAAGAATCAGTCGGTAAAAAATCCTAACTTGCTCATGACACACACATGATGCCGCCGTTTTATTTTATGTCTACACTTCAGTAACCATGGTAATTTGAGTGTTATAACACTTGCAAATACATATATCGAGAAATTCTTTATTCTGTCAATAAACATAACATTGCTACTGACAATAAATATAACATTGCTACTGAAGTGTCAAGTGCTGTTTTTTTTAATTTCTATTAAAATAATGCATTCAAATTGCCATGTGCTGTTTTTAAATGCATTATTTTAATATAATTCAAAAGTTCAAAAGCAGCACACGATAGAAGCACACAGACAAATAACTATAACAGCCCGCAACAAAGTCACAGAAACTAACGACCGAAACTTTCCCGCAAAAAAAAATCCCACTGAAATCAAAATTAACATCATATGGTATTCGGATAAATCATTTATTTTCATTGTTCTCGTTGTCACCCTGAACCATCTCGGACGTTTTAAAATTAGGAATCAAAATTTACATGTTAACGGGAAAATATTACAAAATTACTCTAAACAGTATCAAAAATCCACAAAGTCACCACCCGAATAAATAGTGTTTTCTCTTTAGAAGAATCAAGGAAATTGGAAGAAATAAACCATCCATAATACAAATTACATGTACAGTAAAATCTCATATGAATGCCCCTCGACAACTTTGCCACCTCGCTTATCGCCACACTATCCAAAGTCCATTTTTTTTGTTTTTTATACGCTTCTCAAAATTTATCGCCAGACCCCTTTATAATGCCAGAATGTGACTGAACAAAAGGTAGCGATGAATTGAGGTTTTACTGTATTTTAAAATGACATTCGATGGTGTGGTATATCGGATGCCTTTAACCGTCTCGTATATTATATAACCATTTATCACAATCATTCTTTTATAAACATTTGTCATAAACTAACATTCTCTTATATTCCTTATGAAGACACCACAGGAGTATAGCGACTATGTAAACAACTTGGTTTCTGGCACGTCATACCGACTATCCCGAACGCATCCTTGGGCCTTTGACACGGCATGGGCATTAGCATTGGGACTGAATAGTAGTTTGGATTATTTACAAAGTGCTAAACTGGAAGACTTTAATTACAATCGGACAGACATTTATACTGCAATAAAAAGAGGAATGGACGAAGTTCGTTTTGAAGGTGTATCGGTAAGTACGGCGATATAATAAAACGGTCACTATATTTGACATGATCTTCAATTAAAAAAACCAAAAACAAATGAAGGTCATGGGTATAACTTGGTTAATGTGGTTAATTAGCTTGTTAGGAAAAATCCCTGTCAAATTCTGTTAATTGGGGATACGAAAAATCTTTTCGTGGTAGTTTGTTTCAAAATCATATGAAGCTGGTAATAAAGAAAAAATGTAGAAAGCAAAAATTCTTATTTTCACGCTACATGTATCTTCTCTCTAATATAGCTTGTAAAATTGGGACATTTACTGTCAGAGGCAGTGAAGTTACGCTTTTCCAATAGAAAATGAAATAAATCTAAATAAAAATTGATATTATTAGCTCTACGGGGATTTTACATGGCGAAAATGACGATATTTACACCGGAAATGATGTCCTCGGTGACGTTTTACGACATATGCGCAACAGGGTCAGCCATTTGCCTTGTTTTTTGAACATGTTTAATTCCCATAGCGTCAATGTTTTGCAATATGCAGACATATTCTTCACTAATTACGGATGTGCATACAGTTTTCCTATTACGACTAGGTACAAGTAAGTAAATAGTATCAATATTTATTTAGATTTATTTATTTTTTTATGGAAAAAAGAGTAAATTCACTGTCACAAACATACCTACTCTGACAGTACGTAATGTCTAGCTGTAAACTAATATGATACGTTTTTTGATATCTTTATGTTTATAAGTTTATGCCGCTTATGAAAGGTGTGATTCATATCTAGATTTGTCGTGAAGCACTGATTCGCACTAAAAGAATACAAAATCTATTTCCAACCAATATTTAATGAGTTGCACTGTTGTTCTTTCATTATCTTTTTCATATAAGACAGAGGTATTTTTTGCAAAATTATGTTGTGTAACAAATTGTGGAATGAAAATAAGGCACATACACAGTGTAGTGTCTTGGTAAAATTCCTCCACTTATGTTAATTAGTTTTTCAAAGGAACATCTAGCTAAAATATGTGGAATTCTATTTATCCGATGCCTTTGACTGTCAAGGTTTTTTTTTAAAATAATTAATTAATGACATTGATTTTACTTTTACACGATTATAACATAATGTGATAAGAAAACCGTTTTGTAATATAAAATGTTCGGAAGGATTTAGGATTTTTGCTAAAACTAATCTTGTATTATTTTAATCCCCATATTGCAATATTGTTGATTCCGTCATATACCTTTGACTTTTCAGTAAGAAAATCTATATTAATATCGTTTCAGTGACGAGATTCACATCAGTTTCCTATGTCTCATAGAACATTAAGACTTATATGATATCATATAATATTCGTATTATTGTCAGAAATATACTATAATTGTCTAAATATTAAACTATATCCTGCAAGTTAAAATTTGAAATTTCTCAAAAACTAAGGTATTCTCCCTCATGCAAAGTATTTCCTTAGCTTAATTTGGTAAAATATATTTTGGTCCTTCGGGTAGCTTTTCAACCTCTTCAAAATAATTTTGGTTTCATAATTTTGGTCCTAGCACTACTGATGAGGAATTGTATTCCGAAACGGCCGTCTAGTGCTGTAAAATTAAAACTGGTATAATATGTAATTTAAACCCCTGAGCTGATATCTCTGCTGATGGCTGGTGCCCCGAGGATATCACAAACTCAGTAGGCAATAATTTCGTATTATTATCAGAAATATACTATAAATGTCTAAATTTCCTGCAAGTTAAAATTTGAAATTTCTCAAAACTAAGGTATACTCCCTCATGCAAAGTATTCCCTTAGCTTAATTTGGTAAAATATATTTTGGTCCTTTGGGTAGCATTTCAACATCTTCAAAATAATTTTGGTTTCATAATTTTGGCCCTAGCACTACTGATGAGGAATTGTATTCCGAAACGGCCGTCTTGTGCTGTAAAATTTAAACTGGTATAATATGTAATTTAAACACCTGAGCTGATATCTCTGCTGATGGCTGGTGCCCCGAGGATATCACAAATTCAGTAGGCAATAATCTCGTATTATTATCAGAAATATACTGTAAATGTCTAAATTTCCCGCAAGTTAAAATTTGAAATCTCTCAAAAACTAAGGTATACTCCCTCATGCAAAGTATTACCTTAGCTTAATTTGGTAAAATATATTTTGGTCCTTTTGGGTAGCTTTTCAACATCTTTAAAATAATTTTGGTTTCATAATTTTGGTCCTCGCATTACTGATGAGGAATTGTAACTGGTATAATATGTAATAATACGGCAACAAGCAACCACACATACTGATCCATTTTCAACTTAAAACCCTAAAGTAACATAAACACTTTGAGAAGTGGTAGATTAAGTTAACACTTGCACCAGGTATAGGCAAACAACATTGACCTGTTCGTTTGACCTTTCCATTAGGAATATTCATATAGGAGAATCCAACCAATAGATGGGTAGCGTTATGATTCGCAGTTAATACATATGTACACATTGGTCATTTATAGTTTTTACATTAAGTAGACGAAATATACACGCTTGATCCCTATTACTCAAATGTACTCGTCCTTAATGAATATTTAAATTAAAGGTCTTGAAAACCTGACAGGTAAATGTTGTTTACCTATAAGTTTGACAGGTGCTCTGGAAAAATTTGTACCTCCGTGCCGAGATGTTTATCGTTATTAATGTAGCGGTCTGAATAGCTCAGTCGTAGAGCACTCGCCTATAGTGCGGGTTGTCCCGGGTTCGAACCCGATCCTACCCTGCATATTTTCTCTTTCCTGTTACATTTGTGGGCTCGTCCTACCCTGGAAAGTGGCCGACCAACAGGTTAGTCCCAGTGTGGAACCTGGTGGTTTCGATTCAAGGGAGTTGAATAGAAAAAAGGAAGGGAGGAATGTAGCTGTCTGGATAGCTCAGTGGTAGAGCTCTCGCCTATAGTACGGGTGGTCCCGGGTTCGATCCCCGGTCCGACCCTTCATTTTTTCTCTTTCCTGTTACATCTTATATATTGCGATTGAGAATTAAATGTTTATTGCAAAAATAAATTTTGGTTATTTAGCTGTTTGTTTTCTTTTATATTTTAGGGGCCTGTATCATTCAAAAATGGAAGACGGATCGGCTATACCTATTTAGAATACAATATAGGTAATAATAAAAATATTATTATTAATAATAATAATGCGAGAGAGAGAGAGAGAGAGAGAGAGAGAGAGAGAGAGAGTTTCTGTTTAAATGTCTTAAATGAATTGAGGTTATGACATAATACAATATTCCACATAACGCAAAAATATTGTTAACCCAGGTAGAATGCATTGTATTGTCAGATAAACTTCATTTTTAATCACGATTTTTTTAATTTAAAATTTCCCAAAAAATTAAACTATGCTTTATCATTCAAAGTAATGAATTTGATAAATAAAATTTTGTCCTTCTATTTTTATTACTTCATCATTTTAATTATATTTGGATTTCCATAAATTTTGGTTCGAGCACTACAGATGATGAATTTTATTGCGAAACGGCCGTATAGTGCTGTATAATGAAACGGGATTTGTAAAAATTACGCCTTACTAGTTTGTTATAAAAAAATTGACCGTTGGTTTTGTCAATATTCATTTTCTTCGGCTTTTTCACAAGGTCCAGGTTTTTTTCAATGCAAAAGGAAATTAATTATTTTAGCGTAAACAAGAAACATGACTTGCAAAATATACAATCTTGTAGATTCATGTGAGTAGATTCCCTTTTAAATGCCAATTTGTTGTCCACTACTGATTTAAATCGAAATAAGCGTGATTAAAAGAATAATGTATTTACTAATAATGCCCTTATCAAAAATTGATGTATGCTGATTTTAAAATCGTTGAAGATAATATCCGATTGACAAAGTGATTTTTTTATGGCGTGGGCTGCTATCATTTTGTTTTTAACTTCCCTTAATCTTCTAATCTTCTCTTCTGAGTAATATCAATATTTCATATCAATCGGTATACCCGCGTGGCTGTCATGATGATTTTTTAATAAGTTTGTAATGAGAAATTGTATTATAAAACGTCTGTCTAGTGCTAAAAATGAAAGGTTTACCGATCATTGTTTCAGGCAGTTATTCTAAACATAAATACAAAATTCATTGTACGTACAGTGGCAACCTGGGTATTTCATGATTAAAATTCTATTCCATCAGATAAGGTTAGCGTCATTCGATGTTTCAATAATAAATTGTGATATTCTTTAGAGACTTTCATTTAATATTTTTGATTCCAGGTGATAATAGAACCGCTGTAGCAGTGTTTAATCCATCGACTTTGGATCTAACCTGGCAAACCGATGCAGCGTCTTTATTTGAAGGTAACGTGTGATAAATGTCTAATACATTGACAAGTAAAAACATTTCACATATTTCTCTTCATAAGTCTAGTTAGTGTGTTAATAAAATGTTAACACAGTGTTACCCAACAAGGTTAATTTCATTTTAAAACGATAAAAAACCATGTCTTCATATAAGCTATGGAACTTCCCAGAAATGGCCTTAATAGTGTTATATTTCCAATCCATGCAAAGCAACGTGCGAAACGTGCGCTTGCGTTTTATGATTATTTTGATTTACAAAGCTAAAGTTCCGTAAACAACTTATGTTTGGCTTTCATTTTCCGGATTGTACATTGTTAAGTATGTAAATGTATGCGTATACATGTTGTACGTATATTAACATTCAAAATATATTCCGGCTTAAAATGTTTGTTTTTACAATTTCGCTTTTCCCAGGGTACGTAAACAAAATTTAATACTTCTTATTTCAAAGATAAATGTTAATTAATTAATTATTATTGATAAGTTATAGGAAATACACAATTAGATATATCTTTTGATCATTAAGATAAGATTGTCATCAGAAGATGGACCTTGGTCTTTGTTTACTTTCCTCTTTATTGGTATTAAACTTTGATATTTGCAATCCTTTCGATCGCTTGTTCTCTTAATGAATTGTGTTTTGAATTGCTAATAAATAATCATTGCACAGAAGGATTAAAGTATCACAAAACTTTATATATATTTAATGCACAGAATATTTGATTAGTTATGAAAAAGAGAGGACTTTACGATTTTAATTTGATTAGGAAGCTTTACCAAAGTACGTGTGCGTACTTGATAACTTTCAACCTCTATATATATATATGTATATCATTACTTTATTGAGCATAGTATTTCTACATTTATCTTTCTCTAACTACTTTATGCTTTATGATATTCTAATTCAACACCTTTTGTCTAGAAAATAATTTTTAATCTAATCTGTCTACTTTGATTTGCGATTTTCGTTTTGGACATGTATTGATATGTTTGTTATCAACTATGAGATACTAGACTCATTTATGCAGAACCTTGTTAAATCTGGAGAGAAGACTGTCGCCAAATCATTCAACTCAACATACAGATATATACAGTAGATGACGTTCTGTCTCTTAACAATCCTAAATTTGGATACTATGTAAATGTCATCTATCCTAGTGAGCTTGAAATAAAAGACACGACTGATTCCGCAAGTTCTGCTTCATATTTAGACTTATACCTGAATTATGACCTTCACGAAAAGCTACATTTGAAACTTTATGACAAACGTGATGACTTCAATTTTTCTATTGTCAACTTTCTTTTTTGGAAGCAATATACGTGCTTCTCCTGCTTATGATGTATTTGTTTCCCAATTAATACGCTATGGAAGAGCTTGTTTCCACTTCGGTTATTTTGTACAACGAAGTAGGCTGCTTGCAAATAAATTGTTGAATCAGGGATATTGCAAGTCTAGGCTTATCAAGCCCCTCAAAAAGTTTTATAGCCGTCATCACAGTATTGTTGATAAGTTTGATGTCTCTGTTTCTAGGATTGCCCTGGATATATTGGACGTCTCATAGTTCCATGTTCCTTTCACACAATTTTGATTATACACGTGGCGGGTGTAGCTAGCTAAACAGGAGGTGCTTAACCTTCCGGAGCACCCGGCCTCACTTCCCTGGTGGAAGTTCACGTGTACTAACCTGACTTGTCAGTTCCAAAGTTTTTACTTTGCTTCTGGATTGTGATTCGGACATGGATTGTTTGTTTTTGATTATATAACATACATACACCAGACTGTTCGTTTACTCTTTTGGAAACATAAAGATAGTAGTTTAATAAGTGCGTATTTATTGAATACTGCTTTTAATCTATTCTATGTTTTTTGTATTGTCAAATTTTGAATTTTCCCGCTGGTTAAAATCTGAAAGACCCGAACAACTTAGGTATTCTCATTCATGCAAATTTTGAATCGAATATTTTTTTGGTCCTTAGGATATTTTTTCAATTTTTTTAAGGTTACCAACTTTCCATGAAATCTGAAACTATAAAACTGAATATCATTGTGTCATTCAATCCAGTTACTGTCCAAAGTATTCAATGCAGTTGTTGATTGATATTTATATTATTCTGTCAAACTTGCCACCCGAGAACAATAAAAAGTTACTTTTAGAAACAGATGGCCTCTTATATACACGTTCAAATAGCATAAATAAAAAGCAGCTGTGATAATTTCTTTTAAAGCAGATGGCCCTTATATAGTGTCCGTTAAGGCAGGTTTTAGTGTAATATTTCCTGTTTTCTTCATTTTTTGTTTCTTATTCTTTTTACCTTTCGATATTTTCTAGTCATAATTTTAATAAAATGGTTTTTTTTATTTCATATTTTTATTTATTGTATATTTTAGGTTCGGTAATTCCTAAGGACAGAGTTACGTACATTACTAAGAATATTTCTGTGTCGTTGGCAGCAATAATATGTATCATTTTGATAAATACAGTAGGAGTATTTATTGCAGTCGGATTTCTCATATTTAATTTCATATTTAGAAACAACAGGTATATAGATGTGTTTACTGCATATTTTACACAATAACAAATCGATAGCTTTTAAGGATTTTTTTTTAAAATCCAAGCTATACCTTTTCATGTTCCATGTGGTTATTCAAAATAAAGCTAGAATTTCTGGTAAAATAATTTTATATCTTTTAATAAAATTCTTTATAATCTTTTAACGATTATGTAACATAATCATTTTGTACAGAATATTTCGTTCATTCTTTAAAACCAGCTTGTCTCTGTGATTGTTCATATTAAATTTCTGATATAAACAAATTGGATTTCAAATCCAATTATTTTAAACTGTATGAAAAGTAAAAATAAAGATATTAAAACTGGGATAATCTATGGCATCAGTCGTTCAATTTTTATTAACAATGATTGTTTTTTCTGTGACCATAAATAATGTTTCTTTTAAAATGTTAAGTTTCACGTATTCAAATAAAATTTTCAGTTTCTATCATGTCTGTTGTATTTCTTTTCTATATTTAGCATTTGTGCTGTTACTTTTTTGTTTATATTTTCAGAAATATAAAGATGTCGAGTCCGCGGATAAATAACATAATAATTTTAGGATGCATAGCCATGTATCTGTCTGTGTACATAGATGCTGTTGACGTGTTTTTGTCACACAACACTACCCTCGAACATATCTGTATGGCAAGTATAATGCATGATAATCTAAATAAGCCGGCCAAAATTTTTGGTTGTCTGCAAATAAATTGTTGACGCAGGAATATTGCAACCCTAGGCTTATCAAGGCCCTCAAAAAGTGTAATGGCCGTCATCACAGTATGTTGATAAGTTTAATGTTTCTGTGTCAAGGATTGCCCTGAATATATTTGACGTCCCATAGTTCTATGGAAATGCAACAATCATACAATGTATATTATGTTCAAAGTTATATCTATATTTCTTTTTTATTGAACCTTTTTTGTACTACTTACACAATGTATAAAACTTAAGAAAGAGTTATGAAATTATTGTAAAATCGGGAAGAGTTTTGAAAATTATTTATAGAATAGAACAGCCACTTCTTATGTTAATACTTGTTAAAATAATATCCATTACTGATTTAATTAGAAATACTCATAAAGTTGGATAGGGTCATAAAAACAAGGAGCGATCTGAAATTGATTACGATATCGTTCCTATGTGTTGCATCATAATGTTTGTTTCGTAATTGCACAACACTTGTGTCTGATCATTTTTCCATTTAACCATTGCAATTGTTTTTGTCTAAGCACTAACCTTTAACTATACAAGATCTTTTGCAAGGACACAGAAAAATTTAAATGTGATTTCTGAGCAACGCCTCTCTTATCAAGATATGTCAATGGTCTGAGGCTTATTATATGAACGATATATATCTGTGTCATGTTCAGAAAAATGTCTGGGTTTCATATTTTGTCATATGGTCCAAAAATTTTACGGAATCACTGCTGTTCGAATACTAAATTTTGATGAAGCTTCGTAAATGAAAGAATATAAAGGGAAAAGGCTTAGAATTGTCTTTTCCCAACTACTTTAGTATAGGTTTCAGATGGTTATATTCATTCAGTGATTTAACGTTCCGTAGTTTCACTTGATTGTTATTCTTAGTTTTGGTTGAATAAGTGCTGTATAGCTAAGAGTCACTTTCTTTTACTGGCATTTTGACTCACTAACCTGATGCAAGTTCACCTGTTTAAGTTAATTTTCCAGTTTTCAAAGTACAATGTACTTACTTCACATTGAAAATAGATTGGTGTTTATGTCTTTGAACTAAACATTGTCCTTTACATTATCATTTCTAGGTAAAAGTATGGGTCATGTGCTTAGGGTTTACAACTGCTTTTGGTGCTTTATTCTCGAAGACTTGGCGAGTGCATGTGCTGTTTCGTAGGAATGATCTCAGACGAAAGGTAAATATCAGTTATTTTGGTCCATCTAACCCTTATTTACCTTAAATCGTGGCATTATTTATGTGTTCATGGTAAAAACATATGAGAACATAGGTCGGGTAAAAAACACAATCTTAAAAGATATTAAAGAATTTGAAATAGTTCCATACTAGCAACCCAAAAATCAACCCATTGGATTGACAATGCCTTTACCGGTACACCTACATAATTAAGATGAAATATATGTCAAAAAATATACAGTCAAAAATATTCTGTGTACTACTTTACTGTATGCTGAATTTGTTTTTTTGGAGATCTATTCGAACACTATGCAATCTTCAACACATCTAAGTGCATAACAAAACAGAAGTGGCTAGATGAACCCTTGTCCTCGCATGTATAAAGGAAAAATCAAGAGAATTGGCATTGTTCTAGAGCTTTTCTAAACACCGTTTTAATATAGATTGCAGGCTTAGCAGAAACGATTTTAGAAGAGGTATTGGCATCCGTATTCATGTTGTGTGTAATAAGCTCGTGTAAAGACTGCCTTTGATAATTTCAAACATTTTAATCTGCTGAAGAAGTTTCATCTTACCAATTAGTTTACATAATTCATAATTGATTTTAATTCGTTAAATACAACGTTATAGAAGTTATACAACTGTGATTTCTTGATAATTGGTAATTGAGATATAAATTAAAATCTTTAATCATTTGTTGTTTTGTAGAAAGTAAAAGATTCACAGTTAATAGGAATGTGTTGTGTTCTTCTGGTGTTTGATTTAGTGATTCTTACTGCATGGACAATAGTGAATCCATTATATAAAAGTATAATTGCAGACAAACATGAAGTAAGTAATTAAAATTACATACAAAGTAAACATGTTATTAAGAAGCAGATTGATATAAATCAAATATTATCTAATGAGGAATATCGGTGTTGTTCCTCTCATAATGAATTCTTTACTACATAAAGTAATATGTTTAGTTTATAGTGTGATGAACATTGTAAGAAAACGTTTGTAATAACTCGTATGTATCATAATAACGGAAAAAGATAATAATTTTTGTTGACATTTAAATATTTTATTAAGCCTTCGTTCTATTTTATAGTTCTTAAACACCAAATGAGAAAAAATTTACTTGTAATGCAAACCTACAACAAAGGAATCAATGTTACATAAAATATAAAAAACTAATTAGCAGAATATTGAACAAGACACATTTTAAGCACATGCAAGGAAATTTAAAGTTTATATTTAGCATAATGAATCGTATGCGTTAACCATGACAATTTTTCTGCATTTATTGTTCATGTTAACAATCAACTCTGCCAAATGATCAAAGTAGAGAGTAAAAATATGTAATAAGGTGGTTACAAGTTCTTTCGGAAAAGCATGGATGTGATTAAGAAATTTACCATCCTGTCACGTGATAGTTTTTTTTATCAAATAAGCTAAAATATGTGTTGTCACGAATGTCGCTGATATTGGACAATTTTTTTATCTTTTCTATACTGTTAAAGTTGGAGAATGACAATAATGTAACACATCGATTATAAAAGTACACAAAGAAACCTAAAATCTGGAAACCAAAAGCTAAACACACCAACCCACCCCCACCCTTCCCCACCCTCGAAAAAATGTAAAATTATTTAAAGTCTTATGTTTTAAAAGACGAAGAGTAATATTCCTGCAAAAGAAGTAAACCCTTGCGCAATGTCGTTTGGATGTTTTGTGTTAAAAGTACATAGTAACTACCTCAATATACAAGATGCATTTGAAACTCTAATATCGAGTTTGATATCTAATACATTACTTGAGACGTAATTTGCCAGCCAGATAAGAGTAAGAATTTGTAAAATGTTTGTAGTGTAATGGTAATAGATCTCAGTTAAGGTAAATTTATTCATAAACGATGGAATTATAATGTCAAAATCTCTAAATGCCGTTTTTTCATTGTGGATTATATGTATTATATAAGTAATATTTTATCGTTGTAAATTTAAAAAAAAAAACATCGCTAATTGATGAAAATCACTTATATACGGGAACAAGCATGCTATTCAATTCCATTTGGTGTTTATCACAGAAAAAACTGTTAAAGGAAATAATTTAACAAATAAATTTGTTAAAACTATTGAAATATTACAATATCTCAAACTTTATCAAATAGTATGGCAAAATAAAGCTATTATAGTAGTAGTCTGAATCGACGAATTTCGTCTTCTATATACATTATGTAAAAGTAAATCTACCTATTCTGAGCGTTTAATGTATTTGAAGTCTTAACAGAGTAGAAATAATATCTAACTTACCTAACACGCATAGAAAGTATCGAGACATGCCATAATAAATGACGAGTAAAACAACAACTATATATGTCAGGTGTTTAGCCATTATTTACAAAAACGTAGGCAACCATGCAATTATTGAACTTGACATACAGTCGTAAAGGGAAGTGCATTCATGGTTACAAGTTTAGAAAATTTCATTTCATGTTGCCATGGGTCACAAGACTTTTGTATCAGTTCAGTTATATCGGACATCTTGTTATCATTGTTTAGTTTCTACCAGTGTGCTCGCTCCATAAGTGGGAGGTTGTTGCTTCGGTCCCCTGTCCGATCTGACTCACGACTTGAAAGTGGGTAATGACTGTTTTTTCAGCAAGCACTCGGCATTACGAAAGGAAAGTCTCTGTTCTTTTGGGTGGGAACTTATACAGGTCCCGTGTCTTGGTAGACGTGTAACGATAAAGAACCTTCCTGTATAATGCCATCAGCGCAACACTCAGGCAATATTTCTGCACCTTTGTCTATGGCTGACGACGCTTCGATAAAAGTGAAATATTCTTGACTGGGAAGTTCAGCACAATTACTTAACTCATCATTTTTGGTTCTTATATTTTATATTACAATAGGTGAATGATGACAACAACACCATTGAGACGTTATTGTACAGAAAATGCTATCACGAGCAACAGATATACTGGCTTAGTGTACAGTTTATCTCGAAAGGACTAATGTTATCATTTGGAACATTTTTGGCATGGGAAACCAGAATGGTTGTAGTTCCAGCATTGAATGATTCCAAGTTGATAGGATTTTGTGTATATAACATTATTATTATGAGTGTCTTTGGAGTTCCAATGCAATACACACTGCCTGATGACAAACCGACCGTTAAATTCATATTAGTTAGCATGGTTATTATATTTTGTACAACCTTGGTACCTTGTATATTATTTATTCCTAAGGTAAGAATATAGTTTACTTACTTAGTTAGTCCTCTTCATGCTTGGAGCACATAAGGCCTTGATCAAAAATAATTTTAGTGCTCCAATATTGTAATTCTTAATTTATCCCTTCCGAATCACAGGACCTCACTTCCCTGGTGGCAGTTCATCTGTTAATTAGTCAGGTTCAACATTTTTAACTTGCTTTTGGGATTGTGATTTTGACATCGATTGGTATTTTTTCATTTCTACAAAGGGATAATTTTCATTCCTCTTTTCGAGTTTGTTATCTGGTATGAACTTTCAGCTCGCACACGAATCAAATAATTAGTTTCAGATAATGATAACATATTAATTCATTCAGATTAATTACATCATTTACAGGTTTTAATTTAATTTTACAGCATTAGACAGTTGTTTTGGAATATAATTCCTCATCAGTAGTGCTTGGACAAAAATTGGTGCAGTTAAAACCACGAAATCAGACTGAAAACTTGCGATTTTGTTTTCAACTACAGTTAACAATAAAATAGGAAATACCAATACTGCATCATGGATAATTTACATTCATTAAATACGAAAATTTGATATTTCCCTTTTCAAGTTTTCTTTATCTTGAATGAACTTTTAGCTCACACACGAGTCAAATAATTAGTTTTAGATAATGATAATATTTTGATATTAATTAATTGAGATTAATTACGTATTATACCAGTTTTAATTTAATTTTACAGCATAAGACAGCTGTTTTGGAATGTAATTTATCATCAGTAGTGCTTGGACAAAAATTGTGAAACCAAAATTTATTAAATGTTATTATCTTTTTTGTATGGGTGCAGCTAAAACTACGAAATCAGACTGAGAATTTGCGATTTTTTCCGACTACAGTTAACAGTAAAATAGAAAATACCAATACTGCATCATGTCAACGAAATTCAAAAACCGACACAGAGTTGGTATCTGTCACGGGTAATATTGCATTTATCTTTACCATTATATCAAAAATCTTTTGTATTTATCACATTAAAAATATATTGTCTACTTTCAAATATTGGAACCATACACAAACATTTGTCTATTAGATGTACTATGCGTTTTAAGGTAATATGCGTCTCACTCAAAACACAAATTTTTCCATTTTGGTGTATATACCGGCTTGTATAATATATATATATATATATATATATATATATTATATATATATATATATATATATATATATTATATATATGAGAGAGAGAGAGTTGTTTCTTTTCATGTCTCCAAAATGTCGAAAATTTGTTTGTAAAAGAACCCTAGGTAAATAGGTATACAAACAAAAATCGACAGAGAGCAAAATGAATATATTTTAAACAGAGGGTGCTTACCCTTCCGGAGCACCCGGCCTCACGTTCCTGGTGAAAGTCCATATGTCAAACCTGACTTGTCACAAAGTTTTTTGATTCTGGATTGTGATTCGGACATAGATTAGTATGTTTATTTTTGATTTAACGCTTTCAACTATAATTACTTACATGGTTCTCTAAGATAATATGAAACGCAATTTCTAACCATTTTCAATTTAAGTCATCAACAAAATATGCTTATATGGTTTGATAACATAGTTGAGATAAAATCATATAAAATATTTCTGATTTTCATGTTATGGTATTTATGTTGGATTGTTTTAGTGGAACGACAACAAACAATGTCATCTTACAAGGAAGAAAACAAGGATGAGGAATTAAGTCTTCAAGAAGAAAATCAGAGATTACGAATGAAGATGGCTGAAGTAAGTGATATCTAGTTTTATCTTTAACAAGCAAAAAAACAAAAACAAGACACAAAAACAATTGCAATGGAAGAATATATATATTAATTTATTATTAAGTTTAAATTTCAATTGAATATTCTAATAGCATTAGCATGTATTCAAAAATATATCGGTATCTGTAATGGATAATTAATTTAATGTGTTTTAAATATAACAAGGCAATAATCTATCGCGTTTGAATATCATATTCGTCTTAACTTAAAAGTTAGAACATATATTAAGCAACTGTTAAAATTTACCTCTGATTTTATATGCATATAGTTACTTTTTAAACAGATTACTCGTAAACGGGATAAAGTTTCATCGAAATAGAACTTTAACTTGAGTCTCCGATAGTTATTTAATCTTTATTTAATATATCAAATCGTTCGAATTCATTTTTTAATAACAAATATCGATTCGGAACAAAGAAGACAAAGATGAGGAATAAAGAACTTATTGTATGCTTATTGTATCTTCTTTCTTTAACAGGAGTCAATTGCAATAGCAAAACTGCGCAAGAAGATATTAACTGAAACGGGAAATATCCATTTTCATAAAGTAGGCGATGAATATGTCATCTTTAAACTCAACACCAGGAGGGAATCTGAAGACATTCTATCTAATGGAAAAAGCAAATCTTTGGCAGGCAAAAAGGGTAATGAAACGAAAGACGGTTTTATTCCAGACCATAAACCGCATTCAGTCGCATAAAATTAAATACATCTGATGAAATTCGTGTTGAGTCTAGTAATAACTATTATCATGTTGACATGTGCGGCCATACTAAAAAACCATATTGAGTAGCAGAGCAAAATTATTGTTATTGATAGGAAGGTAATACCTTACAGTGAAAAAAGAAAATGAAGTGAAAAACGATTTAACGGTTACACTCTAGACCAAAACCCGAATCAATTCCCATGGAATGTTATTATTATGTATCGTGTAGTAACTATAATTATCATGTTGGCAGGTGCAGGGATACTTGAAAATAATTAAGTTTTTATTCTAAATATCAGGAATCCAATACTGCTAGATAAAGCATAAATATTCGCTTTCATTGATAGAAATGACCCTTATTTCATTATCGCCAGGAAGCTTGAAAATTTGTGTTTCATTAGGTAGATAACACAAGAACGTAAATAAATAGGATAATGATGTTCTTCGCATGGATCTTATCCACAAATACGTGAATACTTCTTTTACAATAATGATATAATTAAGCTATCAATAAGAAACTTTTTATCAGTTTTTTTTACTTCCTTGTAACCTAAAGGAACTCAAAACAGACGACAATTGTCAATAAATGCTATTTTTGAAAATTCAAATTAATGTGTTTTACTTCTATTTAGTCCCCATGAGTTCTATGAATACATTTTTCCCAGCCTTTTTAGTGAAGGAAAGCTAGATAATCAAGAAATCCCTTAAACAATTGAACAACCACACCTTCAGCTAATAACTTTACCGAAATAGCTACTACCTCTAGTTTAATCGGAGAGGTTTATATATTAATGGCACTGTAAAACCTCTACATCACAAATGTGTTTTACATAGAAATCGGCTGAATACCCGTAGCTTCTAAGCTTAACAATATTAGAGATGCAAAATAAAAAAAATTTGACTTCATGAATATGTCACTCTGTAAATTAACATGCAGTATGTATACTGTGTTTTCCTGTTGTTCATATCAAACTATTTGAATAATGTTACAATAAGCAATGTTGTACTGTGTAACAGTCAATACTACAAAAAACGCGAAGAAAAAACAGCCCAATAAAGTAAAAAGAAACACATAATAATGCAACTGATTCTAAAAAAATCTGTAAATGTATATAACATTA
The DNA here is from genome assembly GCA_021292105.1 of Anadara kagoshimensis. NCBI lineage: Eukaryota > Metazoa > Mollusca > Bivalvia > Arcoida > Arcidae > Anadara > Anadara kagoshimensis. The sequence goes on from CM037864.1 coordinate 27,469,433, forward strand.
TCCTAAGTTTCGATTGAGTTGTTTGTAATAGTAAATGATTCGTTGTCAGTAAAAAAAGTTTGAAAAATGTTTCATATAAAAGACCCTTAGATAAGTAAGTTGAATGGGATATTTGGAGATGTTTATCTAGTCAATCACTATGACATTTTTAATGCACTAAATATATTGAAACACAATCGTTTGTCCCTTCTCTGACTTAAGGACTGTTGTAGCTGAATGACAAAATGTACAAAATGAAGGCAAGTGAAAAATATATAACTCAGTAACAAATTAACATCAACTATACATTTTACTGTTTGGTTTCGGCTAAAATTCTTATCAATCAACTAAAGTATTAAGCTACGAGGTGTTAAATCATTTTAATTTTTCACACAATATAAAATAAATTTAAATGTTCTCATATGAAAAGAGACAGCTGAAATATTAATAATTGAAAAAAAAAATTTTGATAAAAAATTTATAGCTTACACTGACTGCGCAAACGAAATAACTTTGATTAGAAATGTTTATCTTGCTGATTTAGAAATAGTCAACACATATGTGTAAAGCCAAAATACACTGACCTATCCATTTCACCATCAATTTAAATATTATTTAGGTACAAATTTATTTATGTACAGGGAATACATGTGTTTAATGAATAGAACGATTAAATACTAAATATACACCCTAGCATCTTCCAGAAGAAGAATTGTACTCAGGTATGTACGCTAGTCCTTAAACTTAATTTTCGAAAACCAATTTCTATAAAACTTCCAACATTTGACAGCCACTGGAACTATTTCTATAAAAAAGATATACATATCAAAATCTTTATTTTTATACTGACGATTTTGATATATAAATCATCTTGGTCAATACTGACATTTTCTTTTATATCGTGCTTCTTATAGATTGGTGCTAATAGTCCTCTTTTTCTTCTTTTTTGATAAACACGTCCATAAGATTGTAAACTAAATATTCAGAAGGAGACATTTTTAGTTTTCATTCTTATCATACGTGGATGTTATCAGACTTATTTTTGTTATTTTTTTTGTTATTTTAGTAATTTTCAACATTTATTTGACACTTAATTAACAAATTGTTTTTGGCCAACTCAATACTTGGACATTATAATCTGGGGGAAAACGCGCCAATTAAAAGGGCGTCAGAAGATAAACAACATATAGTTTATTATTTTGCGATAATTTTATAGATAAGAATGTTAATTAAATGATAAGTATTGGTATTGATTCAAACACCTTTAGATGATCATACATTGTGACAAACTTATACAAGTGATTATTTTACAGCACCAGTCTGCCTTCATTATATACACAAGACAAAGCAACTTGAGTGAAGCGCCATATGGAGAGTTAGGAAAGATAACATGTCGGTTAAAGCCATCACTTAAATGATCTATATGCATTTTTAAGATATATTCTATATATCTGTCTATTTTATTAAATCAATAGATAACTGGTTGCTCCTACGTCTATGTAAATCTTCTTTACGCAATCGTATTTAAAAGACAGACATCAAGACAAAAAAGAATTGATTACTTTCATAGTTATAAAATAAGAAATTAATGACATTTTTCTTTTATGTAATATCACAAATATAAGGTTATAATGAAAAGATAAGATACAATACAATGTATTCATATCAGCGTGTAAGTCAGTCTTACCTCAGTAACAAAATTGTGGAGAGGCGATAACCTAAATGAGTCCATTTTTACTCGTTTTTATATAAAGTTTATACCTTACGTATTACAGTCATCCCCGTCTTAATTCTCTTTACAATTACAATCTATTGAATTTTAGAGGGATTGTGAGTCTTTAGACTTACCAAGTAGCAGCAGCATCTGGTGTGTAAGGAGAGATAACTCATGGTTCCCCAAATATATATCATATTGTCCATGTGTTATTATCGAGTTGGATTGTTATTGCATGAAGTTTTACTATATGGTCAAATTTGAGCCATTGTCCAATGTATTGTGTAAAAAACAGGTTATGGCTGTGACCTTTCGTGCTAAATAATGAGTCCATAATGGCAAAAAAGTATTGAATAAACGGAATCATAAACACATACAACGTGAAGGTTCAAGACCAAATCACAATACGAAAACTGAAGTAATAACTTTGAAAACTGGTGAATTAGGATAAACACATGAATTTTTACCAGGGAAGCCAAGAGATAGGTGCTCCGGAAGAGTAAGCGTCTCCTGTTTAGCTAGATACACCAGTTACGTGTGTAATAAAAATTGAGTGAATGGAACATAGAAATTTGGGATGTAAAATATATTTGCAAATCTGGACACAGCGACATCAAAATTATCAACAATACTGTCATAACAGGCATAATTTTTTTAAAGGTTTTGGTAGGCCAAAGCTTGCAATATCCCTGGGTCAATGATTTTGTTCAAAACAGCTTGATTAGTTGTATAGAGTTCTCGTAGAAAAAACAAGCTATATCATAGCTTATGAATTTAACAATAAATTACACTGTATTCATAGCAAAGACGGGTATGTCCCAGGTTTTATGTCAAATGGCAACGTCTTAAGAAAATGTAAGACGTGACATATGTCGACGAGCGTTAATCGTATGCTTGTGGCCTTTCGACGAATATGCTTTTCTGAATGAGGATATTTCGATATATTTCTAATATGCGTTGTATTGGAGCCGTCAATCCTATTTATTGAAAGACATGTTATTCTTTTCAAAAAGCGGTTAAAAACATCAACTATTTGTCAATAAAAAACAAACATACTTATCTATATACCAATGAAACGATATATTAATACATATATATGGTTTTATGAAGAGCGTGTTTTAAGTGATAATTCGTTATTCATTATTATCCGAACACAAACGTAAAAACACCTTTAAATAGTTGATGAATACACAAAAGAAGATTTCATTCATCGCTAAAACGTAAATGTAAACGTGGTTAATGAAACCAAGTACATAACTAACAAAAACTACGCTATGAAAAAGATGACATATTGGATGGAGTAGAGTGTAAATCTAAACAGGAGCTACTTAACCTTCCGGAGCACCCGGTATCACTTCCCTGGTTGACGTTCACGTGTCTAACCTAACTTGTCAGTTCCAAAGTTTTTACTTTGTCTCTGAATTGATATGGATTGGTATGCTTATTTTGATCAAAGTGTTATGTTAAGGAAACGTTAGAAAAAAGACGATAAAGTAAATAAAGTGGAGTAAAAAGCAGTAGTGAAATTTAGCAAACGTAGCAAAATCTAGTACACGGGGAAAAAATAACATATTTCGGCAAGTGAAAAAACAAGGAAATCTTCTCCAAATTTTAGTCGATCCTCGATAGTGGCATGGCGCTTTAATCCATGAATGATGAGTAAAAAGACAAAACAATTCACACAAGTTTAGCTCTCATGGACGCACTAGATCAATGACTAAAGTGTGTGTGTTCTGGACTTAAAACATTCAACTAATTCACGAGCAGTGGTACTAAAGCCTTTTTGTTCGTTTAAAAACCTCTCTGTTCACTTTTTTGACAACTCATACCAATCAATCTAAAAAATATAAACAAGCAAACAAATGTTGTCGATAAATTTAAGTAATTTATTAAATACAACGTTTCCACATTTCTCAATCGCATTTTGAAAAAACATTGAATGTGGTCACACAAGAAACAAACATTGAAAAAGCAAAAAGGGTTTTAAATCAGTTACTATTTGACAAAGGTAATTCTTAATTTAGAATCCCTCATTTCCTTTTGATACAAAGCATCAAACTGTTCATTCTGTGCAACTGTGAAATATTTTTTCCAGTCACCAATTTCTCCTACAAGAAAAGGAAAAACATAGAATTATAACTAAAAATCTATAGCAACAAGAAAAGGGTAGTATGAACAATTTTCAAGCTCAAGGGGACAGTTTTTATCAAAAGATGAAATAAAAGTTTTATTCACATCTCTCTCTCTCTCTTTCTCTCAAAACACGTTCAATATTACAAGGGTAAGTATTATGTTTTTACCACTATTTGTGACGATTTAATGCCTCTACAAATGTATTTGTATATGTTGAATTGAAAAATTAAGGATATATAAAAAGAGTTATATCCCAGGTGTCTGGTTTTCACAAAATCTAAGATGAAATATAATACTTTCTTTGAATGTTTAAAAAGAAAATTGAAAGATTCAATACACATGCTCTCCAAAACCTCAAATGAAAAAGTACAACAAACATCATATAAAACAATTGCAAATTAAATTTCAAAATAAAAATCTTAATAATCAATATTTCTCCTTATTCAGATTAATATGCTCTGTTAAGTTAATTCAATATGGCAAAATGCTAGATTTTAATATAAGATATCATAGGACTGTTATATTCATAATTCCTTTTCATCAAGTCTGAATAAAAACAACCCATGCCCAAATCATAATCACAACGCAGAGTTAAAACTTACATGTATATACTTGACAAAACCCAATGTAACTGGGAACAACCAAAATTAATTTTTTGCGTGACACATTAAAGAAGAGAAGACGAGAAAAAATTCATCCAAACGACAGATAATGAAACTAATGTTTTGACAACAACTGGACAGTTGACTTTTATAATTAGTACCTTTTCGAAACACAAATGGTTTTTTGTCAATACTGAAACGTTCACTTATATCATATTTCTTTTTGGACATGTTACGAAAATCTACATTCTCTGCTATTTGTTCGATTAGTTCGTCACTATGGCTATATCCTAAATACTCGGAAATTTGTTTCACTCCTTTAACAGTGTCCTGAAAATAGATATATCATTGAAAATCAAAACGTTTTCGATAAATTATCTATCGCTTTAGTTCGCATTCAGAAATCATATATGTCCATATTCTTGCATTTGGCAAGACTTTATGCAGAAGCAGAACCTTGTTAAATCTGGAAAGAAGACTGTCGCCAAATCATTCAACTTTACATACAGTTCTGTCTCTTAACAATCCTAAATTTTGAGACTATGTGAATGCCATCTATCCTAGTGTGATTAAAATAGAAGATACGGCTGATTCCTACAGTCTGCTTTATATTTAGACTTATACCTGAATTATGACGCCCACGAAAGGCTACATTTGAATCTTTATGAAAAACAATAATTATTTTTTCTATTGTCAACTTTTCCTGTTCTATGCAGCAATATACCTGCTTCTTCTGCTTATGATGTATTTGTTTCCAAATTAATACGCTAAGATAGACCTTGTTCCCACTATGGGGACTTTGTTCAACGAAGCAGGTTGCTTGCACATTAATTCGTGACCCAGGAATATTGTAAGCCTGAGCTTATCAAAAGGCCTTCAAACATGTTTATGGCCGCCATTACAATATTGTTGATAACTTTGATGTCTCTGTGTTCAAAATTGTCCTGGGTATATTTGACATGGCAGTTACATATTCCTTTCACCCAATTTTGAATACACACATGGCGGGTGTAGCTAGCTAAATAGGAGGTACTTGCCTTCAAAGAGCACCCGGTCCCACTTCCCTGGTGAAAGTTCACGTGTCTAACCTAAATTCTTTATTTTATGATTTTATTTTCTTTATTTCTAAAATTGCACAAAGTAATGTTTCAAAAATGTTTTCATGAATTACCCTAAAAGGTAGATATGTAACAGTGGTTGAAGAAAAACTTACGCGTTTTAAATCTTCGTAAAATAAAGTCAGCACATTCAAACCTGGATTATCCATTTTCACCGCTTCCCATCCTTTCTCATACTCAAACCAAGTACCATAGATGACTGTAAATGAAATGAAAAACGCAATCTAAATCTTAAAACATGTATTTTGGAGCAACCAATGAAATAACAAATAAAATAAACCGATAAAACAATCCCGATTTTTGACTTCCATAACTAAATTACCAATCGAAGACAGGTTTTGCCATAGGAATACTCGTTCAGCAAAGGCATATTTATAAAGGCATTGAATGCAAAAGCAGATTCTTTTCCAAAAAATTAGTTTTATGAATTTATCTTACTGTGTGCGTGCGTGGAAACACTGACCTACATGAACAAAATGAGCCAGTAATGAAAAAAATATTATTCTATACAATATGTTTTCTTTAAGATAAACTAAATTTCATATTAGTATTAGCAATTGTGTACTGCAAGATATTTTGAAAAACGGAATAAATAGTGCCGTCCTATCCAAATCGGTACAACATAATACTATAAGTGTGCCATTTTCATTTCCGATATTCGAGAATTACAAATACTTAATGGAAAAAACTAAAAATCTACAAAACTTTAGACAGTATAGAATCGGCTGCCAATGTCATAGTAGATTCTAAGCCAATGTATTCAAACTAGTGTTGCTTGCAAGTGAAAAGCAAATAGCATATGTTAGTTAAATGTCAAACAGATCTCTACGGAAAGAAGAGTATCGAATCCGAAGATCTGGATTAATCCTAGATCTGGTTATATTAACTTTTTATCAATGCCTCCCCAATTTAGTGCATTCCAAAAACTCCGTTGTTTTTATTCCAGCTCATCTATACAGGTACAGTATAGTACATGTCATAATGCATGCTTGAGCATCAACAAATCACATTTCAATCTTGTTGAAGTTTTAACTTTCAAAAGCTCTTGCTTAAATTTTGACTGCTCCATACAAATAACTAGTCGTTTTTTATTTCCGGTTCCAACGCTTACCATTCTGGAGCATCCGTCCCTGGTGGAGGTTCAAGTGTTTAACCTAATTTGCTCAATTTTTAAGAAAATTTATTTTGATATAAGATTGTGATTTGGACACGGATTAGTATGTTTGGATACGATTACAAAAATGCAGTTCCAATGTTAATGTTCAGAATTAACATGAACAATTAAGTTTTATTTGTTTGATATAATCATGCTCGTTACATGTCGACCAACCCTAGGCTTATCAAGGCACTTAACCTTTTTCTGGCCGTCACCATAGTATTATTGCATTACAGTATTGTTGATGTATCTCTGTCTTGGTTTACAATAGATGTCCCATACTTCCATGTTCTTTCACACAATTTTAGCTGCTAAACAGGAGATGCTTACCCTTCCGGAGTACCCAGCCTCTCTTCTCTAGTGAAAGTTCACGTGTCTAAACTAACTTGTAAGTTCAAAAGTTCTTACTTTGCTTCTGGATTGTAAATCGGACATAGCTATAGATCGTTATGTTTGTTTTTGACTTAAGAAGAATCTATACTTACTGTTATTGATATACATATGAAAATAATCCCCCAAGACATGGTTATGGCACCGACATGTAGATCCTTTTGTAAATGATGGTAATAAGATACAGCCACGTCTTTGGGGTTTCTAATAACATGTATTGTTTTGGCATTTATTTCAAAATGTTTCCGTGGTAGCATGCGGAATGGTAGATGGGAATTAAAACTTCTTGGTGATTGCAGTTGATCTAGTTGATCGAATGATTCTTTTTCTAGAAATAAACCTGCCTTTGTCTTCTTAGAATATACAGCTTTTCCTGAAATTATCTCTGCCACTATTTCAGCAACCCAATGTGTACCTTTGTAAATAAAATTTAAAAAAAAAATATTCGCAGATACGTACTTAATGTTTTTACTCTCGGTGATATGTAAACAGAAAATTTTGCTTGCACGTATATATAAATTTTCTATATAAAGACTATAGTCTGTTCTCCATACAGAGGATATCTGGCTGATAATTTTCATGAAGTTATTACAATATTCTAAAAAGATTAATAAAATTTTAAACTTTACAGACAGATTAAAGAGTCATTTGGGACTAACGTAGGTATAAAATAAAATTATAATTTAATTCGATCCTTTTCTATGAGGTAATTAAGAATTTGTACTGCATTACATTTGGACTTTTCTGTGATTTATTTGCTTAATAGAAACCTATAGAGGAAATCATTTTTTTTAGGTTTTGTCGGAATTTATTGACCAGTCAGTTCAATATATATTTCAATATCAATATAATACATATATATTTTGTAGACAAACATTTTAATTATCGATATTGATTTGCATTAGGTTTTATCACCATCCTGTCACATTTTAATACAAAAATAAATTAACGCAATGTAATTATCTAGAGGGAATGCAAATTATTGACAAAATAAAACTAAAATAGATATATTCTTTTATATGCCTATTGCCGAAAGTTGATATTTAATTTGTTTTTAAATCAACTGGTAACAAAATATATTTTTTAAAGAATGATGTTACAGTCACAACATACAATGAGTAAATCCATTAAAATATCAATTTCTATTATTTTTTTAAATTCCAAAATTTAAAAAAAACGTCTTTTAAAATACTAAAATTTTACTAATCTCCTCCTCCCTGTTTCTACACATACATCAAAGGTTTACTGCTCTCACTCAAACATCAAATGAGCTTTCACTCAATACCTCCAGCTTATAAAAATAATCAAGATAAAATTAGAAGTACCTTCAACTCTTAAAATGCGGAAATACTAATCAAAAAATTATTCATGTAGTGACATGAGTTGTCATTAGAATATTATTAAAACATACAAATCTCCTGATAAAACTTAAAACATAATCAAAAATTGTCTTTTACACATTAAATTGTCCGCAAAGTGAACATTATCTTTTATAACACACACACACACACACACAATATTACCTGATTTTGGATATGTACATAAGAGTATATCATCCATGCGGGATTCTAGGTTTTTGATTGCGGATATTTTCTTTTCAGCGTCGATCATAAGTTCTCGGAATCCGGGAAGAAGAATTCCATCATAAACTGGAAGATTTTCTAGTGGTGTAACCGGAATGTCGCCAAAGTTGACTGGTTCTCTGAGATTGTCTGACATTGTGTATGCTTGGTTACCAAACACACCAGATAATAATAAGCAAATTGATATACATTTTAACCTTACATCCTACCACAAGTGACGAAATATGAAAATGAAAATGACATAACGACGTCTGTTGACGGTATTCTATTTCATATATTTTGTTATCTATACTATAAACACTTGCCAGAAGAACCGTCTTATGTATCTGGACGGGCATTCAATATCAAACGACAGAAAAGATCTAATTACGGTGAACCTTCTTCTTGATATATTATCTGTTAAAGCAAAATACTATCATTTGAAGTTGGATAAAACATATCTATGATAATATAAACTAGTTTAGCTAGAAAATTCATCAGCTGCTAAACAATTCATTTCTTCAAATGCAGTGACGCACCAATTTACTTGCGGTAACACGAAAAAATACAAAAATGATGCAACAGCCAAATACTGTAAAATTTTAGTCACGCAGAACATTTTTCTCTATTTTAATATTGATCTAATTCTTCAAATTCTAATTTTCAGTCACAATATGTTGACTTATATCGATTGGGTATGGTCAGGAAAAGTGAAAAAACGCAACACGGAAAACACCGAACTTCTACAAGCGAAATTTTCTGGGATCTCCTCCAAGTTTAATTTGATCCTAGGCGATGTAAGATGCTGTAATCTCTGAACATAGTAGGACATGCTGGTTTAAAAACAGAATTAAGTTCACATTTTTCTGAATCCAAAACATTTCCACTAATTGCACAACCAGTGGTCCTTGCATCGGATATAATCATTTCATTTAAAAAAATCTTTAGGTTTTTTCCTGCTCTTTTTGTTAATACCACGTAAAGTTAAAGAATATAAAATGAAAACAAATACTGTAATTTTTATTTTCCTTAAATTTATTAAACGCCAAGTTTGACTGATATCAAGTAAACGCGCAGAGTTTGTTCTCGTAAGTAACTATTTTACAAAGGTTATTCTTAATTCCGAATTTTTCATTTTCTTTTTATACAATGCGTCAATGTTTTCATTCTGAGCAACTTTAAAATAATTTCTCCAATCATCAATTTCTCCTACAAAAAGGGAAAGAAACACAAAACTTTATATCCTCGGTTCAATTTTGGTACAATATGCATGCCTCATTACAAAATATGTTCAGAAAATGAAAACTTTAAAAAGAAAGTTGAAAATATAAAATAAAATATATATGTCATCAGAAATCTTCAATAACTTCAATAATATCAAACCTCAAATTTCAATACCATATATAAGAAATAAATCGATTGGGTTTAATGTTAAGGGTTTTCCAAACGGTGCTCTTTCGTGTAAATACTCACAAAGAGATAAATTTCAGGCAAAATTGTAATAGTATTTATCAAGTGCAAATATATCATTGAAACGCACTTGTGACGACATCTGATTGATTTTTGGTTGATATTTGTATATAGGTTTTAAAGGTGATATTTTTAATTAAAAAATTGGTACTTAAAATCCATAAACTATCCCTAAACTATTCCATTTAATTTTGCAAGTTAACATATTTATCTAAACAGTGGTTTTCACAATTACCCGATTGTCGATGTACAACAATGTTTAGGCCACAAACAGTCTGTGATAACGTGCTCTTATTTAATGTTGACCGTATTGTCAGCATTGTATTATATTGCAGCGTTTAGAAAACGACAAATGCCTTTTCAAATTAATAAACGAAAGTAAAACATTCAAATTAATAAATAAATATAAAATATTTAAAATAATTATTTAAGAACTAAAGTATTTTAAAAGAGTATTTGAAAAATACTGATGCAACTGACAAAAATGCCATTTACAATAAAAAAAAACAACCAGGAAATCACAAAAATATGTTATTGACAGAAACTACAAACCGAGACAAGTCCAGAAAATTACATTTTGACACCAACAACTAAAAAATATATAATACTGGGCTTTTCACAGGCACTTTAATTGTTTTTAAGGGTATAAACTTTTTACAATTATCACCTTTTCCATGCATAAATAGTTTTTTGTCAATACCGAAGCGTTCAATTATATTGTTTATATCATATTTCTTTTTGGACAAGTTTCGAAAATCTACATTTTCTGCTATTTGTTTGAATGTCTCGTCGCTATGTTTATATCCTAAATATTCAAAAATTTTCTCCGCTCCTTTAACAGTGTCTAAGAATAGAAATATGCATAGTTCTATGTTCCATTAACTCAATTTTGATCGCATATGTGACTGATGTAGCAAGCTAAACAGAACGTACCTTCCCTTTCGGTCTCATTTCCCTGGTGGATGTTCATGTGTCTAGCCTAACTTGTCAGTTTCAAGGTTTTACTTTGAATCTGAATTGTGATTCGGATATGGATTAAAATGTTTGTTTTTGATATATAATGGAAAATCAATGACAACAATTTTCTATAAATTATCTACTACCTTCCTTCGCATTTAGCAGTCATAAAATCCTAGAGTCTCGTATTTGACAAAAGTAAGTAGCCACAAAAAACTTCTTTGAAATATTAAAACATTTCTCTTCACTCCACTATTAGTTTTTTCAACATTTAAAGAAGTTAGTGAAATAATTTCATTTGATGTCGGGGTATTCCCAACCCCCCCAAGATTTTTCTAAATCGTCTATACAACTACGTAGTTCGGAGAAAGGCAGATTCACCTATCATTAGCAACGAAACTGGCATGTACAATAATGGCATATTACAAAATTTTCGTGGAAAGGCATAATTAAAGGTATGCAAATTTCGTATATATTATACACATATTCATATTTTAATTACCATATTGTCATTTTGCTGCTGGGTAAAATGTGAAATTCCTCAAAAACCAATGTATACTCCATTATGCAAATTGCTTCCTTAGCTTAATTTGGTAATATATATTTTGGTCCTTTGGGAATTTTTTCACCATCATGAAAACATTGGGGTCGTACAATTTTGGTCCAAGCACTGCTGATGAGGAATTGTATTTCGAAATGACCGTCTAGCGTGCAAAATTAAAACTGGTATAATATGTAATTTGATCCCTTGCATGGGGCACACACCATTAACATCGCCTTCAAGGCAAAATGTTCTCTATCTTCAAGCAAATTCACAAAATCATTGTACATAACATTGACCATCCGTCAAGATTTTTCTCGTTTCAACATCTTAAAAATACTTCGACTAACATAATATTGGCACCAGCACTACTGATGAGGAATTTCATTCCGAAACTGTCGTCTAGTGCATCAAAATCATAACCGGTTTAGTAATAAATAAAAATAACTTTACAGATGAATTTGCACTAGGTATTGATTTATTAGCAATAACAAATTAATTGTTTAGTGTTAATTTTGCAGCACTAGATGGCCGTTTGCGCATAATACAAAGATTTTACTTTTGCTTTGCTTTGCTTTTCATGCTAATATCCTCTTGAAATGCATAAACATTTCCAAAATGTTTTCATGAATTACCTAAAAGGGAACAAGTGTAACAATGTTTGACAAAAAACTTGCTCGCTTTAAATCTTCGTAAAATATAGTCAGCATATTTAAACCTGGGTCCTCCCTTTCCACCGCTTCTCATCTTTTCTGATACTCAAAGAAGACACCAAAGACCTCTGTAAATGGAATGAAAGAGCGAAAATATGAATCTAAAAAACGTTTTTCGAAGCAGCCAATAAAATAACAAAAAACTGAAACATTTAAAATCCATGGACAAATCACATGACAAATGCCATGGGATCACCGATAATAAAATTCACGACTTTAGACTTGCATAATTAAACTATTTATTGATGAAAGGTGTTTCATAAGGTTAACTATGTTCATAAGCCATGGAAGATTTGAAAATGCATTTTGTGCTGTATATGCGTTTAATTAGTTTTTCTTACTGACTTCAACGGTTTATGTATGGTCTGTTTGAAGCAATGTTTCTTTTGGAAACACAGACCTAAGCGATGGTTGAAAAGAAATATTTTTAGGGAGCAATGCATGCTTGAGCATAAATTGCTCAAGTTTTATATTGAAATTAAAAAAAATCTCTTGCCTAAATTTGACTGCTCCGGGTAAGAAAATTCATTTAAAAGAATTAGTAGTTTTTTTTATTTTCGGTTGAAACGCTAACCATTCTGGAGCATCTGGTCAAACTTTCCTGGTGACAGTTCACGTGTTAAACTAAATTCATCAGTCAACTAAGTCTATTTTCATTTGTGATTGTGATTTATACTTGGATTAGTATGTTTTTATATGGTTATAAAAACATGTCCATGTTCAGATTTATTTTATTTATTTGATATAATCATTCTTGTTACATGTCGGCCAATTTGGTTTAAATCCAGCCTAGGCTTATCAAGGCCCTAAAAAATTTTGAGGCCGTCATCACAGTATTGTCAATAAACTTGATGTGTCTGTCCCAAAGTTTGCTATGGATGTATTTACACGTTCTATAGTTCCATGTTTCTTATACAGTTTTTATTACACACGTGGTGGGTATAGCTAGCTACACAGGAGGTGCTTACCCTTCCTTAGCACCCGGCCTCACTTACCTTGCAAAAGTTCACATGTCTAACCTAACTTGTCAGTTCAAAAGATTTTACTTTGCCTCTGGATTGTGATTTGGACGTAAATCAGTGTGTTTGTTTTTGACTTAAAGAGAATTATGACATATTGTGATTGATTTCTTATAACATGTATGATTTTGGCATTCGCTTCAAAATGTTTCCGCGGTAGCATGAGAAATGGTCCATGAGAATTAAAACTTCTTTGTGATGGCAGTTTAACTAGTTTATCATCGCGTGATTCAGCTTCTAGAAATAAACCTGCCTTTGTCTTTATAGCATATCCACCTTTTCCTAAAGATATCCCTGTCATTATTCTACCGTCGCAATATGTACCTGTGTAAAAAAGTTCAAGGAAACACATATTCGTAGATACGTACTTAATGTTTTTACTCTCGGTGATATGTAAACAGAAAACTTTGCTTGCACATATATATAAATTTTCTATATAAAGACTATAGTCTGTTCTCCATACAGAGGATATTTGGCTGATACTTTTTATGAAGTTATTACAGTATTTTAAGAAGTTTAATAAAATTTCTAACTTTACATGCAGTTTAAAGAATTATTTGGGACTAACGAAGGTATAAAATAAATCATAGTTTTATTCGATCCTTTTTATGAGGTGATTGAGAATTTGAACTTCATTAAATTTGCACTTCTCTGATTTATTTGCATAATAAAACATACAGAGGAAATCATTTTTTATAAACCGATCAGTCAGTTCAATATATATTTCAGTACCAATATTTATATCAAATTTTGTAAACGAACGTTTTAATTATTTATGTTGATTTACATAAGGTTTTACCACCATATTGTTAATCACATATTGATACAAAAAAATAACGCATTGTAATAATATGTAGGAAATGCAGATTATTGACAAAACAAAACTATAACCAATATAATTTTATAAATGTTTATTAATATTTATTTTTTTTTAAATTAACTGATCACAAAATACAGGTTTTTTTTAAATGATGTCACAGTCACAATATATACTAATTTTAACACAATGAGTAAATCCATCAAGATATCAATTTCCAAAATTCAAAAATTTGATAAATGTCCTTTTTCCTGTCTCTACACATATATCAAACTCTTACTCCTCCCACTCAAACATCAAAGGAGCTCTCATTACCTGAAGCTTATAAAAATATTCAAACTAAGAATATACGTAAATAAGATATTTTACGTTCAAACGTTATAATCGAAAATTTATTCAAGTACTGACATGAGTTGTTATTAGAATTTGATTAAAATATACAAATCTCCTGATAAAACTTACCACATCTTGTGATACCACAAACTTTTACACTTTAAATTTACCATAGACTAGTCTTTTATACTTGAAAGTGAATGTTATCTTCTTTTATCACACACACAGACACACACACACACACTATTACCTAATTTTGGAAACGCAAATAACAGTATATCATCTATGCGAGATTCTAGGTTTTTAATTGCAGTTATTTACTTTTCAGTGTCGATCAGTAGTTCTGGGAATCCAAGAAGAAGAACTCAATCATAAACTGGAAGTTTATCTAGCGGTATAACCGGAATGTCACCATTAACGTATTCCATCTGATTTTCCAAAATTGTGTACACTTGGTTACCAGACACACATAATAATAAGCAAATACCCGAGTACATTTGATATATATATTAACCTTACATCCTACCAGAAGTGACGAAATATGAAAATCAAAATGATATAACGCCGTCTTTCGACGTTATTCTATGCCATATATTTTGTTATCTATAGAATAAAACACATGTCAGCAGAACCTAATGTATTCTGATCGGAATTCAATATCAACAGAAAATAACAGTTAAATTTTCAGCTCATGTAATAAAGTAATTTATGCAAAAATATTTATTCCGTTTTAATCCATGGAACCAATAACTACAACCAAAAATCGCCATAAAAGACGAAGTAGTAATAGAGTTGTACGTCTGAATCCGTAAAGTTCACTTATATCGATTTTGTACGGTCAAGGAAAGTGAAGAAAACCGTAGTACTCAGGAAAACACCGAAATTTGACAGCAAGATTTTCTTGGACCTACTAAAAGTTAAACTTGACCCTAGGCGTTGAAAGGCGCTGCAATCTCTGAACTGATAATATAACATCTGTAGAACACACTGGATCACAAACAAAATAAAGTTCACTTTTTCTGGATCCAAAACCGTCCCACTAATTTCACAACCAGTGGTCCTTAAATATGGAATATAAAAGTTTCATTAGAAAAAACTTAATGTTATTTTCTGCTCTTTTTGTTATTACCAAGTAAAGTTAAAGGATATAAAATAAAAAAACAAGTAGTGTGATTTTTATTTCTAAAATTTTTTTCAACGACAATTAGTTAAAATTATCACTCGTAATCCTTGCATGTTCAAAAAACTAAAATGAAGCTATTTAAGAAACACTAATTGGTTTAAATTTTCAAGCACAAATGCTTTCAAGTAAAAGCACAGAATTTGTTCAAGTAGAAAGAAAAGAAAATTGGTTACAATTTTGCATAAGTTATTTTTAATTTGTAGTCCTTCATTTCCGTTTTATACAATTCGTCAAACATTTCATTCTGTGCAACTGTAAAATAATTCTTCCAGTCACCAATTTCTCCTACAAAAAGAGAAAGAGACACAAAACTTCATATCCACGCTGCAATTTGGTACATGTTTAATAACAAAATATGTTACGAAATGAAAACTTTGAAAAAAGGAGTTGAACACTAAAATAGGTATGTCATCAAAAATCTTCAAAACCTTCAAAAATTTCAAATCTCAAATTTTAATCTGATATATAAGACATGAAACAATTTTGCAAAAATGTCAATTTTTTTAATATGGAAACCAGTCGGTTTTGTTGTAAATTAAAACAATGAGAAAATTGATTTCAGAATAAAATGAATGAAACTGTATTTTTAAGTGAAAATATATCATTCGAAGTAAAAATGACAACTGATTTGTGGTTGATATTTATACAAAGGTTTTAAAGTTTGTATTCATTTTTAAAAAACTGTTTCTTAAAATCCCTTAATTATGCAATTTTATGTTTTAAGTACATATATTTATTAATAGACTTTCCTGGGTGTTCCGGTTGCCGATTTACAACCATCTTTCAGCCACATATGGTCTGTGATTACCTTCTCTTAATTAATGTCAGCATTCTATAAAATTGCGGTATATAAAGAATAATAAATGCCTATCTAAATTTGATGTCTATGTTCAGGATTGCCTTGGATAAATTTGACGTCCAATAGTTCCATGTTCCTTTTACACAATTTTGATTACACACGTGGCTGGTGTAGCTATATATACAGTAGATGTCTACCCTTCCGGAGCGACCGGCCTCACATCTCTGTGGACCTGACAGGTCAGGTGAGACATGAGGACTTCCACCATAGAAGTGAGGCCGGGTGCCCCGGAAGGGTAAACACCTCCTGTTTAGCTAGCTACACCCGCCATGTGTGTAATCAAAATTATGTGAAAGGAACATGGAACTTTGGGACGTCAAATATGTCCAGGGCAATCCTGGACACAAAGACATTAAACTTATCAACAATACTGTGATGACGACGATAAAACTTTTTAAGATCATTGATACGAGTAGGTTCTGTATAAATTCTGCTTCATAAGAATCAAGAAGCAAATCAGCAAGCAATGGTGCACAGTTTGTACAAATTGGTAAACCGATTTTTTGCTAGGAAAGTGTATTAAATATTATTATTATATTTAGAAGATATATGTAGAGAGACAGTAACATCTTGACACCAAAATATAAAATACGAGGCTTTTGACAGTCACGGCAGTTGTTTTTTTAAATGAGTATAAATTGGACTTACCTTTTCGAAATATAAATGGTTTTTTGTCAATACTGAAATGTCCACTTATATCATATTTCTTTTTGGACATGTTACGAAAGTCTACATTCTCTGCTATTTGTTCGATTAATTCGTCACTATGGCTATATCCTAGATACTCGGAAATTTGTTTCACTCCTTTAACAGTGTCCTGAAAAAAAATATTATTGAAGTCAATAACAATTTTCTATACATCATGTATCCCCTTCCTTCACATTCGGAACTCATAAATGTCTATCTTGTTGTCTTGGACAGTAGTAAGTTGCCACAGAAAAGTCTTGTGTTTAAAACATTGCATTTTTTCTTTTACTTCATTCCAGTTTCATTTTTTAACAATACAGGTTACCGAAATAATTCTATTTCATAGTGGATAACCCCAACCCTTACATAATCTTTTTACTAGCCGTCAATACAATTATGCAGCCATAATGGCATGAGAAATAATAAAATGTGACAAAACTTTCTAAAACCATATGTAAACATAAAGCTCTAATCAAAACAAGTAAAATATATGTAATGTGTTTTGTCTAAACAAATATAAAACTGTTTTAGATATTTGATTTGTATATAACATTAGCGTTATTTTTAAACTTCTTTGCAACATACAACATAAACATAACTACCAAGGCCATAATTACTTTAAATGATCAGACAGGATTAACTATAAGTCGAGACAAAAACGAATTTTCAAAACATTTTTCAAACTTGTACTTTAATTTATACTTCAAATCTAGTTTTAATTTATCATCAATTTTTCTTATTTCATCTTAAAATGTTTTTTTCAGAGCAGCACATATGAGGAATTTTATATAGTGTAGTAATGTAGGATTAGTAATAAATAACGTACGTATAATACCACAAATATATCGTTTGTTGTAGAAACACTTACGCGTTTTAAATCTTCGTAATATAAAGTCAGCACATTTAAATTTGAGTTCTCCCTTTTCACTGCTTCCCATCCTTTATGATACTCAAACCAAGAACCATAGATATCTTAAGATGAAATGGAAGAACGGAATCAACATCTTAAAAATCCATAATAGTGAAATAACAAAGCAATCGAAACATCTATTGCCGAATCAGCAAAACAAAACAAAAAAAACCCGCATGGGATGACCAATAATAACATTTCCCGACTTTGGACTTGTCTAATTGAACTGAACTACATATCGAAGACATGTTTTCATGTTCAGCAAATATACATTTGTAAATAAAAAAGGAAATTATTTTGTTTAAGTGTTTGGTGTATTTTTCTTACTGTCTGCAACGTTCTATTTATTATTTGTTTCTTAAGTACACATAAGTGTGCATGCAAAGAAACACTGACCTAAAGTGTGTTCGAGAGGTCACATTTTTGGAGAAATAGTAACAAACTAGCTACACAGATTTCTGTGGAAAGTAGAAAATCGTATTCAAAGATCAGGATTCGCCGAAATGTGTTTATGTTAACGTTTTATCAACTCCCCCTTAACGTGACATTGTCTAAAGAACCTGTGATATTTCTTCTAGCCTATCTATAGGAGTTCAGTAAAAATTAAACTGCTTGAGCATCAACCTCCCACTTCCAATCTTGTAAAGTTTTTTTTCCAAAAGTCATTGCTTATTTAAAACAATAAGAGGTATCTTGTTTCCGATTGGAACGTTGACCCAGATAGTAATGATTTCGTGAGATAACTGATACGACAAAAAAGAAATGTGTAAACATAACCCAATCCGATTCAGAGACATTATAGTTTTAACAACTACAAAATACATTTTTCTGTTCAAGACCTACTCATCATAAACTATACAGTTGCATTGTTCAGAATTGACATGAACCATTCAATACTTTCTATTTTACGTTGACTAATTTTTTTCAAAATCGCTTTATTATTCCCTTAAATTATACATACTGTTATGTATATACATTCGAAGATAATCATCCCAAGGCATGTTTATCGCACCAATACGTCGACCTTTTTGTAAATGATGGAAGAAGGATACGGCAACATCTTTTGGGTTTCTTATCACATGTAGTATTTTGGCATTCATTTCAAAATGTTTTTGCGGTAGCATACGGAATGGTAGATTTGATGTAAAACAACGTGGGGATGACAGCTCAACTAGTCGGTCGAATGATTCAGCTTCTAAAAATACATCTCCCTGCGACTTGTTTGAATATTCAGCTTTTCCTGATATTAACTCTGCCACTATTTCGGAAACCCAATGTGTACCTATTTGAATATTTTTTGATAAAATAAAAAATTTGAAGGAAGCAAATCTTAGTCAATATGAGTTAACTTATACATAACAAAAACACAAACATACCATGCTCAAATCACACTATTAAAAGCAAAGTACTTCTTTAATAAATAATAATATCATTAGCAATAACACGTTTATAGGCACAACTGATAACATGTTTTTAAAGCGCTGACGTGTTCCAGTTAAACATCCAGGAAGGGTTGACTAAAACAACAAAAATACTGCCCAATAATCACGAGCAAATCTATGTAAAATTTTTAAATTCACTCACAGAGCTTTGTGACATTATAACTGCTTCATGTGACAGTACAAATCGTTGTACAGCTTTTGTCCAATGAAAGTAACTGCAACATTTTTACATTAGGCGTTTTCATATAATATATCACGTTTTTAAACGAAAGATTGATCTGGATTTGCTTTGAATTATTGTTTGTCATATTTTATTTGTTTTCTGCATTATAAACATCTGGTTATATACAAAAAATGACAGAAGACATACTCAAATGCAAGCCAATTCAATTTTACCCGATTTAATTTAGTTTTCATTCCGTTTTAAGACTTTAAAAGGTACAACATTCGACATATAGCTTAGACATTACCTTAATATACCCAGTAGACAAATCTCTCTCTCTCTCTCTCATTACCTGATTTTGGATAACAACATAACAATATATCATCAATTCGGGATTCTAAGTTTTTGATTGCAGTTATTTTCTTTTCAGTGTCGATCAGTAGTTCTGGAAATCCTGGGAGAAGAAGCCCATCATAAACTGGAAGTTTATATAGCGGTACAACCGGAATGTCTTCATAATCGCCTTGTTCTCTGAGATTGCATGACATTGTGTACACTCGGTCCATACATTCACGCCCTTACATATAGCAGATATAACGGAATACGAAAAGTGTTTTAACACATAGCCACATGTCGGTGATATTCAATATCGTCTCCGATACAAATATATATACCTCAAGGTATCCATTTTCTTAAAATCAAACATCAATATTATTTTGCTAGGTTTTACATAAAATAAATGTGAACAGTAGATATTGTACTATTTTTACGTGTTAGTAACTATAGTTTCACCCACAAATTGTATTAAATGTATATGTATTTTTCTATGTCCTACCTCTTTCTAGTTTTTGTGAATTTCATGACACTTTGCTGGTCACACGGTGGCATTATAAAATCCATATCGGATTTGGCCTATGCCATATCTATTCAGTATGAGAGTCATTTCCCCTTATGTACGTCAATAGCAGCCACTAGTAATTTCTCATCCAGAACGACTCTCTGGTCTCCGTCTGCGTGTATGGTTGTGTACATGCATCCACTGTAGTGTTTTGATGATCAGTAGAAAATTTAATTGTTACGCAATTTGTGGATGACCTAATATGGTTTATACAGGACTAGGTAGTTCCATATCGGAAGACGGAGAAATGTATAAACTGTATTAGGTTATCAACAATCTATGTATTTTATGGTATCAGCCAAATACCCCATTTACTCTTTTCATTTTTGGGCTACATTTTTTTAATCAGCTTTTTTAAGCTATTAATATTTTCTCAAAATATATGTCGTTGATTAATTAATTATTTATTTATTTATTTTTATACCAAGCACTAAGAATGTGTTATAGCCATCATATCAGTATTTATTTACACAATTTTGATTACACATAATTGTTACTAGCTAAACAGGAAGTGCTTACCCTTTCAGAGCACCCGGCCTCACTTCCTTGGTGGAAGTTCACGTGTCTTACCTAACTTGTCAGTTCCAAAGTTTTTACTTTGGTTCTGAATTGCTATTCGGACCTGGATAAGTATGTTTGTTTTTTATTATAGGTATGATCTATCATCTAGGCATATTTGTCGTCAAAAAGTACTACATTTTTTAGTTCCAGTTTTGATTCACGTGCCGTTGTAGCTATCTACACAGGCTGTGCCTACTATTCCGCAACATCCGGCCTCTCTCCTGGTGGAAATGAACATGTATAAGTAAATACATCAGTTTTAAAAATTCTTTGAGATTGTGATTTGGATATTGACTAATTCTACATGTGTTATGGCAATGAATATCTGCAGAACAACTGCTGTAGTTAGATATGTTTGAAACAGAGACATTCTATTTCATTTTATCATATAGAGTTGCGGTTTTGATTGTACCTTTAACAACCTGTTTAAAGTCAGTGTTGTATCTATTTAATTGTGTTGAAAGGTACATTGTAAAATATTTAATATTACATCAAGGCGGGTTTATAAATGTACACTTACAAGGGATATTCAATGTTAAACGCCTTTTCAGTGGCCTGTAGTACAAAGCCTATATACGCATATTTATATATATAGTGTTAAATGTGAGAATATATTATCAATATTAAAGTAGCAACTAGATAATCACTCACAAGATGGCTGGTGAACTTATTCTGCTGATTTATCAAATTCGGTAACCTGAGAAAGCAAATAATATGGTAAATGAAAAAGTTTAAGAAATCAAAGTGATGTGGTGCATCTCCCTAAAAGAGTAAGCATTTAATATAATGTGTTTTTTCCATTTCATACCGACCAAACAGACACATGTATGATTTGTGATTTGTCGGGTCAATTAGCTATATGATATGCAAAAAACATATTATAAAATGATATACGACGTGGCGAATTTAGGATTTATGAAAGAAAGATAATGTAAAATCAAGATTTCATATAGCAGTGTTATAACTTAGTTTTCGTCCAAAAAAAACAATTTTACGACAATGTTTTGCACTGCTTTCTTTGTTCTTCACAAATAGATACAACAAAGTATTGTATACCCATCATTTAACTTTCAACATTAATCGCAAATACATGTTGGACAGCGCAAGAAGAAATCATTTTATGTTGTACAACTGATACTGTAATATGATAACAGGTTCCATTCTTACGTTAACACTGCTTAACGGAAAACCATAGAAATGCTTGAACCAAAATTTTGAAACCAGTTCTTTTTTAAGATATTAAAAGGACCGAAATATATTTTAACAAAATCAGCTGGGGAAATACTTTAGGTTTTGAGGAATTTCAAATTTTAACTAGCAGCAAATTAAGACAATTGTATATTTCTGACAATAATACACAATTAATAACTGATTCGTTCAAGTTGTACAAAACAATTAATTAAGTATGTATTTAAGATTTTTTTAAAATTTTCTTCTGCATAACTATGACTAGTTATACTACGTAGCTGTAGAACACTCTCATTTAACCCCTGCAAATCTTTTTAACCGTGGATATTTCAAGACATTAACATTGTGGACATTTTATCTCGTCAACTACGACAAAAGATAATAGAATTACCCCTTTAATTGTACATAAAGTTTGTTTTTTACGTATCTTCAGGATGGTTTTGGTTAGAATGTGTGTGATACAGGGCATTGGGTTGACATGGTGGCGATAGTGTATGCTACGGATATCGACAAATGTCTTGATTGTCGAAATAGTTATTACGCATTAAATTGATTGTAGTCGGCGGAAACAACAACAGAAGAAAATAAATTTATAAGATGTTTTGAGCCTCTTTAAAGCTTCGCTAAATGCTTCTCAAAAGCCCTTTTTACTTTCAGGGTATATACCTTGGTTTGGTTGCGTACTAAAAATATTACAGGTACAAAAATCCGATATATTTCATGTCATAAAATAATTTATGCCAATGTATATATTTCGTTTTTATCCATGGAACCAATATTAACAACAAAAAACCGTTATAAAATACGAAGTAGTAATGGCGTCAAGTTTACTTATTTCGATTGTGTAGGGTCAGGCAAAGTGGAGAAAACCGTAGTACCCGGGAAAACAGCGAACGTCGACAGCGAGCTTTTCCTGGGATATGCTCCAAGATAAACTTGACCCTAGGCGTTGAAAGGCGCTGCAATCTCTGAACTGATTATATAACGTTAGTAGGACATACTGGATCACTAAAAAAATAAAGTTCACTTTTTCTGGATGCAAAACCTTCCGACTAATTTTACAACCAGTGGTCCTTAAATATCGGATATAAAATTTTTCATTAGAAAAAAGCTTAATGTTATTTTCTGCTCTTTTTGTTATTACCAAGTAAAGTTAAAGAATATAAAAGGGAAACAAATACACATAGTTTTTATTTTTTTAAATTTACTAAACACCAAATAGTTCAATTTTTCACACGTAATTCTTGCATGTTCAAAAAAACAAAATGAAGCTATTTAAGAACACTAATTGGTTTAATTGGTTCAAGCACAAATGCTCCCAAGTGAAAGCACAGAATTTGGTCAAGTAGAGAGGAAAGAAAATTGGTTACAATTTTGCATAGGTTATTCTTAATTTATAATCATTCATTTTCTTTTTATACAATTCGTCAAACATTTCATTCTGTGCAACTGTAAAATAATTCTTCCAGTCACCAATTTCTCCTACAAAGAGAGAAAGAGACACAAAACTTTATATCCACGCTTCAATTTCGTACATGGTAATAACAAAATATGTTGCGTAATGAAAACTTTGAAAAAGTGAGTAAAAAACTAATATAGGTATGTCATTAAAAATCTTCAATTATTTCAATAATTTCAAATCCCAAATTTCAATCTCGTATATAAGAAATCAAACGATATGCAAAAATTGCAATGTTTTCCATACAAAAAGCAGTCGGTTTGTTGTAAAATAAAACAATAAGAAAATTGATTTCAGAATAAAATCAATGAAACTCTATTTTTTAAGCGAAAATATATCATTCGAAGTAAAAATGACAGCTGATTTTTGGTTGATGTTTATACAAAGGTTTTAAAGTTTATATTTTTTTAAAAACAACTGTTACTTCAAATCCCGTAATTATGCAATTTTATGATTTACCTTTACGTATTTATTTATACATTGACTTTCCAGGGTCATCCGATTTTCGATTTACAACCATTTTAAGTCACATATGGTCTGTAATTACGTTCTATTAATTAATGTTTTCCGTATTGTCAGCATTCTATCATATTGCGATATTTAAAGAAAGATAAATGCGTATCTAAATTTCATGTCCCTGTGTCTAGGATTGCCCATGATATATTTGACGTCCCATAGTTCCATGTTCCGTTCCTTTCACACAATTTTGATTATAAACGTGGCAAGTGTAGTTAGCTAAACAGGAGGTGCTTAACTTTCTGGATCGACCGGCCTCAAATCCCTGGTGAAAGTTTACATGTTTAACCTAACTTGTTAGTTCCAATTTTTTTACTTTGCTTTTGAATTCTGATTTGAACATGGGTTACTCTATATGTTTGTGATTAATAAACGAAAGTAAAACACTTACATTAATAAATGAACATAAAATATTAAAATAATAATTCAAGAATAAATAAATGAGTATTTTGGAAGAGTATTTGAAAAATACTTATGTAACTGACAAAATATACTTTAAAATAACGACAAAAACCCAAGGAAATCCCAAAAATGTAAACCATTGACCTTGAACAAGACAAAGCTAAAGAGACAATGGCATCTTGACATCACTTTCTATAAGATATAAAATGCTAGATTTTTAACAGACACTCTAATTTTTTAAAAGGGTAAACATAGGATTTTCAATAAGTATTACCTTTTCGAAATATAAATGGCTTTTTGTCAATACTGTAACGTTCACTTATATCATATTTCTTTTTGGACATGTTACGAAAGTCTGCATTCTCCGCTATTTGTTCGATTAATTCGTCACTATGGTTATATCCTAAATACTCGGAAATTTGTTTCACTCCTTTAACAGTGTCCTGAAAAATAAAATCATTATTGAAATCAATAACGATATTTTTATAAATTATCCATCCCCTTCCTGCACACTCGAAATTCATTAATGACTTTCTTCTTGTATTGGACAGAATAAAGTAGCTACAGAAAAGTCTGTTTGTATATTACAATTTTTACTACATTTTATTTCAAAAGTACGGGTTAAATACCAAGGCCAAACCTACTTTAAATGTTCAAACAGGATTAACACATGTATTTTACATAACAATAAGTCGAGACAAAAACGAACTTATTTTAAAATCTGTACTTAAATTTGTACTTCAAGTATTAATTTTTCAACAATTTCTCCTATTTGAAAATCTTAAAAATGTTTTGATCAGAGCAGCACTGATGAGGAATTTTATTCCAAAACGATCGTATAGTGCTGCAAATATAAAACAGGTGAAGTACCACAAGTGTATAACATGTTATAGAAAAACTCACAAGTTTTAAACCTTCGTAATATATGGTCAGCATATTCAAATTCGGGTTCTTCTTTTTCGCCGTTTCCCATCCTTTCTGATACTCAAACCAAGTACCATAGATATCTGTAAATGAAAGAAAAAAAAGAAATCTAAATCTTAAAACAGCAGCCTTTGAAATGACAAAATGCTCCAAACATTTAAGGTCGAATTAGCAAAACAAAGCAAAAAGACAAACCCTATGTTATTACCGATAATATAATTCCCGACTTTGGACTTGCATAACTGAACTTCCTGCTACTGAAGACAGTTTTAAAAAGGAAAACTTTTCAGCACAGGTACATTTATAAATGCCTTGAGTGCAAAGGCAAATACTTTTGTATATGTGTTTTATGGCTTTTTCTTACTGACTACTAAGTTTTATTTATGTTTTGTGTCTACAGAACACTGAAGTGTGCTTGCGAGGAAACACTGACCTGTGTTCGGAAAGTCAAATGTTTGGAGAGAGAGTAACGAAACTAGATACCCGAAGATCGGAATTTGGTTAAATGCACTTGCGTTAATGTTTCATCAACTCCTGCCCCAAATGTGATCAAGGTAATATGTGGTTAATATTCAAGCTTATTTGTACAAGACCAGAAAAGTAAATGCGATTATGTCAGCTGGAGCATAGAAGTCCCAATCTTCTTGAAATTTTATGAAAACATTATGCTTCATTTTTGACTGCTTCCTTAAAACAAATAATTCGCATCCAGTTTCCGAATGGAAAGGTTTATGAGATAAACAGTAATGATTCTCTCTATATTTATGGACTGCTGGACATTTAATAACTGGGGATCTCAATATAATCGAGAACACTAAATTAAGGTCTTCACTTTTAAAAGGTCCTAAATTTGGAGAAGCTCAACCTTTTACTTGCTGACATAATTTCAGAATCGTCTTGCATTCTGTCGAAAAGTACGCTAGAAGTTGGGCTAAATAAAAAGATGTGGAGATTGTCACCTGATTTGACTGGATAAAGGTTTTAAGATCTTTTGTTAAAACGAGGATTTCCAAACTTAAAGGGTCTATCAGTACTAAACCGTCTACTGTACAGTCGTAAAAGATGGTCTTCAGTCTTATTCAGAAAAAAGTATATGTTACATCTGGTATCAAGCAAATATCGATTCTTAAAAAATCTAAAGAATTACTTGAACACCTTGCTTCTAATACTTTATCTTATGTAAAAAGTATACAAACATTTGATTTTTCTACACTTTACACTACTGACCCTCATTCTAAAATGAAAGAACGTCTTAAAGAAATTATTCACTTTTCATTCTTTTACAAAAACGGTAAGCCAAGATACAAATATCTGGTGCTGAACAGGGATTCTGGTTATTTTGTCAAGCACCATATGGATTCCAAACAAAAATATACTGAAGATATCGTAAAAATAATGTTGGAGTGTTTGATAGATTACATATTTGTTGTGTTTCAAAATATAATTTTCCAGCAAACAATCGGTATACCAATTGGTTAAATTTGAAGAGAAAAATGTCGCGAAATCATTCAACTTAACATGCAGATATATAGATGACGTTCTGTCTATTCACAATTATAAATTTGCAGACTATGTCAATGTCATCTGTCCTAGTGAGCTTGAAATAAGAAATACAACTGATACCCCAAGTTCTGCTTGTTGACTCAGTGATATTTCAAGCCTAGGCTTATCAAGGTCCTAAAAAGTTTAATGGCCGCCATTATAGCATTGTTTATAAGTTTGATGTCTCTTTCCAGGATGGTCCTGGATATATTTGACGTCCTATAGTTCCATGTTCCTTTTACACAATTCTAATTACACACGCGGCGGGTGTAGCTAGCTAAACAGGAGATGTTCATCCTTCCGGAGCACCCGGCCTCACTTTCCTAGTGGAAATTCACGTGTCTAACCTGACTTGTCAGTTCCAAAGTTTTTACTTTGCTTCTGGATAGTGATTCGGACATGGATTAGTATGTTTGTTTTTGATTATTGATACGACAAATACAAAACTATGTGAACATGAACACACGCTCAGACATAATAGTTTTTACCAACCAAAAAATAGATTTTATGGTTCAATCGCTACTTAACATAAACTATGCAGTTGCTTTGTTCAGAATTGACATAAACCAGTCAAAAGTGTTCATTCTATGCTTACGTATTTAAATTAAATATAGTTATCAACTTTTAAAGATACTTAGACATAACAGTTTTTACCAACCAGAAAATAGATTTTATGGTTCAATCGCTACTTAACATAAAATATCCGTTGCTTTGGTTAGAATTTACATGAACTAGTCAAAAGTGTTCATTCTATGCTGACGTTTTAAATTTAAATATACTTATCAACCTTTAATGATAAATAATACATACCGTTTGTTAAAAACATATGAAGATATTCCTCCCAAGGCATGTTTATCGCACGAGTACTTATTTTTTGTAAATGATGGAAAAAGGATACAGCCACATCTTTTGGGTTTCTAATAACATGTATAATTTTGGCATTTATTTCAAAATGTTTCCGTGGTAGCATGCGGAATGGTAGATGTGAAGCAAAACACCGTGCAACTGGCAGCTCAACTAGTCTATCGAATGATTCAGCTTCTAAAAATACATCTCCCCGCGACTTGTTTGAATATTCAGCTTTTCCTGATATTATCTCTGCCACTATTTCAGAAACCCAATGTGTACCTATTTGAATATTGTTTTTTTTATAAAATAGTATTTAAAGATAACAAATCTAAGTCAATGTGAGGTAAGTTTGGTATAACAGAAATTAAAATATAACATGTACAAGTCACACTCGCTAAAGCAAAGTATTTCTTAAGTTTATAATAAAATCATTAGCAACAAGACGTTTACATAGGCACAACTAATAATATTATAAATAAAATGCAAGTTAAATAAATTTTATCAGATTTGATTTAGTTTTCATATCGTTTAAAGACATTAAAAGGTACATAAATCGACATACAACTTACAAAGTATCCTTTATATGTCCAGGTGACAAATGACAAATCTCTCTCTCTCTCTCTCTCTCTCTCTCTCTCTCTCTCTCTCTCTCTCTCTTACCTGATTTAGGATACGCACATAACAGTATATCATCTATGCGAGATTCTAAGTTTTTGAGTGCAGTCATTTTCTTTTCAGCGTTGATCATTAGCTCTGGAAATCCGGGAAGAAGAAGCCCATCATAAACTGGAAGTTTATCTTTCGGTATAACTTGAATGTCGTCAAAGTTGCCTGCTTCTCTGAGGTTACCCGACATTGTGTACACTCGGTTCGTAAGCTGTAACACTAGATACTTATGTTTTTGTATCTTTGACTTTTAGATACAGCTTTCACGTCCTTACATATAGCAGGTAGAACGAAATATGAAAAGCATTTAAACACATCGCCATCTGTCGGTGATATTCGATATCGTCTCAGATACAGATATATGTAACTGAAAGTATCCATTTTCTTAAAATCAAAATCGCAATTAGTTGGCTAGGTTTACGTGAAGTAAATGTGAACAGTAGACTTTGTACTGTATTCACAGTTAGTAACTATAATTTCACATACGAATCGTTATTTAAGCATTTTTCTATATCTTACCTCTCATTAAATCTGTGAATTTCATTAAACTTTACTGGTCACCACGGTGACATTATAAAATCCATATCGGATCAGATCTATGCCATATCTTGCCAGTATTAGAATTATACCCCTTATATACGTCAATGGTGGCCGCTTGGTAAACAACGTCATTTATCAAAATTACTTAGTTACCCAAAATACCTTAATTACGTAAAATAAAATAGATATGGTGATATTGAAACAAAAATTTGATTTCCAGGGGATTGAAAGTGTAATTGATTCTTCGCGAAAGATTATTTTAGATGAAAAACTTGACGGATGTAACGAAATGTTTTTGCTATATAATAAAAGGGTTATTCAACTGATATTGTGAAATATTGTCCCTCGTTGAAGACTCAAAATTTGCACTCGCAAGCTCCAGCAAAAGTCGGTCAACTCGGGACAATATTTCACAATATTAGTTTCATAACCCTATAGTTATCGACTAAATTCCCCATTTACTCTTTTCATTTTCCGGTTAAACTTTCTTTAATCAGCATTATTAAGCTGTAAATTTCCTCATCAACATGAAATATATGTTGTTGATTAATTAATAATTAATTAATTGTAATAAGTAGTTTATTTATTATGCAAACTGTTTATACATAATTTTTTAATCGAGGATATTGCAAGTCTAGGCTTATCAAGGCCCCAAAAATGTTTTAGACCAACATAAAAAAGTTTAAGAAATGAAAATGATGTGATGCATCTCCCTAAAAGATTAAGCATTTAATATAGAGATTTCACCTTTCATCCGGCCAAAACAGGCAAATTATACGATTTGTGTTTTGTCCGGCCGATAAGTTATATGATATGCAAAAACATATAAAATAATATAACTTATTAAGAATACAAAGTGGCGAATTAACGATTTATGATAGAAAGATAATGTAAAATCAAGATTCCATATAGCAGTGTTATAACTGATATTATTTAATTTTCGTGGAAATAAAATCATATTACGACAATATTTCACACTGGTTGTTTTTGTTCTGCATAAAAAGATACAAACCAAAACACCAACAAAGTATTGTTTACCCATCATATTACTTTCAACATTAATTGCGTACACATGTTGGACACCGGGTTTCCGTCTTCGATTACATTCCAAGGTTAACACGGCTTAACAGAGAGCAACGTAAATGGTAACATAAGCCATGATCGCGCAATGCATGCAATACACACGTACAGTTCGTAATGTGAAGCGACATTGCAAGTCGAATTTATTACACTGTAAAGGACATATCCTGTTAAAAACGTCATATGCATTTAAACGTCGTAATGACTAAAATCAGGAATTCGTCCAAGTTACATTGCTACACATACAAAACAATTATTTGAGAATGATATTTTATTATTCATTTTCAGTATAACATTGCGCAGCTATACAACACTGTCATTTAAAACCTGCAAAACTCTTTGACCGGGGATAGTTCAAGACATCAATATCGTTGTCAGTTTGCTTCGTCAACTACGACAAAAGATACTAGAACTACCCCTTTATTTGTACATAACGTTTGGTCTTTCACGTATCTCCAGGATCGTTTTGGTTAGAAAGTGTGATACAGGGCGATTTGGTAGATACGGTGGCGATGGTGTATGAAACGGATATCGACAAATGTCGAAATGGTTAACACGGATTAAATTTATTATAGTCGGAAGGAAGAACAACAGAAGAAAAAAAAACATTCTTAAGGTCTTCTTTAAACTTCGCTAAATGTTTCTCAAACGGCTTTTACGTGGACTTTAAGGGTATTAAAATTGCCTTAATTAAACTGAAAATAAGTAAGACGTTTTTATATTTATATATTCATTCTTTTAAAATATAATAATGAAAAAAGGTATACGAATCAACAACAGAGTTACAAGTCCATCTCCAAATCTAAATCAACGTATTTCAGCATTTGAGAACAATGTATGACCTATGATTACATGCTTTAAACATTGTTAGATAATATTATAGATCATGTCCCACTTGTTATAACCTAAATGTATTTATGATGCGGTTACGGGTGTGTGCGGTAAATAAGATGCTTGTGATTTCGTACTTTTTGAAAGTCATGGTCTACCTTTTTCGACAGTTGACTCAATTTAAAAACCACTATCTGGTCCGTCATGAATTAAAAAAAACCTCTTACGGCGTCATTCTTCATTCGGAAATCTTTCATAATATATGACCTACAAAACCCATTTTCCAAAAATAGATTACTCCGACATACTTTTTACTGATTTACATAAGTAATGCACAGACTAAGGTTAACGCATAATACATTTTATGGATTTCAAATTTTCATTTCCAAAATCATATTTAAAGCGTAAATTGAGAACCGAACTTATTATTGATTAGAAAGATATACAGATATATATACCAAGTCGGTAAGTACATATTATTTTATTATATTTATATTTAAAGTGTTTAAAAGCCAACATTGATTCATTGTTCCGATAGACTTCACATAAGTTATGACAGTCTGGCGGTTGGTGTGAAATAGATATTATTATAGAGAGTCCTTTAAAAATACGGAGAAAACTCTGGATTATATTCAATTTTTGGGAATAAATTGTTCAAAAGTACAAAAAATTATTTTGTGTAAAATATGCTCTTTCTCTCTCTCTCTCTCTCTCTCTCTCTCTCTGTGTGTGTGTGTAACAGAGAAAGAGTGTGTGTGTGTGTGTGTGTGTGTGTGTGTGTGTGTGTGTGTGATAACCTCGGTGGATGTTTAGATTGTACTTTTCACATAATCTAAATTGTAGAATTTTAGTTTTAAGTTTATTTATTTTTATTATCATAATACCGCTAAACATATTGTACATTTGATAGTCATAAAAAGTTAAAACCAAAACGCAAACTTATAATAGATATAAAAAATCTTACTATAAGGTATTTAAGTAAAGTGTTGTTGATGCATGCTATTAACAAAAATGTGTGTATATAACCATTTCAGGGGGTCATTTCAAAACTTCACTTCATCAGGTAATACTTCTATATAATCTTTAAATTTACAATATAAGGTTTTATATTATTATTTTATATAATATTTATTTATATTATTATCATTATTTCTTGTATTTGTAACATATTATAATAAACTGAACTTGTAACAAATTACAATATGCAATAAATGACGTTAACTTAATTTAAAATCGTGAGAATTTTTTTCTTTTTCTAAGCGATGAGATTCATCCCTACAACAAAGCGAAACATTTTGTAAACTTTGTGTCAATACAAAACCTCCCCAAATTCTCAGATTCAATCTATGGATAAAATATGTAAATTTTGATTAAACACGTGGCGGATGTAGCTGGATAAATAGGAGTTGCTTATTCTTCTTTTGCACACGGGCTGACTTCAATTGAAGAGGCTTACTAAAATGGCATAATTTGTCAGTTTTCAATTTTTATTTTTATTTGGAATTGTGATTTGGACAATGATTGGTATATGTAGTTTTAATTGATGTTTCTTACTAATTAAATATTATCATGCAAGATTAAATTAATTTAAATGATATATGTATATATATTACATAATATACCAGTTTTAATTATACAGCACTAGACGGCCGTTTCGAAATAAAATTCCTCATCAGTAGTGCTTGGACCAAAATTATGGAACCAAAATTGTTATCAAGATGTTGAAAAGATACCCAAAGGACTAAGATATATTTTACCAAATTTAGCTAAGGAAATACTTTGCATGAGGGAGTATTTGAAGAATATTAAATTTTATCTAGCAGATATATATTGTGATAAGTGAGTATCAATAAGGATTATTGTAGAGAACTACAAACAAGTACAAAATTATTAACGGCCGTCTAGTGCTGTAAATTAAAACTGGTATAATATGTAATACAGCAATCATAGTGGATATTTTTTAATTAAGCAAAGCCAAATCACAAGCTCAAAAGCAAAGTAAACCTTAGTCTATTAGAATCTGTTTTTTTTTTTTTTTTTGTGTATTTATTCATTTTAAAAACAGATTAAACCCAGTGTATATAATGTCGAGCAATCCGACGGAGCAAGCTAAATATGGTGATATTGAAGTAATTCCACTAGAGAAACTTCCAATTTATGATGGACTTCTTCTTCCGGGATTTCCAGAACTACTGATCGACGCTGAAAAGAAAATAACTGCAATTAAAAACCTAGAATCCCGCATAGATGATATACTGTTATGTGCTTATCCAAAATCAGGTAATAGTGTGTGTGTGTGTGTGTGTGTGTGTGTGTGTGTGTGTGTGTGTGTGTGAAAGAGAGAGAGAGAGAGAGAGAGAGAGAGAGAGAGAGAGAGATAGATAGAAGCATCCAGAGTCTAAGAGGAAATTCAAGTGGCAAAGACAGAGCTGAAATTTCACATAGTTTCACAATTAAAAAGCCAATTGAAAGAATTAATGATAAAATTATTAGTGCAATTATTAGAACTGGAGCAAATGATCAGAATTTATCGCTTATTTAGCTTAATTCTGATAATCCGGTAGCAAATGTATTTGTTTTGTCGAATTATAAATTATTGTTCTGATTGCTGACTCCCCCATGTCTTACGAAAATTCAAATGCTGGAGAATAATTTTATAACAAAAATTCAAAAAAAGAAAAATAACATTAACAAGTTATTATACATCAAACTCAAACATGCCTATCAAACCACAATCTGAAAACTGAAAAGTAAAGTAAAACATGAAGTTCCATCAGTGAAGTGAGGCCTTGTTTTGTGCTCTTTTAGGTAAGTTCTTCCAGTCTAGCTAGCCTCACTCACCACGTTTGAAAAGAAAAATGAGAATGAAAAAGACATTGAACTACGGGACGCCGAATATACTCCGGATGTTTTGGTTTGGTTAAAGTGACTAAATATTTATTAACAAGATTGTGCTAACGGTCATAAAAATTTTGAGGGCATTGATAAATCTATGTTTGTAACAATATACCGTTGTTTATAATTTCTTGTAAGCAGTTTGTGTAGTTTGTATTTGTATAAAGTTCCCGTTAGCTTGAGCAATCTCTACCATAGCATATACTCAGTGAAGCAAATGCACCAGAAGCAGAAAAAACAAGCATATTCATGCATAGAAAAAGAATATTCATCACACTCACCACGATCGATGGTTAAATAGGTTCCAATGTTTAATGAGTTTCATATTTTAGGTATAAATAAAAGCATGAAAAAAATAATTCAATAAGTTCCCTACTATAATTTTATATGATTTAACATAAATTCGTCACGAAATATAAAATACATATATAAACACGGAACTGTGCATCTACGTGTCAATAAAATTTAAATATCATTTGTAGCTTTACACCATGCAATTGACATAACTAAGTTTAACAACACGAAATAAAAAAGTACACCAAACAAGAAAAGAAGAACACAAATACGAAAACAATAAAGTAAAATAATAATTCTCAAAAAAGTAATTGCAATTTATTCTAACTATAGAGACAAATTGAATAGACAACGGACTACAACTCTACAGAGTGGTGTATATGTGCAAGCAAAACTTAACTGTTAACATGCCAGCGAGAATTATATCGTGAAATCCATAGAGTGTACGTACTTCACGCTGGTTGCTTTAGATAGCTAGAATTTATATAGACATAGTTTTGTAGGAGACTATGCTGTGTTACGGTTAGAGACAAATTTGCTTGCAATTGCCTCGGATGCAGCTTCCTACACATGAGACGCTCACCATTCAGGAGCACCCGGATTCATTTCTGGTTTAACTGAATTTGCCTGTTTCAAAATTTTTATTTTTATTCGAGATTGTGATTTGGACATGGATTAGATTCGTATGTTTGTTTTTTATTCATTTTTCTTATCTACCAATATGACTCTTTAACAAAAATTATTTAAATAGGTTCACATTGGGTTGGCGAAATAGTGGCAGAGATACTTTCAGGAAAAGCTGAATATTCCAATGAGTCGAAGGCCGGTTTGTTTTTCGAAGCTTTTCCATTAGGAGGGCTAGATGAGTTACCATCACCAAGATTTTTCAGTTCCCATTTACCCTTCCGCATGCTACCACGGAAACATTTCGAATTGAATGCAAAAACAATACATGTTATTAGAAACCCTAAAGATGTGGCTGTATCCTATTACCATCATTTACAAAAGGATCCATGTGGCGGTGCCATAACCATGTCTTGGGAGGAATATCTGCGGATGTTTACGAATAACAGTATGTATAAATTCTCTTTTAAATACGATAAAGTTAATTCCATAACTGTTACTCGATATGAAACGAATACTACTAAACAAATGAAAATAAATAATCTATATCAGTTCTGAACAATGCAACTACATGCTTTATATTGAATAGTTATTGGGTAGTTTAATGTATTTTGTGGTTAGTGAAAAACATAATATCCGAAAATATGTTGATGTTAACATCATTTTGTATTTGTATTTGTCAAAACAATATTTATTTTAAATTACAGTCATCTATGGTACTTGGTTTGAGTATCAGAAAGGATGGGAACAGGCGGAAAAGGAAAAACCAGATTTGAGTGTGCTGACTATTTATTACGAAGATTTAAAACGCGTAAGTTTTTCTTACTCTGTTGTTACTCGTGTGTCCATTCATGGCAAATTATTAAAATATTTTTATTGACTTTATGTGTAAAAAACATAATTATTCGTAATTCTATTTTACGTTTGTTACACCTGACACCCATTTTATTTCTTTCGAGCCGTGCTCGACTCAAAACTATAGGAATTTTGAAGAGGTTCCAATAAGAATAATAACAAAACTAAAATTATTTTTCCATATGAAATACTCAGAATGATTATGCATAATTACGGTTTTTAAATTATTTTTTAACTTACAAAGCTACAATGTTCAACAAAATAAAGTATCATCTTCTAAATTAACGATGATCTTAGTCCACCAGCAGAGATACCAGCCAGTGGTTATAATTATTACTACACTAGTTTCAATTTTGCAGTACAAGACAATAGTTTTAGAAATTCAATTTCTCATCTGTAATATTAGGAACACCCTGTGGAAATCATAATGATGTTGCAATAAGAATAATAGAAGGACCTAACATTATTTTAACAACTCCTATGGGTAAATTAGCATAAAGGAAACATCCAAAGCAAGGCTAATTTTACAATGCATGAGTAAATTTCATTTAAAAATTTGTATATGTACAAACGGAACAAGTTTGAGGAATTGAAATTACGTTTTCTTGAAAAAAATTGTTTCAAATGTTAGGATAACGTTGAGACAGGGTCATATATATTATTATTTTAATATTTTATGTCAAATTTGTAGTTTTAATAATGGTGGTACTCGGATTATTTTGAATATGTCAATATTTAACACGTAGTTTTGACAACTGACAAAGGCTGGGTATTTCGGAAAGGTAACTATCTCCTTTTTATGCTAACTACACCATTACCTGTTAAATAATTTAGAAAAAAACCATATTTGTTTTTCAGGACACTGTCAATGGAGTGAAACAGATTTCTGAGTATTTGGGATATAACTATAGTGACGAGTTTATCAAACAAATATCAGAGAATGTAGACTTCAAAAATCAATCCAAAAAGAAATATGATTTAAGTCAACGTTTTAGTATTGACAAAAAACCATTCATATATCGAAAAGGTAATAATTATAGAAAACGGATATCATAAACTAACATACCAACCCACGTCAAATCCAAAATCACAAACCAAGGCATAAAATTGATACTGACAATTTAGATAAAACACGTAGACTTCCAACAGGTATGTAAGACCGGGTGCTCCGAAAGGTAAAGAATAAATTCTGTTTAACTTATACTCCTAACGCCGAGAGTTTTATAATCGGTGATCCCAATATGTGAGCGATGGAATTTTTTGTCTTTTTCTGTTATTTTATTTAATTATTGTCCTAAGATCTGTGAATATTTACGCATAATTTGTTTATCTGTTCAATGATGATGATGTCTTCAATACGACGAATTGTTGCCTTCACGATAAGTGACAAAATATGTCCCAATACTGCAGTCTATGATATTCTTAAGGACAGATAAAACTTATTCCACTTCATGTCCAAATCACGATTCTAAAACAAAAAAATAACTTTTGAAACTGGAATATTAAGTAAATCATATGAAATTTCATGCAGTGAAGTGAGGCTGGGTGCCCCGACGAGGTAAGCACCTCTGGTTAAAGGACGGAATAAAAGTTATTAAATATCCTCTTAAAATAGCCATATAATAAATTGCTTGTACTACACAAACGCTTTAATTGGCCTTAGTACGCATTCACAGGCTGAATATGCATATGAAAGGTCGTATTTTAAAACAGGACATATTAAGGTTGACTGCTTAGAATTTATAACAGGGATTTTTGAAAAGTAGAGTGGGGTAATGGTGTTTTGTGTCCTTATTAAGATTTCATCTTATATCATGACGATACGTTCAGGAATGGTGGAGAAAATCGTAGTGTCTGTAGAGAACCACCGTCCTTCTCACAGTAGGATCTTCCAGAGATGATTCGAAACTAGGCAGTGAGAGGCGTTGTGTCCGTCGAGGCCCCGCTCTTTGAAGAGAAAAAACGTTTAAACCTTTATAATAGTGGCAAATTAATATTAAAACAATGGTTATTGCAGGCTTTTCAATATAATTTTTTCTGAATGCATTTTTATATTGTTTAAATTTACATGAAAAGAGCTGACGTTTTCCTTTTAGAAAGACTTATTATTGCAAACCACATTTCAATATCTATTATATGAGGCTTGATTTTCTTTCTCAACGAAGATTTAAGAAACGTACGAGTATCAAAAAATAAATAAAGCTTAATATAAATTACAATCCAAAAATAAAATTAAAAGTTTGAAAACTGACAAATTTAGTTAAACACGTGAACTTCCACCCCAAAAGGACGCAGGAACTCTGAAATGGTAACCAAATCATGTCGAGTTAGCTACATCAAAAAGCTTTGTTTTCCCCTTTAAACAGTTTTCATAAACATTTCATTTCAAGTAAGATTGTGTTAATACCGTCAAACCTGTCTATAAAGGCCACCCAGGGGAACCAGTAAAAGTGACCTTTATGGGCAGGTGGCCTTTATATACAGGTTCAAATAATATGAATAAAGAACAATTGGGATACAATTCTTCTGACCTTCATAAGCAGGGGACGATATATTTAGATGACCTGGCAGGTTTGACCAGAATAAAATATAAATGTACCAGAAGAAAGAAACTATGTTGTGTTTTTTTATTTTTGTAGGGGAAATTGGTGACTGGAAAAATTATTTTACAGTGGCACAGAGTGAAGAGTTTGATGCTTTGTATGCAAAGGAAATGAAGGATTCAAAATTAAGAATAACTTATGTCAAATAATCATTGATTTATTTTTACTTTCGTTTTCTAAAACATTTATTTTTCACTAAAAAAAAACTTTCAAGATTTAAAGCAATGTGTGTTTCTTGAATACGAGGTCGAGTCAACATGTAACAAGTCTAACTTATTTCCGATTGTCTAACTGTTATGCAAAGGCCTGGTTTTCATTTAAAGTTGAGAACCGTCTTCTATTTCAGTACTTGTTTCTAAAAAGTAAAACAGGTGGCATATACCATTTGTTTGAATTTAATAATATTATTGGCATATACCATTTTGAATGTATTTTATAATTAAATTCAAACAAATGGTATATGACACAGGTAAGGAAATACAAGGCGATTTAGCCAATGTTTATGCTAACCATCTTATTCTCTGTACCATCTTATGTTGAAGATAAATTTTGGGTAGAGGAATTCAAATATAGGACTCTGTAGAAGATGAAACAGGTCAGGACGCCCACTGGATGCCACTAATTACGAAATGTGTAAGAAAGTTCAGGATACGGTATACTCTGATAGGGTATTCTGGTCAAAGAAATAGTATAGGCTTTAATCATTTCACATGGTAGTCTTTTAACAATCTTACATGATCGTTTAGCAAAGTTGTTATTATGTTGGACATAAGTACAATAAGTGAAGTGTCCTATGCAAACTTGCTAGACCAACTAAGAACAGTCATGTGCGAAAAACGTCGAGGTAAACTTTTTAAATGTGTCAATGTGTCTTGTTGCATGAGGACAACATAAGAGTCCAAATTTGCAAAACGATGCTGTAAAACGAACCTGGTATTAATTAATACCCAATACTGCATATTTGCCTGACCTAGCTCCAAGCGACTTCCTATTCCAAAAATTGAAAAATATATATATCCGTGAATTAAGCACTACTGATGAGGAATTGTATTCCGAAACGGCCGTCTAGAGCTGTAAAATTAAAACTGGTATAATATGTAAATATTTCCGGTCGTGAAATGGCTCAATGGAAAGGATCCCGATTTTTTCCGAGCTCTTTGCTGATGGAACTTGTACAAAGTTGGTTTTAGTGCATTACACTAGAGAGCAATTACATAGAAACAAAAGAGTTTGATATCTACCAGAAATAGTCAGCTAGGTTGGTTATATAATTACTTACTCCCAGATTTTGAAGATGCTATAATCAAGATTGAGAAATTGAAGAGGGGTCCGGTTGATATAAGCTTTGTTTGCTTAACCAAATGGTCAGTGCAAATTTGAAATATTTTTTTAATTGACATATTAAATTTACTTAAAAACTATTTCTAATTAATAATATCAATTTTATGTTTTTACTTTTAACAGAAATTTAAAAAGTTTTACATTCTTCGCAAGATAGAACTAAGTGGTTAGGCTAACAGAGCTCTGAACAACCGGACCGTAGTGATTGATAAAGTACAATAATTAAACTTCAAAAAAAAATTGACAAATTTGTTTTCTGTTCGATGTTTTGTAACCTTGTGTTGTATAGGTTATGAAGAAAAAAGGTAGAATTTACACTGTAGCAGCTTTTAGCTGTACATAGATTTTGAAAAGAAATAAAAATGTGCTATTTTAGAATTGCTGCTTGTTAAATGGATTAATGGGATGGCTTAGGTCCAGAACAACGGCAAGGAAATTTCACTTTCCCCACATGTGGTCTCAGCGGGACTCGAGCTCACAGCCGTTAGAAACACTGGGTTTGTAACCTGACGTCTTAACCAATAGGCCACGGCTGTCTCCCCAAGATTCAGTGATTTACGTTAAGTTATTTATTTGATGAGAGACACCATGATACACATCGATCTTGTGTTTTATACATGTGACGTATTTAGAAACATATTTCATCGAGAGGGGCGATCACTGTGGTAGCTCCGTAAGCAGAAGGTTCGAACCTTAACCGGGTCTGACAGGAGACTTAAAAGTGGCTAGTGACTGTTCTTTTGCCAAGGTCTCGTAATTACGAAATGAAAGTCACGGTTCTTTCGGATGGGAACCTAAAATGAACGAGGTCCCGTGTCACGGTAGGCCTGGCACGATAAAAAAACCTTCTGTATAAACTATCAGCGCAACGCACAGGCAAAATGTCTGCACCTTCGCCTATAGCTGGCGACATCTCAAAATAAATCAAATATACTTGACTGGGAAGTTAAATACAATTACTCAACTCAACTCATAGAGAGGGGGTTCAATAAAGAAAATAAAAATAACAAGATCTGAAAATCCTAATTTTAAATTCTGAAATATAATAAACAGATCTTTTACAAGAATTTAAAAACGGACATTATTATAACTTTATTGTATCTATATTTTAATTTTATAAAAATGTTTTATAAGAAGTACTATAAAACGCTGCCAAAGTTTCTTTAAGATTTAAGTTTAAGAAAAGTTTAGTAAAAAAAATTATTGAACCTGGTAGTATATTCATTTTTAATTTAACATTTAACTTGATATTATAATGACATTATTGATTGTAACAGATATGTTCTAGTTTCCATCATTATCAGGAACTTCATGCACGCGATAAGCCATATGTTGTTCTGCAGAATCATATAAATACGCTTACAGAAATAACAAAATCCAATCTGGAAATTTTCATTTCAACAGATCTGTGCTGTGTGAAAAAATTATCAAAATGTTCAAAGTAATAATTTTGTTTTATTTTATTTACAGCTTTGCAAATCCAATAAGTGGGGTAGATGGTGCCCGGAAAAATAGTCAACCAGGTAAAGCCGGAAATGGTTGCGGTAGCTATTTCGTAAAGCAAATGTTCCATCTATTCTCAGATGAAAAGATGGAAAGAAAAATACAACAAGGAATACAACAGTTTAAGAAAGAAAACCAAGGTAGGAAAACTGTTATTGTTAAAAGTTTTTCATTCATTCATTCATTTATTCATTTATTTATTCATTTATTCATTCATTTATTTATTTATTTAATACATAATCTCTGTTACAGAACTATTGTTATCTCTAGTTGTTATATATCATCACTACATTAGCTCAGTTGGAAAAGTGATCGCTTTTTATGTCGCAGGTCGTTGGTTGGAACCCAAGCCGGATTATAACTAAAACTTGAAAATAGACTGTGACATTTCTCTCGCAAAGTATTCGGTAATGTAGAAATGGAAGCCACACAGTTCTTCCGAAGAGATCTTACAAACCTATGCCTGTTCTACACATAAAAACCTTTCAATGCACATTCGTATCCACTCTGAAATAAATTGCCATTTGAGCAATAAAAGCCGTATTTTGTCTGAAATAAGCTGCCATTTGAGCTTTTGAAGCCGTATTCACTACGAAATAAATTGTCATTTGAGTTATTGAAGCCGTATTCGGTCTGAAAAAAAATTGTCGATTGAGTGAGCGATTAAAGCCGTTATAAGTCTGAATTGAATGGGCATTTGAGATTGAAGCCGTAATCGTCTCAAATAAAGTGCTATTCGGTCTTAAATAAATTGCGGTATTCTGTCTCAAAAATGTGATTTTAATTATAAAAGAGCAAATCGGTCTCAATAAATTGCAATAGTGCAATAAAAGCGCTATCCGGTCTCACAAAACGTGTTTCAGTGATGAAAGCGCTATTCGATCTCAAGTAAATCGTTATAGAGCGATAGAAGCCCTATTCGGTCTAAAATAAATTGTCATTCGAACAATAGAAGCGGTATTCGGCCTGACATATATTGACATTTGAGCGATATAGCATCCGTGTTTAGTCTGAAATAAATTGTCTTTTAAACGATAAAAACTGCATTCGGTCTCAAATAAATTGCTATTTTAGCGATAGAAGTCGTATTGTGGCTTCCGAGCGATAGAAGAATCTGTATTCAGTAGCAAATTAATTGAATTTTTATTCACACTTTGAAACGATACACCTGTTTTACGACCTTATTTTCATAATACAACATATTTAGCTGCATTTGGTCTTCCAGAGTATATACGTACATGTATATACACACATTAATTTTATCAAAAAATCATTTTTTTTTAATCTTGTCTCGTTGGGCGAGTGGTATAAAGCAAGGTTTAAGGGTCAAATCGTCGATCACTGCCTATGTTAGACTCCAGATATATTGTGAGGATGTGTATCACTTCGAAAGCTATTAGGTTTTGTTTGTACTCCTGTTTCCTTCGTGTTCGATAGCTTAATTTGTAGAGTGCTCGTTCCATATGTGATAGGTTGTGGGTTCAAACCCCAACGGGGCCTAACCAAGACTTAAAAATACTAGTAGCTAGTGACTATGCTTTCACCAAGCAATCGGCATCTATAAATAAAAGTCTCGGAATTCTTCGAAAGATGCCTTAAAACTTAACCAATCACGTATCACGGCTGGCACGACACGTTAAAGAAACCTACCTGAACATTGTCCTGAGCGCACTACAAAGGTCAAACATTTCTGCGATGTCACAAATAGGTGGTGACGACTCGATATACATGAAAAATTCATGACTTGGCCTTCGTTCAGTCAATCATCGATGACCTACCTGGTTGTACATTTCATTTTATCTTACTAATTTGAAAGTTTTAAAGTTTTTACTTTATTTCTGGGGCATCTTATGAAAGTGTCTTAGGACTAAGAGATGTCTTAATATAATCTTATGATCTATCTTAGTCTCCAGTCATGTTTACAACGACATTTTAATTTGCGATATGTCTTAAAATCTATCATAAATTTACCACAACGTGCTAGATGTCTATAGACTATCTTAAGATAACCATAACTTTGTGACATGATTATAGCATCCTAAATAACAAACATGAATGCCAACTATTTACACCCGAGACGTAGACAACACAATTTTCGAAACAGGGTGTTTAGGGACCAAGTAACTCGGCATTTAGATATAAGAGCCACGAATCCCGATGCATGGATGTTACATGTCACTGTAAGTGTGACATTTAAAGAACCTTCACTGCATACTGACCTAAGCGTACTGCAAGGTCATAAATTTCATCCACTTTTCTTGTAACTGGCAACGTCTCGGTTTAAGTAAAATGTGAAATAATATTGACTGGGACGTAAAACTCCTTAGTGTGTTGTTCGATTTCCAGCATCAACATAATCAGTTCCATTTTTGTGCATCTAGAGAAATAGAACAATTATATATATATATGTATTTATTTATTTATTTATTTTTTACTGTGAACGTACTCTATTGCTTTTTGGTGCGTCTATCTTGCACGCGGTTAACAGACAATATCTATATATACTAATATCAATTGTTTTGCCAAGTCTTGTGAGCAGTTAAATATACGGTGGTGTTCAGTAAACATTAAAGACAAAAAATATTTATTTCATTTCTTATAATAACGGGTGTAGCTA
Source organism: Anadara kagoshimensis (assembly GCA_021292105.1). Lineage (NCBI taxonomy): Eukaryota > Metazoa > Mollusca > Bivalvia > Arcoida > Arcidae > Anadara > Anadara kagoshimensis. The sequence goes on from CM037864.1 coordinate 27,513,369, forward strand.
GCTAAACAGGAGGTGCTTACCCTTCCGGAGCACCCGGCCTCACTTCCCTGGTGGAAGTTCACGTGTCTAACCTAACTTGTCAGTTCCAAAGTTTTTACTTTGCTTCTGGATTGTGATTCGGAAATGGATAAGTATGTTTGTTTTTGATTTTAACTGCAGTGCTAAGGGGCGTATATAATCTGGTTCTCTCATTTTCAGGAAACATTTTTTTACTTGTTTATTATAATTCGTGGATTGCGCAACTAGTAGTTTCAATATATTTATCTTGTGTCAAGACTGTATTGATAACCGCAACCTAAAAGATATAATTATACTATAAATTACTTTATTTTATTATAATTTACCTTACAGAAAACAAAATTGCATTTACTGCTGGTTTACCAAAGTATGAGAAGTACTCAAGTAAACAGATACTAAAGTTTACCAGAGTTATTACCAATGTTGGAGGTGGTCTGAATGCTTCAGATGGAGTCTTTTACTCTCCAAAGCCGGGGTTGTATTCCTTTTTCGTAAACATCATGTCCGCGTCAAACCATGCATATGCAGAGATTCACAAAAACGACAAATTTGTGGCGTATGTATATACAGATCACAGTGGCACTAACTGGAAATCTGGATCTAATACTGTGATTCTTCAATTAGAACGAGGCGACAGAGTTTCTGTAAAGTCACATGCGTCTTTTAATTTCCACTCAGATGCAACTTATTTCACTGGATTGAAGATATAAGTTAAAGAAGTGATACGCTGCATTTCAGTTATGTTTGATGACTAATTTGTTCAACTAATAAGTTCTGAAACAGATTACTTTGTTTTGGTAGTCTAAATAAATGCAACCTTTTTATAATAACAATTTTTACAATTTAATTAAGTATTTACGTGCGTTTTTCAATCGTTCATCAAGGTAGAACTGTTAAAACTAACTGAACTAAAAACACAAATCGTGAAGTGGTTCCTACTGTACACCAATCTTTAATCGCGCGCAATTAACTTTCGTGTTTCACGAGGACAAAATAATCGCAAATTTGTTTCCGAAAAATGGTTTTATTAATACCAAATGTTTAGCTTATTTCAATATCGCGAAAGTAAATAGTCGTGAAATGGTTTTAAAAAGAGAATTGCGAAAGTTAATATCCGCGAATAAAAGATTTACTGTAGTTGATTTCCCTAAGCCTGTGTTACAATTCATACCTTGATGAACAATTAAAAAACAAACGGCAATCCTTATCGTAACCAAACCATATTGACATGTCCGCTTGACATTTAATTTAAATAATTATTATTAAATGAACCAGTACATTTATATACAGGGAACACAAGTGTTTATTTTTTCTTCCTCATTGGAATCATGGCTGGTTTGGCTAGCTAAACACGTAGTGCTTTTCCGGAGCACCAGGCTATCACTTCCTTCCACGTGTTTTAACATAATTTGTCCTCCTATACGTATATTCTTAACGAAAGGTCAAGCAGACAGGTCAGTGTTGTTTGACATGGATTATTATGCTTGTTTTTGATTATGTATTAACTGCGAATCTTTATACTACCTATCCTCCTATACATATATTCTTAACGAAAGGTCAAGCAGACAGGTCAGTGTTTTTGACATGGATTATTATGCTTGTTTTTGATTATGTATTAACTGCGAATCTTTATACTACCTATCCTCCTATACATATATTCTTAACGAAAGGTCAAGCAGACAGGTCAGTGTTTTTGACATGGATTATTATGCTTGTTTTTGATCATGTATTAACTGCGAATCTTTATACTACCTATCCTCCTATACATATATTCTTAACGAAAGGTCAAGCAGACAGGTCAGTGTTGTTTGACATGGATTTTATTATGCTTGTTTTTGATTGCCTATACAATCATAGAAGTGATATTGTTTGCAAATGAATATTTTTAAAGAATAATAGACTGAACAAAATGCACGAGTTAGAAATATCAGTTGGTATTCTTTGAGGAGTTTGCGAATTATTATGTTTAATACGTCATTATGGAACAATTTACACTTCAGCAGTTCATCGAAAAATAACTTCAGTCCTACAAAGATGTTCCTATGCAGAATAATACTTTGTTAATAAAAAATAAAATGTTAACGTTTAAGGAAAATATAAACTATAAATAAGGCAAATAAAACAAAATTGCATCTTTTTAACCATGTAATGTTTTAATATATACAAATATATATTAAAAAGCATACATTAGATTGTTATATTGTTCTATAAGTATTATTCCAAGCTCCTATAAAATTGTATAAGTTTGCAGTGTATATTATTACAAAAATAAATAGAATAAGTGTTTATGTAAATTATTTGAAAATTTGCTACACCACAGACCTGTCGAAAGTTTAACAATAATTTTGCGATTAAGTGCCGAATCGGCCGTTCATTTCGGTTCCTCGTTAACTAAATGCCGACACCGTTTCGACCGCTGCAATCTGACATTCAGTAGCTTTTCGGTTATTTTAACTCTCTAAATCTCGACAGCTTAGCATCCGAGCATCGATTCCATTTTCGTTTGGGCGCGTAATGACCTCCGTACGAAGGTATTTATGCATTGCAGGTTACAATAGTTAAGAGCCATGCCGTTAGCTCAGTTTGAACTTTGCGGCAGACCTGTTCTGTATGGCAAATCAAAACAACTTTGACATCTAATTAATAAATAATAAAAAAGGAACCATGGTAACATATCCACCAATGAGAAAACATTCCAATACGGAGTATTTGTTAGTAACCGGTATCTGACAAACCCCAAATAAAACGTTAACAAACACTCAGATGAGAAGGAAAATGTTAATATCAGCAACTACTGAGTAAATGTTATTTTTAACTTGGAATCCTTCATCTCTTTTGCATACAAAGCATCAAATTTTTCATTCTGAGCAACTGTAAAATAATTTTTCCAGTCACCAATTTGTCCTACAAAAAGAAAAAAAATTGCAAAATTACCTTCTTGGTAACTTATATCGCCATAAACATCAGATAAAGTTGTTTCACGTTGCATTAGTGCAATAATGATAGGGGCGTCATCACAATTTTGTTGCTTTGTGTCTTTATATCCAGAATTATCCTGGATAAATTTCTCGTTTAATATGTCCATATTCCTTTCATTCTTAATTTTAATTTGACACGTGGTGGGTACAACAGGTGGATGTAGCTAGCTAGACGGGAGGTGCGTACCCATCTGGAGCAAACGGATTCACTTTTCTGGTGGAAGTTTACGTGTTAAACTAAGTTTGCTAGCTTTTAATTTGCTTTTTTGAATTGGGATTTGAACTTGGGCCAGTATATTTGTGTTCGTTTGAAAATGTACATGTACGCAGACTTGGTGTCCGTCATCAGTGTGGTCTACTCGGTCTATGGGTATGCTCCGGCAGCTATGTTTGGCTTTGAAAGTGTATACGTACATGTACGCAGACTTTGTGGCCGTCATCAGTGTAATCTACTTGGTATATGGTATGCTCCGACAACTATGTTTGGTTTTGAAAGTGTAAATGTTCATGTACGCAGACTTTGTGGCCGAAACATAGGACATCACCAGTGTGGTCTACCCGGTTTGCTCCGGCAGAAATGTTTGGTTTTGAGAGTGTATATATGTACATGTATCTTAAAAACGCTTGTATTACATACACATGGCAAGTTAAGTTACTTTCCGATATATGAAATTTTTTGTCAATCTGAAAGTACAGACCTGTCGAAAGTTTAACACTGAGCTAACGAATAAGTTCCCAATCCGCAATTCATCTGGGTCTCACGTTATAGTTTATGTCAAAACAATGTTCAACACTTAGCTGCTCTTCGGCCACTGGCTATCCATATCTCGGTCACTCGGCAACCTAGCTTCGATTCGTATTCGTTAGTTGGTTGGTTGGTTGAATGTTGCTTAACGTCGCATCAGCAATTTTTCAGCTATTCGTGACCAGAACTATTTTATTAATCTCTATGGATTAATCTATAAACAAGTTCGTGTTTGCATGTGAAGTGCCAATGTGTTTTATGGTCTGTCTAGTACTAGCGCGCACTCAATGCGACTTTAACGTGCCAGCTCACAGAGTCAGCACGCAGCACTGACAGGCGTACCACCCCTAGTGACATTATACTGATACCAGGTGAACCAGTAAAGGCCAACGACAAGGAAATTTCACTTTCTCACGTGTGGGCTGAGCGGGGCTCGAACTCGCAGCGGTGAGAGACCCTGGATTTGTAGACTGATGTCTTATATATATTAGGCCACTGCGACCTCTCTTCGTATTCGTTAGTTCAGTGGTAAATATCCGACAGGTCTCACGGTACTGTATTTTATACATTTATTATACCAAAATGAAAGATCACCATGGTAATAAAAAATAGTATGTTTTGTAATCGCTTGAAACGACCTAAATCTCTCTCAGTCATTGCAGACAAACGCCAGAATGTCGAAACCGATTCATTGTGACGTTATTGTGTGTTCAGAAGGGGTAGAATATGATATTTTTAGAGAGATGCACCATGTTTTCTTACATAAGCCTATAAAACTCATGAATAAAAACCATTAAAAGGCGTAATAACGCGAAATAAATGCGTTAAAATGCGAAAAAAAGACGTTATATAGAAAGGCGAAATAACGCGAATTAAAAGGCGTAATAACGCGAAATAAATGCGTTATAATGCGAAAAAAGCGTAATAACGCGAATTAAAAGGCGTTATAACGCAAAATAAAGGCGTAATAACGCGAATTGAAAGGCGTTATAACGCGAAATAAAGGCGTTAACGCCTTTAGAAAGGCGTAATAACGCGAAGTGAAAGGCGTTATAATGCCTTTTTGTCTATATATAGAGCAGTCACTTCCCTTCTCTCCATAGGTTAACAACCCTCACCACAAACAGATTGGTTTTAGTTTGAATACTAGTAGCTTTAGTCAACTGCAAGTGATTAAACCTTGATCTATTCATACTAAGATGTCACAAATGTCATTTAATCATTGTTAAAAGTTAGCGATTGGAAAGGAACTTTTTAATAAATAGCCATGTGTATATTGCCAATGTTTATCAATGTTTATATTTCATATTCATCCCCATATATAAATGATACTCTTTATGAAAAAACTTTAACATTAAAAGGAAAATTTTTTTATGTTTTACTGAAAAAGTATGTTCATTTGAGCGCAGGATCGGATGATGTGCAGGTTTTTTTTTAATTTTTTATAGAAGAAATACATATAAGACAGCTTATTACATTACATTTAGTTGTGCAGGAAACACACACACACACACTTTTATTATGTATGTAAAGGGTGGGGGGTTAGAGATTAAACCCCAGGACCTCAACATCATTATGGTAGGCAATGCATCTTAATTTCGCGCTAATACGCCTTTATTTCGCGTTATTACGCCTTTCAATTCGCGTTATTACGCCTTTATTTCACGTTATTACGCCTTTATTTCACGTTAAAAAGCCTTTCAATTCGCGTTATTACGCCTTTATTTCACGTTATTACGCCTTTATTTCACGTTAAAAAGCCTTTCAATTCGCGTTATTACGCCTTTATTTAAGAATTGAATTGCACTTTTTACGTTGTTATCGGGGTGTAACAACGTGAAAATTATCACAAATTGTGTAAAACCGCGTAGCGTAGCGCAGCGGTTTTACGCATAATTTGTGATAATTTTCACGTTGTTACACCCCGATAACAAGGTAAAAAGTGCAATTCAATTCTTATAATTACAAACCAACCTTGAAATTTAAGTTTTCAAGCTGACCTACATTTCCGAATTGAGCAGCTGATTTTCAGAAAATCGACGTTACAAGGTTGAACTGTGTATTAATACAATAAATGACATCTTTATAAAACAATAAAATATCCGATAAAAAAGCTGAAAAATTTTTGAATTTATATCTTTTTATTTATTTCCTAGTTATTTTCAGTCAACATATAAATTATGTTACATTTAAATTCATTGACAAAAAGGGATTATTTTATGTCTCGCAATCATGAAAAAAAACAACACTTTGTACAACGTCATACGTGACGGCCAAACGTTTGTAGGACAGGCGTGTTTACATTTTGATTTTACCCATAACATAAGAAAAACTGTATTGGTTGAATGAACAGTGTGTTAAACAAACCCTGAAACCAACTATTGACATGGAATTAATGTTTTCTCGGATGAATTAATGTTTTACCACCTATGGAATGGGTGTGAGATGAGGGATTCTGTCACCGTTGGTAGCTGTATGGACTGATCAGGGACATTTTGTCTTTTTGAGAAGGTAAACAAGCGGTAAGGGTGAACATTAGACTGGAATATAATATGTTATCAATTTTATTAAATTATTATTGACAGGCCTACCTACCACTGCCATTATCATCATCAAGATCCAGTTCAGAATCAACCATCTGACTTATCTGCACACTGGCATTCCTGATCCCCGGCTATACATTGTCTGGGGGAAATAAAATTTCTTTGCTTTCAAAAGGATGCGTATGTGATGAATTTCAAACAAAACACCCCGCTCTGAGGGTTGGCATCCGAGAATACCATGGTGCGTGTCATATTGCTTATACTCAGTAGCTTATAGACAAGTAAAATGCTCGGTGACGATAAAATGTCGATTTTGAAATATACAATCTTAAATGTAAATTATTAAAAAATATCGGTGAAAATTAATCAGAACATGTTTGAATTAATTTTTCAAAATTTGAATTTATAAAAAAATCCAAGCATTTTAATGTTTCTGTGTGAAATCGTTCCCGACCTCCCCGTTTGTTTACAATCTTAAAATGGCTGTTCAGAGATGGGTTATCCCCGAAACAGGCCCAAAGTAGTTCCGGTAGAAAACGTTGTTATTGGAAAATAACACCGTGTTTTTGCAAGACGACAACCAATGAAAATGCTCTAAATTGTGTAACAACGTGAAGTTTGTAATTATTTCGCGTTATTACGCCTTTCAATTCGCGTTATTACGCCTTTATTTCGCTTTATAACGCCTTTCAATTCGCGTTATTTCGCCTTTATTGCGCGTTATAACGCCTTTCAATTCGCGTTATTACGCCTTTATTTCGCTTTATAACGCCTTTCAATTCGCGTTATTACGCCTTTATTGCGCGTTATAACGCCTTTCAATTCGCGTTATTACGCCTTAATTTCGCAATAACGCTTTTCAATTCACGTTAATACGCTTTTCTAAAGGCGTTTTTAACGCCTTTATTCGCGTTATTACACCTTTATTTCGCGTTATTACGCCTTTATTTCGCAATAACGCTTTTCAATTCACGTTAATACACTTTTCTAAAGGCGTTTTTAACGCCTTTATTCGCGTTATTACACCTTTATTTCGCGTTATTACGCCTTTATTTCGCAAAACGCTTTTCAATTCACGTTTATACGCTTTTCTAAAGGCTTTTTTAACGCCTTTATTTGCATTATAACGCCTTTATTTCGCGTTATTACGCCTTTTAAATTTGTTTTTATTCATGAGCTTAATAGGCTTTCGTATTTTCTCCACCTTGATCACATAATTCAACGATCCAATCAAATTACAGATCGTATAGTATTTAATGAGTTGAGTTGAGCAATGGTGTTTAACGTCCCAGTCAAGAATATTTCACTTATATCGAGACGTCGCCAGCTACTGGCGAAGGTGCAGAAAATTTGCCTGTGTGTTGCGCTGATGGCATTATAAAACAGGATTCTTTAGCGTGCCAAGCCCACCGTGACACGGGACCTCGTTTATTTTAAGTTCCCATCCGAAAGAACAGTGACTTTCATTTTGTAATGCCGAGTGCTTGGCGAAAGAACAGTCACTACGCACTTTCAAGTCCTGCGTGATCAGACACGGCCACGGATCGAACCCACGATCTCCCAATTACGGAGCGAGCACTCTACCAACTGATATTTTTATTAAGGTATTTAGAAATAATTACCTTTTCGGTATATAAATGGTTTTTTGTCAATACTAAAATGTTCAGTCATGTCATACTTCTTTTTGGATTGGTTTTCAAAGTTTACATTGTCTGCTATTTCTTTGATTAACTTGTCACTATGTTTAAATCCCAAATACTCAGAGATCTTTTTCACTCCTGCTACAGTGTCCTGAAAAATAATAATAAATTAAATTATTTAAATTATTACTCTAGTATTGGACATCAATATACATTTTTCAATAGAGCAGTCTCTATAGGGACAAATACCCCCTCCCATCTCATCCCGTCCCCATCGATCGCTCTAACCCAAGACTTAAAAGTGGGTAGTGACTATTCTTTTGCCAAGCATTCGGCACTAAAAAAAATGATTCAATGAAAGTCACGGTTCTTTCGGATGGGATCTTTAAATAAATAAACGGCGGGCGTGGCACGATAAAGTACCCTGCTGTATAATGCCATCAGCGCCAATCACAATCAAAATGTCGTCACCTTCGTCTATAGCTGGTGACGACGTGTCCATTTAAGTGAAAAATTCTTGACTGGGAAAACTGGGACGTTTAACACAATTACTCAACTCGTCCCATTATTGCCGAGCTGTTATTTCTAGGGTTTTATCTTGTTATCTTGACCTCTGACACATGCACGTAAATTTGGTGTGCGACACATGGTCTTTAATATATATGTTGGTTTAAACTTGTTCCAAGTGTGATCAAAATCTACTCATAGACATAAAATATATGGAGTGGATTCGATATTAAGAATATGCGACTATACAAGGAACGAAGAGCGAATATATGATGGCTTCTACATCAGCTCTAAAATTGTCCACTTGTCTTAATAAGGTCTGTACTTCATTAGGCGTTGGACTTCATTAGGAGTTGCTACAGATAATAACTTACAAGTTTTAAATCTTCGTAGTATATGGTCAATATATTCAGGCCAGGGTTGTCCTTTTTCACTTTTTCCCAATCTTTTTCATACTTAAACCAAGTGTCATATATAACTGTAATTAAAACAGATACGTCAATTATTATTATAACGACGATTTTTAATAATTATTTATACACTGTCATCCATTAAATATTATACATGTTTAAAACTGGCCTTATAATTACAGACTGAATATCTACACACAAATTATAATTATTGAAATATCATTTTGCTAAAGCTGAGTGTTTTCAAACTCAAAAAGCTATCAATATCTCGGCTACTAGGCAACCAGTTTCGACTCCTGTTTGTTACCTCAGGGTGCAGTGGTGGCGTGATGAAGATTTACGTTCCACTGAAAATTGATGCACCAACTTCAAGGATGTTTAAGAAAACCGGAGTGTCTTAAGAATGCCAGCAAGTTTCGGCATGCATACTGACAAATTTCTAAAACTACTGTTATGTCTGCCCCGAGTGGAATCTTAACCTATATTTAGGTGATGAAAGGGGCAATATAATCCGCTCATCTAATTAAGCCAGAAGCTACATGTAGGTGTTTATTTTTCCAAGAAAGTAAAAAAGAAATAATACAATTTAATATTCGACTACATGTACCACTCATCTTCCAACGTTTCAACCATTAAGCCATTAAATATATGTTTAGGTAAACAACTTTGGCCTGTCCACCTTTGCTTAAAATGTTTATTATATACGTAGAAATCACACGGCAGGGGCCTCTCGGTTGTTTTTTTTTTTTTTTTTTTTTTTTTTTTTTTTTTTTTTTGTGAATGGGGCCGGGGCCCTGGCAATAGAAGCGTCGTAATGACTGAAATTGTGAAAGTAAAAAAAAATACTATTTGGTGTTAACGGTAATATCGCGTGTTCCTGGACATTTTACTTTGCAACTTTCACTTTCGTTATTGACAGGAATCCTTCTCTAATGAGCAGGACTGTATATCATTTACAGTGGCGTAGCTAGAAAAAATGAATGTGCATGCTTAATGTGTGAGGGGACAAAGTCCTTAAAGTGCTAGGGTCCAGGGCATGCTTCCCCGAAAAAAAATGTTTCAACAATTCACGAGACGCTTTCTCCTGCTCCCTTGGAAGTAAAACTGTCCACTTTATATACTTCAAAATATGACATTTTTAATAATTATTTAAATAAATTGTGCATTGTTAGTCCAAATCATGACAGTCATTTTAAACTTTTTGTATAATACTAGATTCTGCACTGTATTTAGATTATATATATTTTTTAAATGAAGGATATAAGGATATTCATTTAATCACGAAACGGCAGTCTAGTGCTGCAAAAAAGGCAATAGAACATTGAAGCTAAATAAAAAAAGAAACAGCAGTAGCCACCAAGAACACACCACAACCAAGTTCACAAAAACAGTCGAGGAAACCCCGGATGTTGTAAATACAAACCAGTGATTATAAAACTCCCGACTTTAGACGGGCACTCGGGAAAATTTGAACAATGGTAATCAAGTACATGTAATTTTAAACTAAAAATTTAAAAATAACCCCATTCCAAACAGCGAACAAGCAATATGACACGCATACATTCTCCATAAATAGTCATTTAAAAACACACGAAAAATTATTATTTCTTAATTTTAAAACACTTAAGATCTTTTAGTAAGTAATAGGACAGATTAAAATGTATTTTACTATTTTATTGGAACCCCACAATCAAATAACGTTACATTTTGTATTTCGAACACTAAAGCAAACCAAAATTTTTCAACTAGAAAACCATGTGCATGCTTGAGCATGCAAGCATAAGAAGCTGCTACGCCACTGATTTAGATGGATTATGTGACTAGACACCCGTTTTCTTCTTCCTTTCCGTAGATCCCTCTGTTCTAAGAGCACCCCATCAAAACCATTAAAGATGAATACTAATGCGCACCTTCGCTGCGCATAACACCAAAAACGCTTCTTTTTTCGTTTCCGGGTTGAATTTCGGCGTAAATATGTTATATTTTAACATTTGTTGTCAAATTTATTGGCTTGTCAAAATTGTGAAAATAGGTTTGGTGATTGCAAAAAACCCCAATGATTTTGAATTGTGAATGGGGCCGAATATCGGCCCCAGAAACGCCCCAGCGAGACCCCTGCACGGGTACACAATGAGAACACTAATCACTTGGTTTGTGTACACGTTACTGAATTACTGTATTTCCACAAATTCAGTGAACATGGAAAATGCAAGAAAAAACTCGTATTTTCCAACAAACTCACAAAAAAATTGTCAAAACTTAATACAAAAACATACTGACCTAATAGCAAAAAATATTTTTTCATTTATGGATAAGTGAAATTAATTCTGTAAATAGAGCAATTTTTGAACAAAACAAATATGACAATGTCAAAATTACCCCTTCTGTACCTTCTTACTTGGAACAACTATAAACGTTATGTCATACTTGGAATATTCATGATGGTCACACCTGGATCAAATTTCCAAACTTTTCGCAAAATTTCTCTATGTACAAGAGAACTGAACAATAACAAATGTTTTTAATTAAAAATATAATTTGCTTAGGTCAGTGCATTTTAAATGCATTTTATTGATAGCTTAATGAAAACATTTCTAAAAAGAAATAAATCATAAAAACCATGTGCACTCAACTAGAATCCTAATATTACCAATGTATAGATAGGGTGGACTCTTCTATATGAATATTCCTAATGAAAGGTCAAACAGACAGGTCAATGTTGCTTGCCTATAAATAAATATCACTTCTGTAAATGTATTTATTTTCGCGGTGTACTAATTAATTGCTTATTTTGCAGTTGCTTGTTTTGCGCGAAAATAATTACCAACCGAAAATATTATTATGCTGAATGTGTTATGGTTCGCTTTTCAAATACGCAAAAATTTTAACTGCGCGGATTAAATTCCTTTTACGGCAAAATAAATACACGCGACATTAAATACGTTTACAGTATTTTAAATATGCACTCTCGTCGTGTTTTATTTACTTATGTGCTCTTTTACAGCAAAGGTTTAAAAACAGGTAAAGAACATTGACCTGCATGCTTGACCTTTGATTTAAATATTCTTTATGGACGAGTTTAAGTAATAGGGGTCATGTATATTTCGTCTACGTGATGTGAACAACAATCATGGGCAATGTTTATATGTATTAACTTCGAATCCTAACGCTACCAATATATATATATATATATATATATATATATATATATATATATATATATATTATATATATATATTGGGTGAACCCTCCTATATGAATATTCCAAATGAAAGGTCAAACAGACAGGTCAAAGTTGTTTGCCTAGACTAGTAATGTTTACATACCGTTATCGATATATTTCTCAAAGTAGTCCGCCCAAGGCATGGTGATGGCACCACAGCATGGGTCCTTCTGTGAATGATGGAAGTACGATACAGCCACATCTTTTGGGTTTCTTATCACGTGAATCGTTTTCGCTTTCAATTCAAAATGTTTTTCGGCAACATACGGAATGGTAGATGAGAATTTAAATTCCGTGGCGATGGCATTTCAGCTAGTTCATCGAATGGTTGGGCTTCCAGGAACAGACCTCCTTTAGACTTTTTGGAAAATTCAGCTTTACCTGAAGTAATTTCCTCTATTATTTCACTCACCAATGTGTTCCTTAATATAAAAAACAAAAGATAAAAATGATAGACAATTAGGATCCACCGCAAGAAGGTACTTTTCAATCAAAGGGCCATAACTCCTAGGAACATGTTCAAACCAAGGTAGCTCGAGATAGACCAATTAATTACAAACTGACAACTGAGGTTATGTAGGTTGTTTGAGCTAGACCACTTGACTAAAATAGACGACTCTGACTATGTGATACAGGGTGGTCCATGAGACAAGCTGACAAAATTCATTTTAAATACAAACTTTACTTAGAATCTGACGACTCAGATTATGAGATACAGAATGTTTAAGAGATCTAGCTACAGGGTATCCAGGTGCGGTTAAAGCTTGACAACATCAAAGAGACAAGCTGACAAAATTCGTCGATCTATGTCATGTGATACGAAACGTTACTAAAATCTTACGACCCGTATCATAAGATACAAAATGTCCAAGAAATTTTGCCACAGGGTACATGGGCGCGGCAAATGATGACATCATCATACAGGGCGGTCGGCGAAGACATACGATATTCTGGACATGTGATATAGCTTAATTTAAATCAGTATGATTTGGGCCTTTGGATACTTTGTTCAAACCCTTGAAAATTTTGGTTTTACAATTTTGGTCCAACCATTACTGATCCGAAACGGCCGTCTAGTGCTGTGACATTAACAATGGTGTAATATGTAATAGATATCCGAATGGGACTAGCATACCAAAACCTGACTATATACCATGTTATAAATGGTGTACGAGGTAGTCCACAAAAATAGAAATACGATACTAGGTAAAGAAATTATAACAAGTTCAATTATGTAAATTCAGTGAATTAAAATCCCCCGCCACCGGTTTTTTTTCTGGTAATTAAATACCAGAGAGAGAGAAAGAGAGAGAGAGAGAGCTGAGTAATGGTGTTTAACGTCCCAGTCAAGAATAGTTCACTTATATTGAGACGTCGCCAGCTACAGGCGAAGAAACAGAAATTTTGCCTATGCGTTACGCTGATGACATTATACAAAAGGGTTCTTTATCGTGCCAAGACTACCAAGGCATGGGACCTCGTTTATTTTAAGTACCCATCCGAAAGAACCGTGCCTTTCATTTCGTAATGTCGAGTGTTTGGCGAAAAAACAGCCACTACCTACTTTAAAGTCTTGAGTCAGACCCGGTCGGGATTCGAACTCACAACCTCTCACTTAGGGAACGAGCACTCTACCGATTGAGCTACCGCAATGGTTAAGAGAGAGAGAGAGAGAGAGAGAGGGGGGAGAGAGAGAGAGACAGTTTTACCTGATTTAGGATAAGCACATATCATTATATCATCTTTCTTGGATTCTAGATTTTGAATTGCAGTTATTTTCTTTCCAGGGTCCGACATAAGTTCAGGAAATCCAGGAAGAAGAACTCCATCGTAAACTGGAAGTTTGTCTGGCGGAATGAGCTGAACTGCACCAAAATCGGCTGGTTTCGGTTGATCCGACATTTTGTAAACACGATACCCTAAAATATAACAAGAGGCCCATGGGCCTTATACGCTCACCTGATAACTAATGGCTAGCTGATAGATTTAAAGAAAACATAAATACTAAACCCCAATGAATTTTTTCTTTACATCAAAGTGATCATTGCATCAATACCTACAACATTCTAATATACATGCCTATACAAAACTTTTATAGTTTTCAAGATAATTAATCATTTCAGTATTGTTTTCGCATCTGTGACCTTGACCTTTGAACCCATGACCTTTTTCTATACCTCAAAATGATCATTGTACATTGTATCAATACCTACAACATTCTAATATACATGCCTATACAAAAAGTTTATAGTTTTCGAGATAATTAACCATTTCGGTATTGATTCGCATCTGTGACCTTGACCTTTGAACCCATGACCTTTTTCTATACATCAAAATGATCATTGTATCAATACCTACAACATTCTAATATACATGCCTATACAAAAAGTTTATAGTTTTCGAGATAATTAAACATTTCCGTATTGTTTCGCATCTGTGACCTTGACCTTTGAACCCATGACCTCTTTCTGTACATCAAAATGATCGTTGTATCAATACCTACAGCATTCTAATATACATGCCTATACAAAAAGTTTATAGTTTTCGAGATAATTAACCATTTCGGTATTGATTGCATCTGTGACCTTGACCTTTGAACCCATGACCTTTTTCTATACATCAAAATGATTGTTGTATCAATACCTACAACATTCTAATATACATGCCTATACAAAAAGTTTATAGTTTTCGAGATAATTAACCATTTCGGTATTGTCTCGCATCTGTGACCTTGACCTTTAAACCCATGACCTTTTTCTATACATCAAAATGATCGTTGTATCAATACCTACAACATTCTAATATACATGCCTATACAAAAAGTTTATAGTTTTCGAGATAATTAAACATTTCCGTATTGTTTCGCATCTGTGACCTTGACCTTTGAACCCATGACCTCTTTCTGTACATCAAAATGATCGTTGTATCAATACCTACAGCATTCTAATATACATGCCTATACAAAAAGTTTATAGTTTTCGAGATAATTAAACATTTCCGTATTGTTTCGCATCTGTGACCTTGACCTTTGAACCCATGACCTTTTTCTATATATCAAAATGATCGCTGTATCAATACCTACAACATTCTAATATAAATGCCTATAAAAAGTTTATAGTTTTCGAGATAAGTAACCATTTTGGTATTGTTTTACATCTGTGACCTTGACCTTTGAACCCATGACCTTTTTCTATACACCAAAATGATTGTTGTATCAATACCTACAACATTCTAATATACATGCCTATACAAAAAGTTTATAGTTTTCGAGATAATAATTATAATCAGAGGTAAAAAAATTAGGTCACGACCTTCATAATTGACCTTGACCTCAATTTGAAGATACTAACAAGAAGATGTCAAAACTGAAAACCCCATGTCATTATCTGGCCAAATAGTCAAGTTATAACAATTTGAAGCTATTTTACGATTTTTTCAAAATTAAACGCAAAAACGCGTAACCTATTTTTTGTCCGAATTTCACAAAATGAACAAACTATAGGCTAAAGACCCTAGAGAAGCCAAATATCACATCAGATTTTTTCTCTAATCAATACTTTCGGAGAAGAAGATTTTTTAAGATTTTTGCACCCCTAGGTCACCTTGACCTAGTTATGGTAGCCATGGCAACACCACGAACAAATTTGAATTGCACCGACCAAGACATGCATCTGACCAAGTCTCGTTGAAATCTGCCCAGTGGTTCGTGAGAAGAAGATGAAAATGTAAAAGTTTACGACGACAACGACGACGACGACGACGACGACGACAGACAACGGACAAATTGTGATCAGAAAAGCTCACTTGAGCCTTTGGCTCAGGTGAGCTAAAAAGAACAAACTGCAGACAACTAAATTACAAAGATTTGCCACTTAATTATTTATTTGACGGAAATTTTAATTTCAGCCGATTTTAGTTTTTCAAAATTTACTATTTAGGCCTGGACTTATACGCCGCATTCCGTAAAAAAGTAGAGTTTTGTGCGATTAAAAAACAAATTCCTTGCACCCAAGAGATGAAAATCCATAACAAGGTCGGCGGATAATATCTCCTTTGTTGCAAGATTTTTCCCCGCCAAGATCTAGATTTATCAATGAAATCAGAGTTGCATGATAGTTTGAGAACATGAAATGGATTTTGAATTTCGATGAACTTTTTGTTGCAAGAAATATCAACCCACTCTAATTAATGTGTGTGTGTGTGTGTGTGTGTGTGTGTGTGTGTGTGTGTGTGTGTGTTCTCTTCTAGAACAAGACTAACCGAGTCACAATGATTAAGAAGCGGTTAAATTCTCTGATTACTTTCGTCAGGAGAAAAAAAACAATACAGTAAACATATTTATTTTCGCGGTGTACTAATTTTCGCTTATTCCGCTGTCGTTTGTTTTGCGTGAAGATTATATTATGCTTATTGTGCTATAGTGTATCTTTCAAAAACGCAAAAAATAACTACGCGGATATGTCTAAATTTCCTATACAGCGAAAATAAATTCACCCGAAATTAAATATGGACAGAGATTGATGGTCGTACCAAACAGTAACAAAACGACTCGAAATTGTCAGTAGAAAACTTTGTAATTGCACTCACCAAATATTGTAAATATATGTTCTATGTTAAGCGTGGCAATTTAAAAACGACTGCTTAAATGTTTAAAGTGTTTGTTCACCCACCCTAAACTTGTCACGTTTACCTCGGTTTCGCCCTGTCTTTAGGAAATATCACTTCTTGTGAGTGAGCAAATGTTCAAATAGGGTGAGGTATAGAAGGCGTCAAGTTTAACCTGACTGTTTGAACTTTAACTTGAATATTCAAACAGACCTACCCATGGTCATTGTGTAATTTGGGGGCTTCATGTTGATATATAAGGATAGATGATAGTAATAGTGGGTACTGGGTGTTTATGGTAATTAAATATGCCGTCTTACTTAAATCACACAGTTTATTAGCCCAATCTTCTATTTAAATTAAAGGTCAACCGATCAGGTCAAACTTGACGTACTATATATAGGTCGTTCATAATGACAATGTTTATACAATGAGTATTTTGATAATAGGGTGGTTACAAGTAAAAAAGCGTGACCAGGCGTGAATGTATGCATACTTACAAGTTGTATAGGAAAACAAAGTTGACCTGTCTGTTTGACCTTTCGTTGGGAATATTCATATAGAAGAGCCCATTCTATACATAGGTAGTAATATGATTCTCAGCATTATAATGAGTATAAAAAATATACACAATAAATTATTCGTGTTCTCATTACGTAGACAAAATAAACCCGTGTGACTCCTATATTAACATGCAAATATAAATTCATCATCAATATTTAAATTAAAGGTCAAGCTGGCAGCTCATTGTTGTTTACTTATACGTGCAGGCATATCTTGTGTGATTCATTCATTTATTTATTCATTCATTCATTTATTCATTCATTGATATTTACTCCAACAGTAGCATTATACCGACACCGAGTGGACAAGTCGATACTCCGTCCTCTTAGCACTGATCGTCAGACGAGGAAGTGGTATCTCAAAGTTTAAGGTCTTTTAAATGACCTGGTCGGGGTTCGATCTCATGAAATCTAGCACTCTTGGTAATTTTAACCGAGGCGGTGTCAGTCTACCTTTTTGATATATAAATTTTAAAACTTTATCAAAATGTGAGAACAGTATCGTTTGGGTACATCGACCCTCCAGTTTATTATTTCATAAAAAGGAATTTTACCGCTCTTCAGAGATTGATACGGAGTTGTACAATAATTTTTCCTCGAACGAATGGAGATTGGTGCAGCATTGTATTGTTAGTTTTTATCCCCTGCCAGCATTGTATTGTTAGTTTTTATCCCCTGCCAGCATTGTATTGTTAGTTTTTATCCCCTGCCAGTATTGTATTGTTAGTTTTTATCCCCTGCCAGCATTGTATTGTTAGTTTTTATCCCCTGCCAGCATTGTATTGTTAGTTTTTATCCCCTGCCAGCATTGTATTGTTAGTTTTTATCCCCTGCCAGTATTGTATTGTTAGTTTTTATCCCCTGCCAGCATTGTATTGTTAGTTTTTATCCCCTGCCAGTATTGTATTGTTAGTTTTTATCCCCTGCCAGCATTGTATTGTTAGTTTTTATCCCCTGCCAGTATTGTATTGTTAGTTTTTATCCCCTGCCAGCATTGTATTGTTAGTTTTTATCCCCTGCCAGCATTGTATTGTTAGTTTTTATCCCCTGCCAGTATTGTATTGTTAGTTTTTATCCCCTGCCAGTATTGTATTGTTAGTTTTTATCCCCTGCCAGCATTGTATTGTTAGTTTTTATCCCCTGCCAGTATTGTATTGTTAGTTTTTATCCCCTGCCAGTATTGTATTGTTAGTTTTTATCCCCTGCCAGTATTGTATTGTTAGTTTTTATCCCCTGCCAGCATTGTATTGTTAGTTTTTATCCCCTGCCAGTATTGTATTGTTAGTTTTTATCCCCTGCCAGCATTGTATTGTTAGTTTTTATCCCCTGCCAGTATTGTATTGTTAGTTTTTATCCCCTGCCAGTATTGTATTGTTAGTTTTTATCCCCTGCCAGCATTGTATTGTTAGTTTTTATCCCCTGCCAGCATTGTATTGTTAGTTTTTATCCCCTGCCAGCATTGTATTGTTAGTTTTTATCCCTGCCAGTATTGTATTGTTAGTTTTTATCCCCTGCCAGCATTGTATTGTTAGTTTTTATCCCTGCCAGCATTGTATTGTTAGTTTTTATCCCCTGCCAGCATTGTATTGTTAGTTTTTATCCCCTGCCAGCATTGTATTGTTAGTTTTTATCCCCTGCCAGTATTGTATTGTTAGTTTTTATCCCCTGCCAGCATTGTATTGTTAGTTTTTATCCCCTGCCAGCATTGTATTGTTAGTTTTTTATCCCCTGCCAGCATTGTATTGTTAGTTTTTATCCCCTGCCAGCATTGTATTGTTAGTTTTTATCCCCTGCCAGTATTGTATTGTTAGTTTTTATCCCCTGCCAGCATTGTATTGTTAGTTTTTATCCCCTGCCAGCATTGTATTGTTAGTTTTTATCCCCTGCCAGCATTGTATTGTTAGTTTTTATCCCTGCCAGCATTGTATTGTTAGTTTTTATCCCCTGCCAGTATTGTATTGTTAGTTTTTATCCCCTGCCAGCATTGTATTGTTAGTTTTTATCCCCTGCCAGCATTGTATTGTTAGTTTTTATCCCCTGCCAGCATTGTATTGTTAGTTTTTATCCCCTGCCAGCATTGTATTGTTAGTTTTTATCCCCTGCCAGTATTGTATTGTTAGTTTTTATCCCCTGCCAGCATTGTATTGTTAGTTTTTATCCCCTGCCAGCATTGTATTGTTAGTTTTTATCCCCTGCCAGTATTGTATTGTTAGTTTTTATCCCCTGCCAGTATTGTATTGTTAGTTTTTATCCCCTGCAAGCATTGTTTTGTTAGTTTTTATCCCCTGCCAGCATTGTATTGTTAGTTTTTATCCCCTGCCAGTATTGTATTGTTAGTTTTTATCCCCTGCCAGCATTGTATTGTTAGTTTTTATCCCCTGTCTTTCCAAGAAAGAGGGGATATTAAATTCTAGTTTCCGTCTGTCTTTCCTTCCGTCCGTCCAAAATTCTTGTCTGATCTAATTCTCCAAATCTATCAAGCAATATTATACTAAACTTGGCGCAACACTTCAACATAGGTAGAAGATAAGCAAATCGTTTACCCGAG
Source organism: Anadara kagoshimensis (assembly GCA_021292105.1). Lineage (NCBI taxonomy): Eukaryota > Metazoa > Mollusca > Bivalvia > Arcoida > Arcidae > Anadara > Anadara kagoshimensis. The sequence continues at coordinate 27,533,149 of CM037864.1, forward strand.
TTGGTTTGGCCATTTTCTCGGAGTTCTGGCCCTTTGAACACAAGTGCAAATCGTAAAAAAAAGAACCTGCTGGCGGACGTTTCTAATTTACTGAATGTGCTTGTCTTTTATAGCTCTGTCATGTGTACTTTTGAATTTTTATGAAATAATACATTAAAAAGTAGCACATGACATTCTTTTTAATGTATTATTTCATAAAAATTCAAAAGTAGCACATGACAGCTCCGTTTAGTCTACATTGTGTGGCATAGCAATATTACATGAAAGTTTACATTCCCGTTATGTTCAACGCTTTCCGAGATGAGAGTCTTGAAGAAATATTGACAGCGCGACAGTCATACGTTTCCGTTAATATTTTAGTTGAAACTCTACGGTATTTTTTCGTTGTTACGCTTTGCATTATTCATTGATAGTATCTGTACAATTATATTTTCAAATTTATATTATTTAAAACATTAGATTTATCATTATTATTTTTTTAACAATTTGATAATAAAAATTGTGATCCAATATAAAACCCATGGTGTGTCTCCTGTATCTTAAACCGAACATTGCAAGTTTAAAGAGTTTCCATATAACCACATGATTTTTACATAGTAACGATTTAAAATTATTTAATCTATGTTTAATCCATTGATGTACTCGATCCACAGCTGTCACAAATGTATATGTTATGCTCTTTTTGCCGCCACTTTTGTATTAGAACGAATTTAAATATAAACCAAAACATCATTGCCCTTACTCACTTACAATCAGCTTTCATTCATTCATTCATTCATTCATTCATTCATTCGTTTGTTTGTTTGTTCGTTTATTTTGCTCGAGGATTTTGTTCATCTACAATACAGACCTGTCGAAAGTTTAACAGTAAGCTAACGAACCGGTATCATATTTGCAGTTCGTCTTGCCCTTTTTGACAGCGTTTCGTTAGCTGCTCTATATAACTGTTAGCTATCCATGTATAGACCTTTCGGCTGACGAACCACGACTCCTTTTCGTTAGGTCAGTGTTAAATTTTCGTCAGGTCTGTACTGTACGTTGTATTCAGAAAATTTATTCAGTATTTGTCCTACCTTATCCATTTTTACCATTTAGATTTCGCGAATAAGCGCACAGTAAAGTTACAGGCCACAGCTTCACGGTCGTACCTTAACAATGATTACCCGAAGTTAAATCTGGCAATTTTTAACAATACTTTATAGGCTAGCCCCACAAAAAAATTCTCCTAAATAAGAAGACAGATGTCATAAGCCTAGAATTTTTTTTTAAATTAACACTTCAATTCATATATATCTTGAAAACTAACACAATTTGTCAGATTTATGTAAAGGAAATGATTGTAAAACTGTAAAACTGGTACCAGGTACAGTAAGTACACAGTACAGTCCCGTCGAAAGTTTAACACGGAGCTAACGAGTTCTTGTGCAGTATGGCCGAGAAAGCTGAAATGCTTCCGAGAGATAGCAGCAGCTGAGACTTAAACTGTAGAGCAGAGCTATCGAGGAATCAAGATGAACTGACGATTCGGCATTAGTTCGTTATTTCGACAGACTTATATTGTATGTAATGTAAATATAATACTGTAAACGCTTAGTTCGCGGTCGTTTGTTTTGCGCGAGAATTAATACCAAGCGAAAATATTTTATGGTATAGTGCATATTTTTTAAAAAAAAAACCGCAAAAATTTAACTAGAATATGTCTTAATTTCCCATACCCCGAAAAAAATACAGGAGAAATTAAATACGTTTACAGTTAATTGTACCTCTTGTGTCATCTCCGGTGGTTTTGAATTAATAGAAAAATCCAATATTTTTTCTGGATAATAGATGCACATAAAATACTGTTACCTATAATGATGCAGAAGGTAAAAACTACATGTATGGATACTCCAAGCATAGTGTCAATTTAGTTTGGCCTGTTTTACCAGGATGGTAGCCCGTAGTTGTCGAGATCAGCTATGTGGCCACTGGCATGGTCGTTAAGTGCACTTTCAGTTTCAGTATTACAGTTAGAATAAATCAACCCCCTCCCGTTTTAACAAATGTAACATCTGGTTAAATGCTTCAATGGCATCTTATAAACGTGTAATTATAAATAATAATTATGGTAGAAATTACCGTGTTTAACCTAGTTTAACAGAGTTCAAAGGGGTTTTTTTGGTTGAGAGTTGAGTAATGGTGTTTAATGTCCCAGTCAAGAATATTTCACTTATATCGAGACGTCGCCAGCTATAGGCGAAAGTGCAGAAATTTTGCATGTGCGTTGCGCTTAAAGCATTATACAGCAGGGTTCTTTAGCGTGCCAAGCCCACCGTGACACGGGACCTCGTTTATTTTAAGTTCCCATCCGAAAGAACAGTGACTTTCATTTCGTAATGTCGAATGCTTGGCGAAAGAACAGTCACTACCCTCTTTTAAGTCTTGAGTCGGACCCGGTCAAATATCGAACCCATGACCTCCCACTCACGGAGCAAGCACTCTACCAACTGAGCTACCGCAGTGGTTTAATTTAGTTTAACAGATTTCAAAGCCTTTACTTTGTTGTAGGAATTGAGATTTGAACATGAATATTTTTCTGAGTTTCTTATTAAGTTAAAACACTTATAAAATCAGAAAAAATAACTTAACTTTTTAAAAGGTAAATATTACACATTTGCATAAAAAGCATTGTTTTGGATGGTTAATTATAATGTAAACGTCATCTGGTATACGCTATACGCGTCACTGACTAGCCGATGTGTCAGGTTTTAAATATATATTTTGTATCCCTGCATGCTGCTGCTGATGATGATGATGATGATGATGTTCGTTAGCTTAGTCTAAAGCTATCGACTGGGGTGTACTGTAAAGTATAGGTTAGATGGTATTAAGAAAATTTCTTCAATGATTTGGTGGGCGTCAAAGAAAAGGGTCTTTAAGGACAGAAATCGTTCGGTCTAAATATAGGTATATACGTGATTTTCTATATTTGCATATAGTCTAATATTTATAAATCACCTTTACAACATAACATTAAATTTACTTTTAATCACGCACTTTAAATTTGAAACTCAACATTCAACTCTATTTTAATCATGTATGACACAGACACGTGTCGATTATATAATGGAAGTTCTATTCTGTGACAATTCAATGTTTTAATTACGTCTCATATTTAACGACATTTACACATGTTCTTATGTCTAAACTCTTGTAACAAGTGGTTTTGTTGTGCTAAGGGGCTTTGATGTCTGAGTGGTCTGAATTATACAGTGAAGCCTGTCTATAAAAGCCACCTAAGGGAACCGGTAAGAGTGGTCTTTATGGGCAGGTGGCCTTTATATACAGGTTCAAATAATATGAATAAAGAACAACTGGGATACAATTCTACTGGCCTTTACCAGCAGGTGGCCTCTAAGGCAGGTTGGACTGTATAAAGCACGTGCTTACGGCTCATGGCGTATCCCACCACCTAGGTTTAAATCTACCCGAGACTGCTTCTAGTTTGAAAAAAAAGTTTTTAATGCCGACGGTTTGTGCTTTTCTCCGGGCACTCCGGTTTCCCCACTATCACAGAACTGCTCATCTCGATTTAAGTGGAATGATCTTGACTAGGGCGTAAAAAATGATTTGGAACATTTGTCTTTATTTGATATGGAATTAGAGAAGCTGAGGTTAATTCGCAAAACGATGTTCTCTTGCGAAAATTGCATTAGAAGCATTTTACATATTATTTCATATAAACGACCGTTATAAAGTATAGATTATGCGGCACGATGGGGAACATAATTGTTTAATGAGGGTCTCGATGGCTAAGTGGTCTATAGCGCGCATTTACGAACCTCAAGTCAACTTCCTCACATATCTTATTGTACGAAATTCGGATCGTTTGTCGAAGGTCCGTGCACGTGGTTTTCAATACCATATAAATATACAAAAACCGATTGGCTCGATAAAATTAAAAACTCTTTGATTTTGTGAACTCAACTCTCTAAATTGCTCATGTGTTGCGGTGATCAATGGAAGTCCAACATGTTTAACTGCTTAGGGTGGTGGTTTCTTTGGAAAATGTACCATTAAAATAGACAGTGTGGTCTCCGCCATTACTGAGAAGTGTACTTTCACTCTCAAAATCGTTACAAGCTGCGCACTAGTATATGCATCTCAGGCACGTATGCACAGAAACGCATATACCACATTTATCCTTGATTTTTCCTCAAGTTTATTAAGCATGTTTTATTGCAAAAAACTGGAAAAAATCCAATATTACTCTAAATATCATATAGCCATAAACAAACCATTGTACGGTATAGTCAAGGTGTTAATAATAAATAATAATAAACAGAGGGTTGTTTCCTTTCTGCAGCGGTGGCCTAATGGATAAGACGTCAGTCTACAAATCCAAGGTCTCTCACCGCTGTGAGCTCGAGTCCCGCTCAGACAACATGTGGGAAAGTGAATTTTCCTTGCCGTTGGCCGTTACTGGTTTACCTGTTATCAGTATAATGGACTGGGGAATGGTACGCTTGTCTGCGGCGTACTGAGTGTGTGCTAGTACAAGGCAGACCATACGACACACTCGTACTTCACATGCATACACAAACTTGTTCATAAATTAATTAATAAAATATTTCTAGTCGCGAATAGCTGCAAAATTGCTGATGCGACGTTAAGCAACATTCAACCAACCAACCAACCTTTCTGCAACGCCCGGCCATACATATGCTTATTTTGATTAATCATAAAAAAGTCTAAAGATCGCATCACGTTTATAGTTTATCAGTTGTAATGTTATAAGATATGTGAAAAATTTTATCGTAATTATGCCACAGGAGCAGGTAAAATGAGGTCACGTAGGTGTCCTAATTTTAAATTATGTCTATACACCGATATCTTGTTCCAATTATACTAGTAAAACATAATTATGTTCTAGAACTTGAACCATCTCTATGCCGTTGTGCAAGCTTTGTTCATAATATATACATGTATTTAAAAAACAAATAAAATAAATTGATTGCAAAAAAGCTTTTATTTCTTTTTTATAGATTTTGCCAAATCAAGTTGGATTTAAGGGAGATTAAATTTTTATTCAGGTGAATGTTATTCAACTGTATATGGTATTCTTAAATTTTAAACTCCACGTGTTCATACAACAATCAGTACTATTCCCTCCATTCCTCCATGTAATTTGTTAAAATTAGAAATTTATTAAATGTAGTGATAGATTGTACAAAACATTTACACACATGGGCAAAACTGAATTGAATTTGACACCGAGCTTCGATTAGGGCATAGAAATATATTCGGACTACCGATATAGAATACCCGATTTTGGACGGCGATTGGGCACGTCAAAAATTAGGTCCAGTAGTGTGGTTGATGTACTTTTAAAGGACTGATCCTTATTATCTTACTATTACTTTTGATCCCAATATAATAATTATATAATATAATGTTAGAGCCGTGTTGCTGGATGAAATTTATTTACCAATACCCATGTTATTGTAGTGGTTCTTTTTTTAATAAAAAAAAGTCTACCGTTCTGGAGCATCCGGTCTCACTTAAGCTTTCTTTTTAGAAGTTCATGTGTGTAACTAACTAAAATTGCCAATTTTCGAATTTTTACATAGATTTTTGGATTGTGTTTTGAATATTGAATGATTTTGATTCATAATTTCTTTAAAACGACCGACTAATATTTCAAGCTACAGTAAGTTTAACATTAAGCTAACAGATTAAAACCGAATCGACAGCTGATTTCGGCCTGCCACTGGCTATATATAGAGTACAGCTCTGCTATCTATTTCTGTCGCTTTTCGGCCACTTGTTATCCATGTGCGTATTTCGGCGATACGGAAGCCGATCTTCGGCTCTTTTTCGTGATATAAGTGTTTAATTTTCGACAAGTTGGTACGATAAAGCTTGCTTTATTTAACCTTTCAATTATGTTTTTATTACTTCCGCTTGTATAAAGACGGCCGAGAATAACATATTGTAATTTTATAAACTTACTTTTAACGACAACCGTTTTAGAATTTCATGTCTGGTTACATGCAAAACCAATTGAAGTTGGCAAATTCGAGAAGCCCCGCCAAATAATTGACACGCGACTGCGCATGGTTCTTTATGCATTACAAGGTTGATTGTGTCATTGTAGGTTTATAGTCCAATCACATTTTCAGTGATGAAAAAACATGTTTTGAATGGGTGATGTGATTCAAACTTAGATATCTTACTTGATATAACTTCAATAGACTTGAAATTTCACATGTCTTTAAAGAACATATTTTTCATACAATGTATTTTGAATATTTTTTGCAAATTCTCAGCTTTTTAAATCTTTTTCCTTTTAATTTATATGAATAAATTTTAATAAACTTTTTCTATAAAAGTTTGTTGAGAAATAAATACTTGTTCGTTTGTAGTCTTGTTTTAAAGGTAGGTATTTAAAAATACTATTTTTCTATCTACATGGTAAAAGTTTTAATATTCACAGTAGTTGTTGAGTTTTTGGGAGTTAAAATTTAGCAATTAATTGAAGGGTAGCTGTTGTCCCTCTGATATTTTGATATGGCATATTCGACAGCTTCATTCATATAAGTCATTCAGAACTGAGTTCTGATTGGCTAATACGTATTCACGCGATACGGGTTTATACAGGTGTTCCTATTACTGACCAGTATACGCCACGGACTGGCCCATTGTACTTGTTTATGAATGAACAACAGGTAAAACAGCACAAACATCAAAATAAAGAATAAAATTCATTTATTCCACTTGTTTGGCCTAGAGCGACACAATTTTTTTATTTAATGTTTTAAAACTACAAAACATTCAAGGTCATCTAACAAGACTGAGATTTTTGTCTCAAAAGATGAAGTTATTGGCCATTAAACATTTTACTACGTGATACGCATCATCTGAATTTAAAAGTGCATTTTAAAAGTAATGAAAACGGGTTTTATTTAATTTTTAGACTTAATAAAAGAAATTTAACCAAATTGTTTCAACACATGTTATAAAAATAACAGATCTACATATAGCATTAATGAAATTTGAGGTAAGTAATCTGATCTACGATCTTTTTAAAGACCACATCGGTATTCATCACTGAATAAGTGATCGGACTATAATAATAGTAGGTCACGTCGTTATTTCGCGTGACCTATTTCATTCACAAAGGTCTGAAGAAAATCGGCTAAGATTGTAAATATACACGAACATATATATGATTATTATCTGTGTGTTTTGTCATTACTTATATAATCGTTTAAAATGGTGGCTTTTGTCTTCTTATTTGTTTAGAACAACTTGACCTACGCGTTATATGATTATATGCAGGGCAGGGTTAGTAGTATCATAGTACGATTAAGGGTCATTAAGGGTCGTCTGAGTAGGAAAATTCATGTGAAAACCATTTGGTTGTAAAACGTGAAAAAGGGGTACTATTATGAAATTACCTACACAAGTGTGAAGATTTACAAATAAAAATACAGCAGGAAGTGATAATTTAAGAAATTTTAAAATATTTGTTGCATGTTTTTATGAAAATAGTGCAAAAATACACGTGTTGGGGAAAATAGTTTACACCTTGTATAACGAATTAATTTTAAAAAATGAAAACATATTAAGATAGTCAACATCATAGAGCAGTGCAAAGGGGCCAGAGTTTGTTAAAGAAATACGAGGTTTTTGAAATCTCGACAATTTACGGTTGAGGTTATCTTAGATTTATTTTCCTTTTAAAAATGCGTGTACCAGGCGTGATAGTTCATATTCTAAGGCCACTAATAATCCGAAATACAACAAGTCACTAAAAGTGCACGGTCACACAATACTGTTCTATTTGAATTGAGGTGAATTTTGTTTGGTTTCAACAATGTTGAACTATATAAAGCCGAATATGCCTCAACAATAATCAAGTAATATACAAACTTAGCTTTTATAATCTTCCCTTGGATCGTTGGTAGCCTTAGAATATGAACTATCACGCCTGGTATACGCATTTTGAAAAGGAAAACAAATCATAGAAAATTGTCGAGTTTTCAAAAACTTCGTATTTCTTTAACAAACTCTGCCCTCTTTGCACTGCTCTATGACGTTGACTATATTAATATATTTTCATGTTTTTAAATAAATTCGTTATACAAGGTGTAAACTATTTTCCCCAACACGTGTATTTTTGCACAATTTTCTTTAAAAAATGCAACAAATATTTTAAAAACTCTTAAATTATCAATTCCTACTTTATTTGTATTCATAAATCTTCACACGAATGTAGGTAATTTCATAATTATACCCCTCTTTCACGCTTTTCAACCAAATGGTTTATTTTTTTTCACTTGAATTTTCCTACTTAAATGACCCTTAAGTACTGTTACTTTTGAATGTATTATTTCGTAAAAAATCAAAAGTAGCACATGACAATTAATACTATTAGATCTTTAGCAGGGCTTTTTTCAAATACAAAGGTATGAAGTGTATCAACCAAGATTATGTAACAGGAAAGTGAAAAAATGTAGCGACTCGAACCCGGGACCTACCCAGTGCTATCGGTTGCTCAACTAACTGATCTACCCGGTCATCTATCAATCCCGGTCCGCCACATTCTTCTCTTCTTTTTCGATTCAACTCCCCTCAGGAGAGAGAGAAAGAGTTAAATTAATCTAATAGAAACTGTCCATATAGTTCATATGTCACAAACAGTCATTATGGTGTAAAGCTATTATACAAAATTCGCAGCTTTTAGGCGGATGTCACAACATTGTACGTGGACTTTGTCATTTCGGTTAAATATTTCAACTCGTGTTTTTTTTTAAAACAAAAAAAATATGTCCGAATTTCGAGTGTCTTGTTACAACTATTATTTTACACCTCGGAGTCGCAGCAAGCTAGATAGAAGGTGCTTACCCTTCCGGAGCACCCGACCTCACTTCCCTGGTGAAAATTCAAGTGTTTAACTTCACAGTGTATGAACGGAACTGTACGCAAAAAGGTAGCTACTGTTCGTCGAAGCGAGAAGAAGGTGTATCGGGAGACACGAGGTTGTTGATTATCTATCTTTCTAGCTCAATTTAATAGATTTAGTTTATCCCTTTTATTTAATCCATCTTTACTATATAAAGCTTTAGTGGTAGCCATATGCTCTCAGAAAAGTGTCAACTTATATAATAAATATGATGATGAACATCATCAAACGCCGAGCCGTGGGCTTCTCACTTCTGGTTAAATGATGTAAAATACGTATTATTTCACATTGTAAGTTCCATTATCAGTACCTATATGTAGGAAAATATTCTTAGATTCCCTTAACCATGTACAGAATGTTACAAACTCGTATTTACACTGAAAAAGCAAGTTTTCCTTCCGTCGTCGAAAGTTAGAACTGTACCGGTAGTTTTCAACATCTGTATTGTTTCTGTACCGGTAACTACTGTTCTCTTCCGCGTCATCCATGCGAGTTAGATGGAATTTTCAGTTTGATACTAGAAATTTTTGTAATTCAATTATAAATTATAAATCATGCTTTTCTATTGAAGCAAAATATGCTATGGGCAATATTAAAGACCAATAGCTCCTTAATTATAGTACATTTTGCAATTGCATTAAAATATATCGTACATACTGTAGCATGTTTTTGCCAATTTATTACTCAAATTTCCATATTGCAAGAACTGAGGGGATGATAGCTATAATGTAGAAATATTATTAAACGTAAGCTACTATTCGCAACGAGAAAAAGATTATAACCCTCTGAGGATTAATCTATGTGCGTGAGATTTGCTAGTGTGTTTACTATCAGTCATTAGCAAGGCATTTAGCTGTATGGTCATTGCAAGGATTAAGACAGGAGTGGACAAGAGACTCAGGAAGGAACATGCAGGATTTAGACCAGGGAGAGTAACAACAGAGCATCCTGAGAAAAATACTGGAACAAGCAAATGAATTCAGAACTCCAATATACACATACTTTGTGGACTTTGAAAAGGCATTCGACTCGATGCACAGGAAGAGCCTTTGGACGGTAACAAAGAGCTATGGGATTCCAACCAAAATCACTAATGCTATAAGAGGGATGTATGAGTGATTTGAATATTCTGTCATTGAAGAAAATGAAACATCAGAGTGGTTCGCTATTAAAAGTGGTGTAAAACAGGAATGTGTAATGTCAGGGTTTCTTTCTACTAGTTATAAATTGGATGATAAAGAAAACAACAAATGGAATGAGAAGAGAAAAATAAGAAGTGACTTTACAACATTATTGTTAGGTTTTGGGTTTGCGGAAGATATAGCACTTTTATCCTCCAAATTATAAGACCTGAATGATAAGACTAGGGAAACGACTGAATAGGCATCAAGGATAGGGCTTAAATTAAATTCAAAGAAATAGACATAGAAGGATTTGGAACACCAAAAATATTAGAAAAAATACAAAGACGCACCTATTTAAGACCTTAGTAGGACCAGTATTGTTTTATGAAAGTAAAACGTGGGAAATAACGGAGAAAGATTAACACCTCTTACAAACGGCTTCCGAACATATTGCCTCAGAGGGATTCTAAGAATAAGATGGTAACAAAAAATACCTAGTGAAAAAAATATTGAAAACAGCTAGACTTAACAACATAAGCTATGAGATCAGAAGAAGAAAGTGGAACTGACTCGGACACATACTAACGAAAGAGGGAACAAATGACTGAAAGACAACACTAGGGTGGCAGCCAGAGGTTAAAAAGGAAAGACCCAAGTCCACATGGAGGAGAACAACGAAAAGGAAAGAAACGTATGAAAGTATTTTATTTTACGACACTCTTTTTTGGCCAAAGCAATATCACAAGTTAAGAGGAGTTGAGTTGAGTAAATGTGTTCTACATCCCAGTCATGAATATTTCACTTATATCAAGAAATCTCTAGCTATAGGTGAAGGTGCATAAATTTTGTCTGTGCGTTGCACTGATGGCAATTTACAGCAGGGTTCTTTATCGCGCCAAGCCTACCATGACACGGGACCTCGTTTATTTTAAGTTCCCATCCGAAAGAACCGTGACTTTCATTTCGTAATGCCGAGTGCTTGGCGAAAAAAAAGCAGTCACTTCCCACTTCCAATTTTTTGGTCAGTCCTGGTCGGGGTTCGAAGTAACGACCTCCCACTTACGGAGCGAGCACTCTACCAACCAAGCTACCGCAGGGGTTATGTTTAAAAGGAAGTGGTGGATGTATTACCATAATACTTATACACCTAATTAGATAAAATCATATGGTAGCATAATAAGCATAAAAGTACTAAAAATCTCTGACTGGAAAAAGAAATTTCCCCAGTATCCCAGAAAGACTGCAGTTAAAGTATCACAATAAAAACTACCGATACAGTGTTTCTTTTACTAAAACTTCACTACCGGTACAGACAAAATATAAACTACCGGTACAGTAACATCTTGTCAGTCATGTCGTTTGAATCAATATTTTGAATGTTTCTGTGCTAAAGTAGATTTTGTAACTATATAGACTGATTGAAAAAAGGTTTGTTTCCATCATGTATTTAAAATTTCTCGGACATTTTCGATTAAATGAGCATAAATCTACATTTTAGATAGGTCCAGCGTTGCTCAAATACGTGTTCATGACTGTTTTTGATGGAATATTTAATTTATTTTGAGATTCTAAAACATACAAATACGCCCAAGAAGAAGATAGAGAACAACTGCTTACTTACCGTATTTGATTTTGAGTTGCGATTTACGCAACAAGAAAATAAGAAACAATTTACTCGTTGACCTCATTGTCTCTCGCTTCGCCGAACAGTAGCTACCTTTTTGCGTACAGTGCCGTTCATACACTGTGAACTTAATTTCGCAGTTTTCAAAGTTTAGTTTGCTTCTGTGATTGTGATTTAGATATGAACCGGTATTTTTGTGATTGATTAAAAATCAAATAAGAAATGTGATAAATAAACCTTAAAGCCTTTAAAGCCTAGTCATTTAGCTTTATTTTCAACTTAATAGAAATTACAATTACCCGACATGTTATGATTCAAGGCTTGAGAGAGAACATTCAACAGAATATCCTTTTACAATGAAAACAATGTCGATAGCTGTTTAGGATGGTTAAGTTCACAACGATCTAGGAGTGTAGTAGAGTAATGTTGTTTAACGCCATAATCATTCGTAACACCGAGTGCTTGGAGAAAGAACAGTCACTATACTACCCACTTTCAAGTTTTGGATCAGACGCGGTCGGGGCTTGAACCCATGACCTCCCACTTACGGAGCGAGCACTCTACCAACTGAGCTACCGCAGTGGTAAATACGAGCTAGGATAGCTTGACTTGACCATTAATTATCGTGATGAAATTCCAGTTTTTTACAATTATGAAATCATTTATTTTCGCAATGTCCCAATTTTCGTAGTTCTAAGAACTAAGAGAAGTGACATTTTCGTGTAGGGATGAATTCGTGGCTTCGTGGATTGTTGTTACCCTTTAAAGTAATTTTGTAATATATATAATTTTGCTGACATGTGAATTCATGGCCAAGAGTGTCCCTGAAAAAACGAAAAAAGGAATAAGGCGAAAATTAACAATTTTACACACCTATCACTATTATCTACTTAAAAAAATCAAACCACTCCATTAAGTTGTTTTAGTCCCGTACAAGTAAAGTCGCATTTAAACGCAACATATCTATTAGAATAATTTATGTCGGATTTCACATAAGCGTACCAGACGAATTGAATTCAGCGACTTCGAGGAGGTTATAATGCAATACCCTGTTCGCTACTACAGTTTAGTATATTTCATGTGAGGACTACATACACTCAAATTCTGTTCGAATTGAAATTCAGCTTCAAGGGCAGTTGGGCTGTAGCAAAAGGTTGTTTACTCAGTTGCAGGCCTCAACGTTTGCCGAAATGATCTTTCCAAAAGAACTTCAATGGCAAATCAACCTTTTAGTGTCTGTCCACGATGCTCAAAAGTTACCAAAGCAAAATCAATATGACCGAATGCATAACCGTCTCCGTACAAAGTAGGAGAGATTAATAATAAAAAAAGAAACCTGAAAATTCAGTCCAACCTGCCTTAAAGGTCACCTCCATATAAGGGCCACCTGCTTATAAAGGACAGTAAAATTGTATCCCTATTGTTCTTTATTCATACATTTGGACCTGTATATAAAGGCCACCTGCCCATAAAGGCAACTTTTACTGGTTCCCTTAAGTGGCCTTTATAGACAAGTTTGACTGTACCAAGTTTTTACTTCCAATGATACGAGGCAATTGACGTATCGCCGACCACGCCCACAATATTCCGACAAATGCCGCCATCACGATACCAAAGCAGCGTCACGGCAACGAATGACGTTCTAGTATCAGTGACGTCATTAATTAGCACAATTCAGTCCCAGTTTTCGTTCTTTTTGTGTGTAGTTCAAGCATGACAGGCATTTATCGGAACATTGTGGGCGTGGCCGGCGATCCGTTAATTACCACCCTTGTAATAATCGAAAACAAATATACTTGTCCATGTCTTTTTATAACAATTTTAATGTATAATTGTAATATGTATTTTTAAATGTTTTAAAAGGTGAGACGTAAATAAAATATTCGTATTGAATTGAATTGTCCAAATCACAATCCCATAGAAAACTTAAAACTTTAAAAACTGACAAATTTAGTGAAACACGTGAACAAAATGTACATGTAATGTCAAATTTATATATACATTTTTTTAAAATTTTCTTGATGAAATATTCAAAAAAAAATATGACAATAGCATTATCCCAACCTAACGATTAATTTTGATAACGGATTGACGACACTTTTCAAATCAGGATTATCCATGGCCTATATAAATAAACTTGTATGTCTGATATTAAACAAATACACAAAATGTGTCAGCAAATTTCTAGCTTTATAAACTGTAACAAAAATATAATTTATAATTCGATATAACAAAAAAAAATAAATAATGGTTTACACTTACTCGTTTGTTTGGCTGATAAATCCAAAACTCCGAGTTGGAAGACAATATAAATATATCTAGACAAAGTTCACAAAATATATAGCTAACTTCAATTTGAACATTCCCATTACTGACCCTAGACCAACTTGACAAACCTATACCAACTTGACAAACCTATACCCAACCTCAATTTGAACATTCCTATTACCGACTTTTTTGTGTCATGGTTCATGTGAGCTTGGTGACCAGCCCAATTCAATTCAGCCACTTCAAAATGGTGATGTGGACAACATTTTTGGTATCCTTGACACTCAAATACTAAATTACTGTAAGGTTTGGATCACAAGGAAGCTCCAAGGACAGTTTGGCCTATTTACCCAATTTTAAACAGCAAAGTTTCTGCCCATGATACGAAAACCAGGTTTGTCCCTGGCCTAGATAAACGAACTTGTACAATTACACAATGTCTCAACAAATTACATAATAACCTATATAAACTGTACCAAAAAGGATAGATTTATAATTGGATATAACGAAAAAAACGGTTCACACTTACTTGTTAAGTTTGGTTAATAAATCGAAAACTCCAAGGTAGTAGACAAAATATATATCCTAGACACAATTCACAAAATGACATTGACCTGTCCGCTTGACCTTTCATTAGGAATATTCGTATAGGAGAAAACACTCATTACATTGGTAGTGTTAGGATTTGCATGTCATATACATGGACAGTGCTCGTGTTTATTGTTACTCATTATGTGAGAAATTATTTCATACATTCCCTTTACATAAATAAACTCGTTCACGATAAATATTTAAATTAAAGGTCAAACAGGCAGGTCACTGTTGTTTGCCTATAAATCTAACGCCAGTCTAAACATTCCAATTACTGACCCCTGTTATGTCATGATTCAGTTGAACTTGGAACTTGAGTTTAAAACATTCTTTTTTAGGCTAACTAATCAATATTGACGGGTAATATACAAACGCATGGAATAAAATACCTCCGTTATATAAATATACATTGAGCTTTTAAAGCACGCGTTTACATATCGCAGTGTCATATACTATTTTTTAAATTTAATCATAAAATACATTCAAAAAATGGTATTGTCATATACCATTTTTTAAATGTATTTTATGATTAAATTTAAAAAATAGTATATGACAACTGACTCCTACTCTCACAGGCAAGGTTTGATTCCGAACAGATCCTATTGTGAGGAAGTTTGGACGGTTTGCTTGCAGACGGTCGATGGTTTTCTCCGGGTACTCCGGTTTCCTTTGCCATCTCTGAACTGACACGCGTTTACATATCACAACACCCCTACTCTCACCGCCACGGTTTCTTTCCAACTAGGACAGATCCTTTTGTGAGGTACTTTGGACAGTTTGCTTGTAGACGGTCGATGGTTTACCCCGGGTACTCCGGTTTCCTTTGCCATCTTTGAACTGGCCGGGTTGTCTCGGTGGCCGGGTGGTTTAAAGCGCTCTCACGGATCGCAGCGCTTCCCGCCGCCTAGGCTCAAATTCCACTCCGGCAGATCCTAGTCTGAAAAAGTCTGTCACTTCGATTGCCGAAGGTCGATGTTTGGTGTTTTAATTTGTTTAGATAATTCGGTTTCCTCAACCATCTATGTCCTCTATGTACCTCTGGAATTGGAGATGAAATGCATTATTTATTTCAATGCGATTTTTTTTTCAAACCTATCGGATTAAATATATACCAATGTATTATTTAAAGTACCCTAACATAGAAAAACTTCAAGGTTTATTGACGTATTGTAACAAAAGAGTATTAGAAAATATTTTAGTGTTTTTGAAAATCATATATAAAACTTTAAATAACCATAGATAACCTAATATTATATAAAAACTTAATATGTAATCTTTGTCATGCTCAGTTTGTTAGTATGTCATTGTCACGTTAATTTTAGGTATGTTGTATTATCACCTGATGTACCACATATGTGGCTCAGTGAATAAAGAATTGAATTGAATTGAATTGAATTGAATTGAATTGCCCGCCCCAATACAAGTGAAAGAATCGTGACTGGGTGTAAAACTTCATTACTCCAATCCACACCTGACCTGACCGTCCCTATTCCAAAGTGAAATAATATTGACTAAGATTTTAACACCATTGCTGCCCTCCATTTATATCCATTGCATAATATGTTTATATACAAAACGAAATGGTAATTTCCACGTACATCAATTTAGCGATAATTAAAGGATAAACATATTTTGTCAAATAATTTTTTTTTTTATCAAAACGTTAATACGTTTTTAGATCCGCCATTTTGTTTTCACCATACGATCGGATTGTCCAACAATTAGACAGCGATTTTTTGAAGTCTATATTCACAAATTTTCCTTAAATGAAATATTTTATCATTTCAAAGTCAATAAAAATTGGATTTAATTCTAAATTAGACTATTTAATCTTATTCGATCGATGTATGTATGGGTATAAAAAATACGTGGTAACAATTTCGGCCTATACGTGATTATAATTTTTAATTTTATTTATTTATATATTTCGCTTTTTCTTATTTTTTATTAAATTAATTAATCCCATCTTATTTATTTTTTTATTATTTTTTATATCCAAATCCCTTAGTGTGATCAGCGCAAAGTTATGATAACTGATTTTATGTAACAAGAAGCATAGGCGTAAACCTGCTTTACTATAAATAGGTGGAGCTTCCCATGCTTATTTGGCACCACTCTAAATGGTTATGAACAAAAACCTTCAAAATACCGACGTAACTTGACAAAAAAGTTTTATTTTCCTTTTTAAGCCTTCAAGGGGCATTTCTTTTTTAATTTGCAGTGGCGTACCGCCCTATACGCAAAAACGCAAGTGCGTACACATAAATTTGTCACAAAAAATATTTTAAAATAAAAAAGTATAAGAGAGAGAGAGACTGAGAGAGAGTGTGTGTGTGTGGGTGGGGGGGGGGGGGTGCGTATTCCAAATTTTCTTGAAAGGACAAACAACTCTATCAATATGTCTTCAAATGAAATTTTTTGTAACCATGCCCCCTACAACAGCCACTGCCGAGAGAAGTTTCAGTGCGCTGAAACATCTCAAGACTTATTTAAGGAGCACAATGAACAGATGAACTTAGAAGTTCGCCATACATGTACATCATGAGATGGGCGTCGACGTAGAAACAGTTATTGACAATTTAACGCTTAGAAGAAGAGGAAAGTTAACTTTGAATGACCAATAAATACTAATATACACATTTGGAAACCGTCGGCTACGATTATTAAAATAATAATGTTTAAATTGTACAATTCAAATTAAGAATGGACCGGAAGTAACAGTGATCAAACAGCAAGAAACAGGCACACAATAAATAAAACGCTACTACAAAATTAAAAAAATTCTAATTTAGATTAAAAATATGCATCATCATTTGTAATCGGAGCTCAAATCTGAAAATCTTTCAAATTTTCAAAATTTTCAAACCAAAAACTTTTATCCCTTTAAATCTATGATACAAACGCAGAGAACATGTGTGGTTAAACCTGGTACCCAACTAGCCCGAGATTCCTCTGGCCCGAAAGATTTTTTTTTTTATCAGAGGAATCTCGGGCTAGTACCCAACCTTCCACTCCCAAGATCAGCAGGATCCGCATATTTAAAAATTGTAATTAAACTCCAATTTGTATCAAAAATTTAACACGAGAAGGTGTTGTATATCTGTCTCAAAATGCAGGAAAAGCCGTTTTGAAGCATATAGATTTCAAAATTTTCCGGGGTGCATGCACCTAGCGTAATCGCGCCTTCGGCGCTCCAAGATTGCGTACACATATAATCAGGTCACGGTACGCCACTGATTTGTTACATTTTCATGTACATGTTCTTAAGATCTACTAGTGTCGTGCGAGAACAGTCTCGGTAAAGTGACGTTGCATGCCCGACTGATGAATTGTCTAGTCTCCGGCGTCAAGGAGGGGGCGCATCTGGTGAAATATCAACGATTTCAAACGAGACTTGTCGACTTCCAGGTTAAATCACAATGACGCGGGCATTGTGTTTCCGTTTGGCTTTTTACCTTCCATGGTAGAAAAGGTAATACACGTTTGTGTCAAGTGTATGAACTCGATATATATTGGTTAGGTCGCAGGACATTTTAGCGAAAATAAAAAAAATCCAAGTGGACATTTGAACGATGACTTTAATGGACATATGAGCGACGACAGTTTTTAAATATTACTTTATTTTATGATGAACGTTTTAGCGATAGTTTAAATTTCCTCACCTGTATACTAAGGTACAGACAACGACATACAGTAAGATCAGAAGCATGAATGAGACTGATCCAGTATCAAGGGTAGAGAGAGAAACAGTTGAATATTGGAGAAAAAAAATTAAGTAATATGCAAATGGTTAGTAAATAGTAAGTCACTTGTGCAGAAGGACAAATACTCAATCATGACCCACTAGATGACCATCAGATGATCCGCAAGTAAGCTGGATATGACAAAAGATTTTGATTTATATTGTTGTGACACATTTGTTAAACAACCTTTTATTTGTTTCACTAATAAAGTACATGCATGTGCCTTTCATCGCAGAATCGTCGTTTTCTAAAAATTTTGTTCGCTTTATTTGTTTTTCATAATCACACATGACATATAGTAACTTGTGTTATTTGTGAATTGATAAGTGTGTTTGTGATATAATATGGCTCACGCATACAAAAATGCACTCCTCCATAATAAAATTTAAATAAAGGTCAAGCTGGCAGGTCAATACTGTTGGTCTATAAATATATTACGTTTTGAGGCCTTGACACAAATTGCATATGATACAAAAATGCACTTTATAATACCATTTAAAATAAAGGTCAAGCTGGCAGGTCAATACTGTTGGTCTGTATAATATATTACGTTTTGAGGCCTTACTCAAATTGCATATGATACAAAAAATACACTCCTCTATAATAAAATTTAAATTAAAGTTCAAGCTGGCAGGTCAATACTGTTGGTCTATAAATATATTACGTTTTGGGGCCTTGACACAAATTGCATATGATACAAAAATGCACTCCTCCATAATAAAATTTAAATTAAAGGTCAAGCGGGCAGGTCAATACTGTTGGTCTATAAATATATTACGTTTTGGGGCCTTGACACAAATTGCATATGATACAAAAATGCACTCCTCCATAATAACATTTAAATTAAAGGTCAAGCGGGCAGGTCAATACTGTTGGTCTATAAATATATTACGTTTTGGGGCCTTGACACAAATTGCATATGATACAAAAATGCACTCCTCCATAATAACATTTAAAATAAAGGTTAAGCTGGCAGGTCAATACTGTTGGTCTGTAAATATATTACGTTTTGGGGCCTTGACACAAATTGCATATGATACAAAAATGCACTCCTCCATAATAAAATTTAAATTAAAGTTCAAGCTGGCAGGTCAATACTGTTGGTCTGTATAATATATTACGTTTTGAGGCCTTACCACAAATTGCATATGATACAAAAATGCACTCCTCTATAATAAATTTAAATTAAAGGTCAAGCTGGCAGGTCAATACTGTTGGTCTATATACTATATTACGTTTTGGGGCCTTGACACAAATTGCATATGATACAAAAATGCACTCCTCCATAAATAACATTTAAAATAAAGGTTAAGCTGGCAGGTCAATACTGTTGGTTTGTAAATATATTACGTTTTGGGGCCTTGACACAAATTGCATATGATACAAAAATGCACTCCTCCATAAATAACATTTAAAATAAAGGTTAAGCTGGCAGGTCAATACTGTTGGTCTGTAAATATATTACGTTTTGGGGCCTTGACACAAATTGCATATGATACAAAAATGCACTCCTCCATAATAAAATTTAAATTAAAGTTTAAGCTGGCAGGTCAATACTGTTGGTCTGTATAATATATTACGTTTTGAGGCCTTACCACAAATTGCATATGATACAAAAATGCACTCCTCTATAATAACATTTAAAATAAAGGTCAAGCTGGCAGGTCAATACTGTTGGTCTATATTATACAATTATGGACTTTTTAGTGGTTGTATATGGTGTGATATTCACCGAAAAAATAAATATTGATCGAGGCGACAGCCGAGGTCAATATTTATTTTTCCGGTGAATATCACACCATATACAACCACTAAAAAGTCCATAACTGTTTTATTATATAATTAAGCCACTGTGGCACTTCCGCTGACAATGTTTTCTCAAACCTGTGACCAGACAATCTAACTATTTTACCGATGTTAAGATTTCCCTGCCCCCCTGGTTGATCAAACTAAAATTATCCCGCATTAGTTAGATCAATATGACTTTTTAAGTCTGATTCTATGAAAAAATAAATGACATTCCAGATGAGACACAATCAATTACATGCTATTGTAAATTGATAATGCCATAACGTCAACGTTCTATGAAAAAAATAACAAGACACAATCACTTGAGTACACTTAATTGATGACGTTCTAATCATTTTACGGAGAACGTCAACAAAAATCGATGACGTACACCGAATTTGATATTCACCGGAAAATCCGTGGTATATGATGTGAGATCCAATGGTCACGTGTTACCGTTTTAGCCAATCATAAAGATGGAATTTATTAATTATATAATAAACTATATTACGTTTTTAGGCCTTGACACCAACAGTACCTAGTAACAGTACCTAGACTTTAACGTGCCATTTATTCATATGTCATACAAAAAATCTTTTAAAAAGTTTAAAAATAGAAACAAATCACAGTCAGAATTGTATTTAAACAAGTCGCCTTTAAATAATAATACGGAGTGAACCGGTAGCCTCCTTTTTTCAAACTCTATTTATTTTAGTGCCTCCGAAAATTAATATTTTCTTTTCTAACTAAGAATAAAAACACAAAAACGACACATTTTAGGAAGTGCATAGTTGCAAGATTTATATAATAATATCAACATAATCAACAAATTACAAATTGTATGCTATCAAAGAGATAATTCATTTATTCAGCAAACCTGACACCCATGCTTAAATATTAAATACGGGTAGGGAGGGTGGGTTTTACATTAAACACTTAGACAACTTGTTACTCTCTTGCAACTAGCTCGAATGACACGACTGAGAACACTCGCGTTTTTATACACGCACAAATTTTAACATCGTGTATTACAATTAAACAATCATATGATACGCATTTTATAGGTACTTAAAAACCGAAACATTCTGAATTACATATATTTTAGAATGAAACACAAAATGGAACGCAAAGAAATTAATAGAGGTGTCTTTAGTGTGCACTGAGAACGGCACCTCGGTTTTGAGTCTTATCCAAAATACTATTCTAGTATTGAGCTTTTAACGACTCTAGTATGGACAGTAGATGAAAATCATCTCAGAAAAAAATTCAATTCCTGAGTGAAGTCCAAACTCACAGCCTTTGACTTTGAAAGCCAATGAGAGTACCACTTGGCCATGTCCGCCCAGCTAATATCTGTTTTATCCACCCATTAGATATTTGTATCTGCTTTAAGTTTGCTCTGGTCTGTACTATTCTAAATTTTATATTTAATTGTATATACAACAATAATAATGAAAAGCCGATATTTCGACAAAACTGTGCGACTTATGACAAACCCTTTTGGAAATTGCACAGGTGAATACCCGTCGCGTATATGGTGACTTTCAGAAAATAAGCAGTATTAGTTTAAAATATATCATTCAGTGTTCAAGAATCACTCATCCTTGACGGAAATTCAACTAATGTAGTTTAAAATATTTAAGGAACTTTTTATGATATAATTATGAAAACATTTTGTTGAAATATAGATAAATGAAAATTACAGTACAGCCGTGTCGAAAATGCAATGCTAAGCTAACTAATTACTGCCGAAACGGTAGCTCATCTCGGCCCATCAGTATCTATATCACAGGAGCTTTTCAGCACCTGTCGTCTATCTCTCTCGGCAACTTCCCGGGGACCAGCTGTCCACATCTTTGCCGTTCTGCAGTCGAACTTCGACATTTTTGCTAGCTTATTGTTAACCTTTCGACAGCCCTGTACTGTAGGTATCTATTTTGGTGTCTAGAATTTGTTTTATTAATATGAGACCAATTAACTATGAGTCTATCAGCTCATTATTATTTATTTATAATGTAGCTTAACGTGTAATCTGATGCTTTTTTATATACAGCTTGGCGCTGTTTTCAGAAAAAAATGGTGCAAAGTTTTCCTTTATTAAATAAAGTTCCTTTATAATTAATTAAGTTTTCCTTTATTAAATAAAGTTCCTTTATAACTAGTGTGTGATCAGAATTCTTCCACCTATAGAATTTAACAGAATAAAGTTATACTATTTTAGTGCTTTGGGTATGATTCATTTGATTGATTGATTGATTGATTGATTGATTGAATGGGGTTTTCTGTCCTAGTCAAGACCATCACTTATATCGAGACGTCACCAGCTATATAATATATCTAGGGCAATCCTGGACACAGAGATATTAAACTCATCAACAATACTGTGGTGGCGGCCATAAAACTTTTTGAGGGCCTCGAGATGCCTAGGCTTGCAATATCCCTGGGTCAACAATTTATTTTCAAGCAGTCTGTTTCGTTGTACAAATTATAAGTACAAGATTTTACTAAAGATGGTTTAAGAATGGTACATATTTCTTATCTTATTAAAAGTCTGAAACTAACATGGGTAAGACGATGGTTTACATCTGAATCGTCTTGGGCGAAACTGTTATATGACACCATGCCAACTGTGTTAAAAAATACTTTGTAAAGCTTCGCAATCCATACAGTAACCAGTTATCTCATGTGACGAAAAATACCTTTTGGGCAGAAGTATTCTCAGCATTATATAGTCTTAAACTTAATGTTGATAAAGAAGTATATGAATCATATCCTATTAAGGTATAATGATATTACTGGTATTAATAATAAACCTGGGGCCTGTTTTACGAAGCTATCCTAAATTTTGTCTTAAGATATGTCCTAGGATAAATTTTAGGACTAGGCTAGGATAATGTTAGGATAATCATAACCGGTTTTTCGAAGGTGTCTCAGCTTGGTCGTATCTAGGATATCCTATTTTTTTATCCTAAGTAATAGATTTATACATGTAAGTACAAATATGACTTTCTAACGCAGAATTAAAGTGGTAAAAAAATCTAAATTAATAAAATAAATATATAACAAATAAATATTAACATATGTGATATTAATTAAGAAATATATTCAACAGAAATTTTAATAAAATGTGAAATCACTGTGAATGATTGTTTTTTTTAATTTGTATTGTGTCTCGTAAGACTTTTGTGTTGAAAGTAAATGTGTTTGGACGTGTATATATATAAGTGTATATATTTAATACTCACAGGTAGTAACCGATATATACATTAAAATCATGCTTCATGTAGAAGTTCCTTATTTCTCAGGGGTCATAGGGTAAAATCATGCAATAACATATAAGATATATAAATACTGGGCATTTGAGTTAGTCAAAGTACAAAAAGTTATAATGAGCAGAAAGAGAGACCAAATTTCAGCGATATGGAGATAGAGATTTTATTGAGCGAGATCGGCAAACATAAGAGTGTGCTTTTTTCCAAAGTTTTAAACACTATAACAAACAATTCAAAAGGAAAATTTGGGAGAATAAATGTGAAAAAGTAAATTCCTCAAATACATCGTCACACCAAAGTACAGTCGAAGAATTAAATTAAATTAATTTGGATTTTTTGAAAAATTCATGGAATAACGCGAATAACGAGTTCTTAAAATATACAAAATTATTATATATCTAAAGATACATGTAATTCACTCGGGTGAGTTTAAGATTTGAAACGTGCCATGTAATAAACCCCGTGCATAAGAGAGTGATTCGATATATCGTATGATACATTCCTATACAGGGACAATATAAGAAGCTTAAACGCACAATAACATCGTCAGAAATCTAGCATGGGTTTTTAATCATATTATAAACGTTTAATTTTGATTACATGTATTTTCAAAATATAGTAGTTTTATAAAAAAATTATTTGTGTACTTCTTTCAGTTATCACTAAGGGAGACCTTAAATGAGAGAGATAGAGAGAGAGAGAGAGTAAATGTGTTTCTAATGTGATTTATGTACTTTTAAAATCCCTAAATGATTCCGGCTCCGATATGTAAAATCAACAAAAAAAAAAAAAAAAAAAAAAAAAAAAAAAAAAAAAAAAAAAAAAAACCAAATAACAAAAATCTAATGGATTGTCTTTATCTCTTAAAACTCTATTTCGACGTATGTTTTGATATCTTCGTTGTCTCACATGTAAATAAACAGCTGTCATCTTGATTTATTTAGAATATCCTAAAACTAGGATTGCCCTAAGATGGTCTTAGGACACCTATATACCTGTCCTAAGTTTAGGATCATATTTAGGACTGTCTCAAATTGCGACACCTTCGACAAACCGACTTAGGACGAAAAAAAATGTCTTAGGACCAGGTTAGGACAAATTTTAGTCTTAGGATAGCTTCGAAAAACCGGCCCCAGTTTTTAATCGTGGCATATTATATATTGGTGATAAACTAAATGAATTTGGTGACTTCCTTAAATATGAGTGTTTGTGTGAGAAATATAACTTTGTGTGAGAAATATAACTTCTTTCAGCTTTTGCTATGTTCTGAGGTCTTAAAAAGTCAGCTGCTTTGTAATTTGACAAATGAATATATAAGATATGAGCCTACGTTAGTGTTTGCGAAATTTGAAAAATTACATGTATTAACAAAAACAGCAAAAGCAGCAGAGATCTTTATGATATTTTTATTCAGAAACTTTATCTTCAGCCTAAGAGTGAAGTAAAATGGGAAATTACCCTTGACACTCAATTTAGTGCACAAATACTTTCTTATATAACATAGGTGGGAGAGATCATGATAAATGTGATTTCTGTCATGAACATTTGGAAACAGTGATGCACATTTTGGGATTGTATAAACGTACCTATTTTAAAATGGATAAATGATATTTTATTTCAATTTGATATATATAGATATTTTATGGTTGTTGTCGCAAAAATAGATATGTTCTTAACCTTAATAAATTATTGTGTAAAAATAGTATACAGAAAAATACAAAAAAAATATTGCCATTCAGCGGTAATCTTGCGATCGAGCTCGATATGTCTATATATACAGTAGGGAAAACGTGCACCTTGTTCGAATTTTTATCTAATTATGAATTTTATATGAACATTTCTTTGCACTTTCAAATCAATTCATATATTACAATTTTTTCTGCATCTTACTATATTTTTTCATAATTTTACGATAATAGCAAATTACTTCAAAATTACTTTGGAAAAAACACCTTAAACGCATATATTCATATGGTCTCATATAGAGTTATATAGTAAATTTAAATAGGCGATAATTTACATAAATAGGCATATTTTGAGTGGAAAAAACTCTAAATATTTAATAAAAAGTCTAACACTTTCAAATCGTTTCATATTCTACATTTTTCTGCATCTGAAGACATATTTTTTCGAAACTGTACGTTAAAGGCAAATTACTTCAAAATTACATTGAGAATTGGTATGAGTTTACGGATGACGATATTTTCGCATAGATTTGTATAGTAAATGGGTGAAGAATTGCACGGGGATGCTTGTTTTTATCTACAAATAGTTTATAGAAAATGTTATACTTTCACATAGTTTCATAGCGTGGCATATACTTTGTTGTAAATCCCAGTTTAATGTCGATTATTATAAATAGAATTAAGAAATGGATTAATAAATGTTTCGAAAAGGTCTTTTTGTCTGCATCTATCAGCTGTCTCTAGTGACTACAAGACTTTTCTTTTTCCTTTTTTCCCACGCGGACTGCCAGTGGTTCGTTGAAATATATATCGTTAATTAAAATGTTATATTTCTGAATTTAATTACGCTCGCTTGTATATTCAGATGCTGGACATTCCTCGTCAATCAATCATCCCTTGTTACTAATCCCTTTCATAAACGAAGTGTATCATGGCACCAATCCTGTCTCGGTGACGGTGGTAACTGTTTTATTCACTCTAAGTCCACCGGGGGTGGTACAAGAGGTAACACATTTCCATATTTACAATCTACGCATGCCACATAAATTAAACATTAAATACAATAACATCATACAATAACAAACAAATACAAAGGTATATTCATAATATATAATACAGTATAATAACTGAGAAAACTGTTAAATTCAAGTTGGGTTCCTTCAGAAAACTTAATTAGATTAAGTAGTTCTTTCTATTTTTAGACTTAAACAATGCCGAAAATTTGTAAGTGTTTGCGTTTTTCCAGTAACTAACATCAATATATTTAATACGTCAATGCCTAAAATTACAACATTCAAAAAGTAAATGAAATTCATCACCAATTTTACCATCACAACATTTAGTACATAATTGTTCATTTCTAGAGACATTGGTCCACCGACCTGTTTCAATAGGAAGTCTATGATTACCTGTTCTGAATTTTGTTAGAATTAGTCTTTGTGTATTTGGAAGTATATTCAGATAATTTTCTAAACAAAACTCTGTTTTAAATATTCGATAAGAAACGGTTTTTGGTGAATTAAATATATCTTGGTCCCATTTTTGAATAAATTGATCCTCAAGTTTCCTTTCAACTGCTTTAATTATCCATTGGTTGCTTAAGAATTGTCCCTGAGTGTCCCAAATGTTGCTAAAACCAAGAGAATCAAAAATAGACTTTATCTTTATATATGGAATACGTGCAAATTACCTATGTCAATGAATCTCCTGTCAACCGAAAACCGAATAACACTAATTAACTCTATTCATTCATGTAGCTCCCCAGTACTCTATCTAAAAAACTGCTTCATGATTGTGTACTTCTGATTCCTGTCATAATACATAATATCACAGAACAGTCTCTCTCTCTTTTCTACCGACACAATCTCTCTCTCTCTCTCTCTCTCTCTCTCTCTCTCTCTCTCTCTCTCTCTCTCTCTCATAGTTTTAAACATCTCATTATCGCATATATACACAACTAAAAACCAAAATAATTTATTTTCTTTGACTTTTCCGAATTCAATTGTTCTACCCAGCGTACATGGACTCAAGTAGATCATTAAGCTTATCATAGGTAAATGAGTTGCGTCCCCTCATTAAGACTTTTATAGTTCTATGTGTTTTGAAACAGCTAGAGGAGAAATATTGCATTATAGGAAAATTGATAAATATATATACAAGAAAAAATTCAAAGATAATTGTTTTTGTGAAAAGTAGGGCATATTTTCTGCCCTTGTGCAATTATACAATTTAAAATGTAGAGAAATCTCAAATTACAACCTGTGTGTGTGTGTGTGTGTGTGTGTGTGTTACTTCGATGTCTTTTTATGTTTGTTTATATTATCTTTACATGAATAAAGATCTAAATATAAAAAAAAAATTAAAAATGATTCAAAAAACACTTTCGAGCTAAAAGTGCCTATCCGTTAAGCCCGAAATGTAATTTATGATAAACAGTACAAATGTATTTATATAAAGGGGAAAATATTATTAGGCGATCTAGACTTTTCTTATATAAATTGAACACATATTTGCGCAAATTGAACGAAAAAGGGAGACATTTATGGTAAAATCTATTAAATCTAATCATTTTATTATGAAAGTAACTTACCTATCTCGAAAAATAAAATATTCTTCACCGTTTTCCAAAGTGTTTCCAAAGTAACCCTTATGTATGTGCAGAGATATGAAAAATATTTTAACGACGATCCGCTCAAGACAGTATATAAGGACCGTGGTTTATTTAAATACGACGCATTTAAGGTACTCGCTATTATGCAACGTCTTGAAAACCGATTGTTTGATCACCTTACTATTAAGTGTTACGTAAAATGCGTGCATAATTTATGTAATAAGAATGGTCTTTTCACGGTTCATTCCCACTTAGTCAATATTTTGAATTTTTGTACCTATAGGAGTAAATGTACCTAAATGTTGACTAAGTGGGAATTGGCGTTCGTTGTAGGATTAGCAAAGACAACAGGTATTAATTACAGGTTAAAACCTGTTTCAGAAAATCAATAACAAAATTTCAAAATTTGAATAAAAATATTTCTTTAAATTAGTTGTGGAATTGTTTTACAGAATTACGAACTATATCAATAAAATTACTTGTTAGAAATTGGCATATATTAAGGTTTGTTGTTGTTGTTGTTGTTGTTTTTTTAAATTCAAAGTCGATTTTGCATATAAGTAGATGGTAGACCAGTAGGCATTTTACGAACCTAGAAATGTTCATTCCTGTGAAGTTTTTCAATGTTTTTTTTTCCTCCTGGGTCCTTGAACAAAACTAGCTAGCCTTCGGGCAAATTTGGGCAACTTGCACAATATACATAAATCCAAAATGGCCGACAAACGCCGAATTGAAGTACATACTGCGATATAAAATATCTTCTAATAGCTTGTAATATATCTTTTTAGATGTTTTAAGGTATGAGAAACCCATTTCTGGTATTAATTTTTACATAAAATACATCTAACTCACACAATAAGCTATAAATTCAAGATGGCCGACGGACATCATCTTAAAATACTGATTCTATACGCAAGCAACTTTATATTGGGTTGTAATATATCTTTGTAGGGGTATTTAGGCATAGAGAACACA
Organism: Anadara kagoshimensis; assembly: GCA_021292105.1. NCBI lineage: Eukaryota > Metazoa > Mollusca > Bivalvia > Arcoida > Arcidae > Anadara > Anadara kagoshimensis. The sequence continues at coordinate 27,561,777 of CM037864.1, forward strand.
ATTCTGGCATTATTTTTACATTTAATACCATCATTTCTATAATGACCTATCATATGTGTCAATTAACTATTCATCCTGCGATAACAATGGGTAATTTGGTGTGAAACTTGTAACACTCCCTATCTATAGAACAGTTACAAAATTATGTGCAGGACATATTTCCTTAAGGCAAACATACCCGGTATCCTTTTGTGTTGCACTTATAAGTTTGAGCCTTACACTGACATAACATAACATAAAAAAGTTATGACATGTTGGTACCGGGTCTCCATTAGCTATTACCGGTTATGAGAATCAGTCTTTGAATTCCAATCCGATGTCGATTATTACCTTATACTCTTGAGGAGAATCTTTGCTGTCGGTCCCCTTCCACAACATTAACTAAAGGTGAGGCAACAGAACATGATGTTTGAAACAAAGTCATAACTCTTAGGCTTAGATGTTCTTTACGAAGAGACTGTAGCGAGGAAATGACACAGTTTTTTTCTGTTGGCTGGTTATACAGAACAACAAAGAAAGGTTCAGATCCCACCAAGTTATTTGTGATCTTTATTAGCCAAGAACATCAACTAAATGAGGAGAAGAAGAGTTGGTAATGCTGACAGTTTTACTTTTTTTTTTCCAAAGCCATAGGACAGGGTGTCACAACCACTAAGAGCAATTATGTCTCAAGACATATAGAACGAAGAATATGTCCCTGAGAGCATTCATGTCTGGCAGTTCAAGACATCTCAAACCAAGACCATGGCACTTAGAGCTTGCATGCCTGGTAGTTCAAGACATCTGGAACAAAGACCATGACACTTAAAGCGTCCATGCCTGGCAGTTCAAGGCATCTCAAACCAAGACCATGGCACTTAGAGTATGCATTACTGGCAGTTCAAGACATCTCGATCCAAGACCGTGGCAAGTTGCATTGATGTTCAAAACTGTTTTATCTTATCAGTCAATCTGTACATCGTCATCGCATTGTATTCATGCTTATACACCTAATACACTATCAAAACAAAAACATCTGTGTCGTCAATCAGCACACAATTGATATCATGACCTGTTTGTGCAGCCTGGGGAACATACGATAAGAAAGTTATGCCGGATTCATCATGGCGGAATCCACAATTGCATACATTTGCTTGTGTTGTTTCCAGAAAGTTTCTGTGACCTTTTTTGGATTGATGCTATGAAATGTGGTAGGCTACTGTCAAGTGATTATGCGACGCGGTAGCAAAACTGAATCATTGTGATTGTGTTCTAGAGAGTTTTTGATGAATGAACTACACAAAGCCGTTTGTCTAGAGCTGACTTTAAGCCTTTTCAATGACAACCATTTTCACCCACAATTGGAAAAAAAGAACAGAACCCATTCCAAATGCAAGCAGATAGTCAGCTCAAACTACCCTTGCTGTCCATGGTAACAAAAGAAACATATTTTCAAGATCATCTACTGACTTTGTTTTTGCATCGTGACAGAGTCACTTTGAAATTTTTTGCCTTCATAGAGCTAATGATGGCATTACTTAATCCATCAGGTAGACTGGATATGTACTCGTATTCTATCTGCTCATCAATTACAACTGAATCCACCACAATGACAAGTTAGAACCAATTTGACAAGCGAATGGCTTATGACCTGTTTTCATTTAAAGCAATAAAGTTTGGTTATATATATCCAAAGAACACCGAGGATTGAACTCTTCCTTGAATTATGGCCTGTATCACACTCAGTATATATTCATTAAGACACACCAATATTACCCACTTAAAGGATCAGACTAACGAGTCTAGTTTTTAAAGGTTTCTTATTCAAATTTGATGGCAGTTTGTTATCTAAACTGGCCAGGTGAGAGAGCATCCTCATAAACACCATAATGTTGACATGCAAGATCTGCCATATCTTCGACAGGACACTAATGCGTTTATAAATAACAGATACTGAGTAAGATAATAAGTATATTGCACATGTGCAGCATCCAACAAACTCATTCGTTGGGTGTGCTTATCAAGTTACAAATAATTTTGGTGGTTGGCAGTGCAGGGGTATTACTTTCTGCAGTCCGGTATAGTTTATAAGTGAAACAGCACAGCCAGATCTATATGTTGAGATGTTTTTTAATGGTAACATGGGTAAGTTGAGACACTTAGCCAAATCTAGATTGTGCACTACCTTTTCACTTATACCAGATTGATGGACCTGGAAGTCTGCAGTCACAGGGCGTGTCTCAAAGCGCTCGTTTTGATGTGGGATTTTTGGATCAAAATATCAAAACTTTTATAAATCTACAAAATAAAAAAAATATTTGAGTTCTACTCAAACCTATCAATTTGTGGAAGGTTGCTGCATTATCAGTGACAAATTTTACTGCAGATTTCCAAAACGATAATACTTCATCATATGAATCAATATATCAATGTTTATGTAAAATTCGAATCAATTTACTGCTGCCAAGCTTTTATTTAGTTTGATAAAAAGTATGAATGTAGTTTGGTTTCCATTCATGGTGATATGTGATTGAATTAACTGTGATGGAAATAATGAAACTTTGAAAATTTCTCCGTTGAATTCACGCTTAAAAGAAACCTTGGCAAAGTGGAACTATCCTTTTTGATAGATTTAGTAAACTGTAATCACTAAGATCATATTTTAAATTTGTTATTAAAAGGAATTGTTCGAGCTTCATTTATGACCTTTAAATCAAAATATACGGTTAAATTACGCACGCAGTATCGAATGTGATATACTGAGTTGCATCTAATAATAAAAAAACCCTGTTACGCTTTCCTTTGTCTGGTCAGAATTGTTAAAAATACATTTAAATTCTGCTACATGTTAAAAATAACAAAGGAAATGAGTTCCTCATCCCTCAAAACATATAAAACGACATATTACAAGCTATGGTAGAACAATTCCTACGAAAGATAGATTTTCAATTTGGCGTCAGGCAGCCATCTTGGATAAATGCAAATTATGCAATTTGCCCAATGTTGCCTGCAGGGCAACTAACCTAATTTTACTCTAGGGACCCTAAGTAATACAAAACAGCAAAAAAACTTTCTAGGTTCAAGTATTGAACATATGGGAGTGTCAACTCGACTATGATATAAATCTACCATTTTTACATCATAAAAATTATAAAATTTCCTAACAAAATGTGGCAAAAGGAAAACTTAAATAATTTTTTATGTTGCATTGTATGATATTTCAAAAGTTCATTAGATGATTTGATCATGTCTATGGAGTTTCATGTTTGAGATATTCACAACAAGATTGATCAAATGATATTGATATTGTTTTTATGTTCTGTCATGTGCTACTTTAGAATGATACTATTTCATAAAAATTCATAATTTGTGTATTGACAGTTGAATATTTTTATATCTATTTAAATTTAGTCAATTGTTGCTTTTCTGCAGTTAATACTTTTTAATATTTTTTTTCATCAATTACATTTTAATTTTAACATTAATTTAGTAAGCTTTTATTTCATAAAAAGTAACACATGCCAGTTCTATATTTATATAATATAGTTTATATCAGTGCTTTTCTGATTATGTTTTTTATATACAGTAGTCAAATTGTTTAATTTTTTTATATTATAAATTTGATTTCTCATTTTCTTAAATATTTATTTGTATGTATTATTAATAATAATTAATAATTCAATCATGATTGGTGCTTTTTATCTATGTGATTTGACTGTATTATAGATTTCGTGATGTTTGATATCTCTGTGATTTAATAAATCTTATTTAATTTATATTTTAGTGTTTCTTTTCATTCATTATATAGTGCAAGATATAAGCAGTTTACCAGGGTAGGTACGGTAATCTCACACTTTAATGAACCTATTCAGAACTTGTTTATACAACAATGAACCCTATTCCGGGAATGCCAACAAACAAATTATACATTTTTTACCTAAATTTTCAAATGTTGGCATTCCCAGAATGATTGTTTTTTTTAAATTGTAGACACGATTTTTAAATCTGTAAGTACGATTTTTAAATTCGTCGTTACGATTTTTTAACTCGTAGGTACAGTTGTTAAATTCGTAGGTACGATTTTAAAAATGGTACAAAGTGGCACGAACAAGCTTTCGTGAAATACACAGTCACTTTATTTGCATACTGCATAAATATAACGCAAACTAAAAATTCACATATGTTTTACACCCAAAGTTTTTTTCTATGTTTAAAATTTCAATAAAATCAGTACATAAATAAGTCTGTAGTGGCCAATTATAGGTTTTTGCTACTTAACGTAACAGCTTTTAAAATGTTTTATTTATATAAAACCCATCAATTTATTCATATAATAATTTTTTTCGGGAAGAACACGTTGTGCCAAATAATCGGGATTCAAAACCGGAAAACGGTTTAGACATAATCTGGATTTCATAAGTATAAGCCATTTAAGTGTGTTGTTTTTTTTTTAAATACTGATTATAAAATTTACCACCGTGTTTTAAAATCTGCTTGAACTTCAATTTAAATATTTGTTGTGGATCATTGCATTTTTGTTGAGAAATCAAGTGGGTTTGTTTCATCTACATAATGCAAACACTAATCATGTACCTTGAGTACACACGAGGCCGCGGTGGCCTAATGGATAAGACATCCGTCTTCAAATCCAGGGTCTATCACCGCTGTGAGATCGTGTCCCGCTCAGACCATATGTGGGAAAGTGAATTTTCGTTGTCGTTGGCCTTTACTGGTTCACCTGGTATCAGTATAATGGACTGGGGGTGTAGTACGCTTGTCTGCGCGATAGCACGTTAAAGTCGTCCTGATTGCGCGCTAGTACAAGCCAGACTGTACAACACACTCGCACTTCACATGCACATACACGGAATTGTTCATAGATTAATCCATAGAGATTAATAAAATAGTTCTCGTTCTCGAATACTAGTACCTAAAAATTGCTGATGCGACGTTAAGCAACATTCAACCAACTTTAACAAAGAATCCTTTCTACTACTACCCATTTATTGAGATTGAGTGGATCATTCTATATGAATATTCCCAATGAAAGGTCAAACAAACAGGTCAACGTTGTTTGCCTATACATAAACCACTTTTCTGTAAATTGTATGTTTTTGGAATAAACTAAGTTGACGAAAAAATTCAAACTGGACCATTTTTATAAGATACTTGGCCACTTGAAGAGTAAAAAAGACAATAAAAATGTTTTTTATCAGATTTTCTAATTAATTGAGGAAGGCCTTTGTAAAACTTATACTAAAGTTTAATTTTAAAAGGGTAAGGGGAGATAACCCTTTCAATCCCGCTCAAACAAGGACACAAGCATGTGACTAATCAAGCAAACTTTTAATGTATATTTTCAAAAGAAACCCGTTTCACTATTTAAGGGGTTTTAATTTTGTAGTTAACGCCTCAACGAAAATGGGGACACTTTTTAAACATTAAATATGATTATATTTAAAAAAATTTATGATCATCATAACCGTGCATGTCTTTTGTTGAATAAATGCTAAAGTAAAATTATTTTAATTGTAATACGTTGTTATTAAGTCAATTACAGGGAAATTGCAAAAAATGTCTCTGTGTTCAGGATCGTCCTGAATATATTTGACGCCACGTCCCATATTACTAGAAGGAGGTTTTACCGGAATAATTGCGAAATTCCGAAATAGTTAGACACTTTCACTTTACGTAATCTTTGCGAAAATCCGAAATATTTAGATCCAATTCGGATTTTTAAGACCAAATCCGAAAAAAATCAGACAAAATCCGGAATAATTGGTCAAAATCCGGAATAAGAATAATAAGAATTTTTTACGGTAAGTTTTACGGGTTCTAAAATTCCGGTAAGTGTCTGATTATTACGGTAACTTGTCTGATTAATACGATAAAAGACTAATTATTACGGTAAAAATCTAATTATTCCGGCAAATGTCCAATTATTACGGTAAAAAAAGTTAACATATTATTTTTTTAGAAAATTTCCCGTAATAATTGGATATTTGCCGGAATAATTAGACTTTTACCGTAATAATCAGTCATTTTCCGGAATAATCAGACACTTACCGGAATTTTTAGATTACGGAAAACTTACCGTAACAAAATAGTCCAATTATTCCGGATTTTGTCTGATTATTCCGGATTTTACCGGTTTATTCCGGACTTTACCTGATTGTTCCGGATTAGTTTTAGTTTAAACAATATTTATTCATCGTTAGATACAAATAATATAATTCATAACAAACTTTAAACTGGATTCAGGCCGACAGGCGCTAGCTTATTTCAACCCGTCTCCAGAACAACTGTACAACATAATGTAAAACAACCTTTATTGTCAACTGTCAACCCCAAACTAATTCATGTTTTACGCGATTTAAACTTTGGGTTAACAGTGAAACAATAAAGATTGTTTTACAGTAATTCAGTATATAATGGCCGTAACTAGGATAAAACAAAAGTTATAAGTACATGTAGGTCAATTATAAAATTACTAATAAATTAGGTTTATTCCGGATTTGGTCTGATTATTCCGGATTTTAGCAATTATTCCGGTAAAACCCCTTTCTACTGATAGTTACATGTTCCTTTGATTACACACGTGGCGGGTGTAGCTAGCTAAACAGGAGGTGCTTACCCTTCCGGAACACCCTGTTGGATATACACGTGTTTTGTCCTAATTTGACAGCTTCAAAAGCTTTACTTTACTTAAGGGATAACTGTCTTGTAATTTTCGATTTGCGGACGTGTATCGGTGCAAGCTCCGAACAGCGGCCAACATTCGTATCTCGACATACGGAGCTAGGAGGTGGGTGCTGTTTCGGAGCTTGATATCGGTGGTTAATGACAGCATGATCATATTACGTAAAAATGTCAACAAAATTTAATGACGTCATATTCCGAAGGCACGGATGGTGGCATGAAAACTGAATATTTGATGCAAATATTTGCTTAAAAATCACCTTTTTTGTGTGTAAGTAAAAGAATTCTACACCACAGAAAATATTCATCCTCGTTTGAGATATCTTTGAAAGTTTTTATTCATCCAACAAGATGGTTCTGTCATATACCATTTTTTGAATTTAATCATAAAATACATTCAAAAAATGGTATATGACAATATATATGTATTTTATGATTAATTCAAAAAAATGGTATATGACAGTTCGGTACCGAATATCCATGGCAAAATTTGAAGCAGTATATTGTGATTTTACTGTCGGAATTTGCGACAGTATATTCTGCAATTTTACTGTCGCAAATTTAGCCAATGAAAACGGGCGTTACAAACAGAATGAATAAGAATTACAATAATAACTAAACTTAATTTAAATTATTGCCACTACACGGTCGTTTCGGAATAAAATTCTCCATCAGTAGTGCTTGGACGAAATTTGTGGAAAAGTCCAATTATGTTTAATTGTTGAAAAGAGAAAAAACTGGTCATTATGTATTTTACAAAAATCACCTTAAAAGACAATATTTTGAACGTTAAATCATGCTTATTTTTTAGGAAAGCAAGTTTACGCACTTACAACTAAAGTAATGGACCTTTTGGTACTCATGTACCCGAAATGCTGAATACTTAATGCAACTCAAAATATAAGTTTCGATAAAAATGGAATGCACTTGTTATAAGCTTGACTGACCTTCGAAATAACACCTTAAATACCTAAATATCTTGAAAAATAACAAAATTATAATGATTTTAATTTTTCTAGATTTAAATTAAGGAAAATCTTAATTTTCAGCTATTCGCGACGAGAACTATTTTGTTAATCGTTATGGATTAATCTATGAACAATGTTTTGCACGCATGTGAAATGCTAATGTGTTGTATGATCTGCCTTCTACAAGCGCACACTCAGTGCGACTTTAACGTGCTAGAGTCAGAACACCACAGACAAGCGTATCACTCCCCCAGTCACATTATACTGATACCAGGTGAATCAGTAAAAGCCAACGGCAAGAAAAAATCACTTTGCCAGATGTGGTCTGAGCGGGGCACGAACTCACAGTGGTGAGAGACCCTGGATTTGTAGACTAAGTCTTATCCATTAGGCCATCGCGACCTCTTGATTTAAATTAAGAAAAATATTAGGTTATTAGGAATGTTTGTGAAACTGAGGCCTAATTTCAAAAATGAAATCGAGTAAATGCATTAAACGATTTGTTGTAGATGGTATCACTGATTTGAAGGATTTGTCCTTTCTTCTTTTTTCTTACTTAATAATAAACAGTATCAGTGAATATCTTCAAGACTTCTAGTTTGAAAATTCCTTCATGTGAATTTGCTTAATATAAACAATATTTACTTGATTTGAAAGATCCAGAGAACAATCTAAAATGAAATCAAATTATATTTTCTCTCTGATTTATTTTACACTTTACGAATATTTAAGTTTTGATTAAAATTTAATACAAACTTCAAAAGTGATACTAACCATCGGCACCGAAACTAGTATTTAAGTAATGGTGACAGTACTACTAGTACATGTATTCAGATTTGTAGTAATTTTCCCTTATCTAGTACGGTTTTTATATCCGTTAATTACAACGTGTTTTATTGACGAACGGATTTTTAATTTTCAAACAATAGTCCTTTTTCAATGTAAAACTAAACACCATATGGTCTCCGGATGTTTTTTTCAACAAAACAACCCTGGAAAAAGCCTGTTTGTGTTACTGGGGTCATAAATCAGTACACGTATATTCTGTTATCTGTTATTTGGTAAATTAATCATTGTTAAATATATATATATATATTTATCATTAAAACAGGTCCATCTGAAGTCTATTGTTTTATCATACATCTATGTTGCTTGCATTCACATACAGAAATATCATTTGGGTTTTTAACTAGGGTAAAGTTGCATTTTACAATCGCATTTAATGCGACTAATACACTGTCCACCGTTAACTTTCTAGGAGAGTTAATAAAAAAACGATGTTTTTGATAGTGTTTGATTGATTGAATGAAGGAATAGGGTTTTGCGCCCCAGTCAAGAATATTTCACATTAATCGAGACATCACTAGCTATAGGTGAAGTTTCAGAATTGTTTACATTTGCAGTGCGTTCAGGGTAATGTGCAGGGAGGATTCTCTAACGTGCCACGCCTGCCGTGACACGGGTCAACAGTTTAAAAGTCTTTCCAAAGGACCCCGTAACTTTAATTTCTAAATGTTGAGTGATCAGTGAAAGAACAGAAATTACATATTTTCAAGTCTTGGTCACACCCCAGTGGGGGTTCGAACTCACGACCTCCCACATACGGAGCGAGAATTCTGTCAAGTGGGCTACCGTAGTATTGAAATCTGAAATTGCACAAGAAGCAAGAGAATTACGACAATCCCTCCTGATTTCGCGAGTGAATGCTAAAATATTGTAAAATTAATACTAAGTATATTTGAATAATATTCCGTCATAAGTAGATTTTTTGCAAAATTTTGGAAGTACGTGTTACAAAGTACTAACGTATAGTATGGTATGGTATAATATAGTATATCCCTTAGAATAAAATAAACATATCTACGATAAGTAATGTTTGTAAGATATACAAAAATCAGAAAATTCAAAATCATTTTAATTAACAGTCTCTATACGAAGTTTACTGTGATTTTGAATGTAAATTACATATTTTAACCATCTTAATTTTAGAGCAGAAGACGCCCGTTTCAAATTCAAAGTCAGATTGTTTCGCACACCAGGTAAAGTTTCAATCCCTGATGTTATTAAATAATCCAGTTTTAGTGATTAAATATTTCCGGTATTAATGTCCCGTACATGTATTTAAGTTTCGATTGTCTATGTCCTAAAGCTTACAGTACAGGCCTGTCGAAAGTTTAACATTAAGCTTACGAATTAGTGCCGTGTACCTTGGTTCCTCGTTAGCCACAATTCCAGCTGTTATCTATCCCTCGACAGTTTTTCGATCACTAGCTATCCATATCTCGGTCACTCAGTAGCCGTGCTTTGACAACAGTTTGTTACCTAAGTGTTAAATTTTCGACAGGTCTGTGCCGTATGACAGGAATATGCATAATACTTTAGATCATTGTCGATATTCAATGAAGATTAAGGTAAACCAGCTTCACATGGTTTGTAGAATTTTATTTTGCCTAAATGCTATAACGAAGAAACTTGTTACAAATGAATTGTTGACACAAAGATATTGCAAGCCTAAGCTTATTAGGGCCTTCAAAAAGTTTTATGGCCATCATCACAATATTACATATAGGTATGCCTGTGTGAGCAGGGTTACCCTGGATATATTATATTTGTTAATGGTCGAAGAGTTTAGCGACCTTGGTAGAGTGTTGTCCAAAAGGAGAAACAACACGACACAAAGATAAATATCTTTATAACCGATTCATCAAACTTTTTACAAAACCTTAATTTTAAACTATTCAACGTCAAACTATAAATACAATAAATAAAATTTGAATCAATAAAACCGATGTTTCATTCTCATCTTATTGTAAAAAATTGTTTGTCTGACTAGCATCTTACATTTGGTCGGTGTTGCTAAGTAAACAGGAGGTGCTAACCCTTCCGGGGCATCCAACCTAACTACCCTGGTGGATATTCACACGTTTACCTTGCTTTGTGAGTTTTAAAGTTTTCCATTTTGCTCTTGGATTTTAATTTAGACATGGATTGCTATGTTTGGTTGGTTGAATGTTGCTTAACGTCGCATCAGCAATTTTTCAGCTATTCGCGACGAGAACTATTTTATTAATCTCTATGGATTAATCTATGAACAATTTTGTGTATGCATGTGAAGTGCGAGTGTGTTGTATGGTCTGCTTTGTACTTACTAGCGCGCACCCAGGGCGACTTTAACGTGCTAGCTCACAGAGTCAGTACGTCGCAGACAAGCGTACCACTCCCCCAGTCCATTATACTGATACCAGGTGAATCAGTAAAGGCCAAGGGCAAGGAAAATTCACTTTTTACAAGGAAAATTCACTTTCCCACATGTGGTCCGAGCGGGACTCGAACTCACAGCGGTGAGAGACCCTGGATTTGAAGACTAACGTCTTATCCATTAGACCACCGCGGCCTCCAATTGCTATGTTTGATTTTGATTACTAGTACTGGAAATTGTGCAATTAGTTACTACAATATAGTCGTTATAGTATGGCATTTATATTGGGTAATCGAGACCACTGCGGTAGCTCAGTTGGTAGAGTGCTAGCTCCGTAAGTGGGAGGTCGTGGATTCGAACCCCGACCGGGTGTGACCCAAGACTTGAAAGTGGGTAGCGACTTTTCTTTCGCCAAACACTCAGTATTACGAAAACAAAGTCACGGTTCTTTCTGATGTCGGAACTCAAAATAAACGAGGTCCTGTGTCACGGTGGGTTTTGCATGGTGAGCCCTGCTGTATATATATATAATGCCATCAGCGCAACGCACAGGCAAAATTTCTACACCTTCGCCTTTAACTGGCAACGTCTCGATATAAGTGAAATATTCTTGACTGTAGTGTTAAACACCATTACTCAACTCATCGTGATCGATATCGTTTCTTTCGTCTGTTTTATCGGTCCTTTCGTATATCGTATCGTCGTCACTTCGTATATTTCGCCGTCGTAAGGTAATTGTTACACGTGGTAGAACTAACTACTCATTTCTATTTTCATCAAAATCCATCAATAAATCTAGTATTTTGTTGTTGGTAAAGCATTCAATTATCCACTCTTTCCTCACAAACAATTTAGCTCGACCACGGTATGGCTAAAACTCTTATAAATATCCATGAAAAATTAATTAAATCAATAAATAAATAAATTTTTTTTATTTTCTGTTCTTTTTGTACCTGTAAATAATTTGTATTATTCTCACAAACAGGTGCTACCTGCCTGTAAATTCAACTGAACAAAATATATCATTTTTTATTTTTGTAAATAGACAATGGTTTATTTTTGTTACCATGGACAAAGCCACATTCTTTTAGAACAATTAACGTTTTATACAACACCTGTTTTATATACAGGCGATCGTCCAGGCTTCTAGTATATAAGGGGTTGAACACAGACAATTTCCAGTAGCGGTTTTTGGTGTACAAGACTATCAAGGTAAATCATTTTATCTAACATTAGACTAGTTTTTCTATCTGATTTGACGAAATACAAGTTTTATCGAAAACGTATGATACAGAATCTTGTATCACCACAGTGTGGTGATACAACATTAGCGGCAAAGCGCACGTGCACTTTTTCATTGTTACGTCATCAGGGAGTCTTTGATTTGTCGGTCAAAACATAGTTCAGTGGTTTTCTGTGGTAAAATGTAATTTTTTCACATAAAGTATTGTTTTTTCATTATTTTAAATAACCCAATTGGAAATGTTAGATAAAAATATTATATACTCAGTGTGTATGTACAACCCTTCGTATCAGGTCTCGTCCTTTTTTCGTAGCCGTATCACTACGAGTCGCGCAAGCGCGACTCGTAGTGATACGGCTACGAAAAAAGGACTCGATCTGATACTGAGTGTTGTACATACACACTGTGTATATAATATGTATTTATTACTTTCACACAATTTTGATTACACACGTGGCGGGTGTAGCTAGCTAAATAGGAGGTGCTTACCCTTCCGGAGTACCCGGCCTCACTTCTCTGGTGGAAGTTCACGTGTCTAACCTAACAGTTCCAAAGTTTTTCTTTGCTTCTGGATTGTTATTCAGACATAGATTAGTATGTTTGTTTTTTTTATATATATACGTATATAGAATCTAATGATTGATCAGGAACGCTTGGTGTTCTACCTTCAACCATGATTGTTACTCCTTCATGCAACGTATTGCCTTAGCTAAATTTGATAAAATATATTTTGATCCTTTGAGTATCTTTTCAACATCTTGATAACAATTTTGATTTGATAATTTTGCTTCAAGCACTAAAGATGATGATTTGTATTCCGAAACGGCGTTTACTGCTATAAAAGCTTAAATTCATTAAAACTAAGGTATACTCTTTCATGCAAAGTATGTCCTTAGCTAAATTTGGTGATATATATTGTGGTCCTTTGGGTATCTTTTCAACGTCTTGAAAAAATTTGGTCCAAGCACTACTGATGATGAATTGTATTTCGAAACGGTCGTCTAGTGCTGTAAAAATAAAACTGATACTATATGTAATACAGAGGCATTAAATTTTATACCTGTTTTAAATCTGCTTGTATTGTCAATATTGTTTTTAAGGCTGGCGTCTATATCTGTATCCGATATTTTCCAGTATATATTTTACGTCCAATGGTTCCATGTCCCTTTCATTCTCAATTTTTTTACACACGTGTCGTGCTTACCCTTCCCAAACATTTAGCACCAATCCCCGTGTGTGAATTCGCTTCCCAACCATTTAGCACCGATCCCCTTGTGTGACTTTGCTTCCCAAACATTTAGCACCGATCCCCTTGTGTGACTTCGCGTGTTCGAACTAAAGTTGCCAGTTTTAAAGATTTTTCTTTGCTTTTGGATTTCAAACATGTTTGTTTTTCATTATAATATATTTCATGTAAAGTATTTATCGCTAAAATATTCATAATTTGCCTAATATCAGCGATATTAATGGGTTAAACAAGTTGGCGTTGATATTAAAGGCACTGTCCACTTCATTCCATCAGTCTGACGCGTTGACATGTTACTGAACTGTTTCTTTTTATTAAAAAAGAAAACATCTATGATGTACTACGCCATTGTAGATACATTTAAAAGCTAACAATTTTATTCTATAATTCTCAAGGGACATCTTATATGAAAGCTTATAGATTTAAGATCCTTTGAAACTAAGCGTAAGGTTACACTTCCCGGATGTCACTAAATTTCTAAAGTTTTTACTTTCCACTTTCTAGATTGTGATTTAATGGACCGGTATGTTTGTGATTAACTAAATCAATACACCTTCCTCAATTAATTAAATGTCAACCGTTGTTCTCATGTATTATATTGCAAATCTAATTTCGGAGTGACAATATCAGCTACTGAACAAGGGGAAATAAATCGTACTTAATCAGAAATCTATTAAATGTATAATATACAATGGATTTTGATGTCCAAGTTTGGGCTTTCAATATTCGAGACCACACCCACCCAGTGTGTGTGTGTGTGTGTGTGTGTGTGTGTGTGTGTGTGTGTGTGTGTGTGTGATTCTATTGCTACACTGTAAGTTTGTTTTTAAAACGATTTTTTTTAAGTAAAACTTTTCCTTTTCAGATGAAATTTATATTTGCTGCAATTTTGATGATGGCTGTGGTGACAATTATGGTAGAATGCAATAGTAAGTGTTCAAGATTAACAATTTACAGTAAAATACCGATAAAATATATAACATCATCTGCACACAATTGACTGATCGCCGGCCATGCCCACAATGTTCTGACAAAAGCCGCCATCATGGTACCAAAGCAGCGTCACGGCAACTAATGACGTAATTGTGTCAGTGTTTTGCGCTGAAGGCATTATGCAGCAGGGTTCCTGTCCGAAAGAACCGTGTCTTTCATTTTGTGATGTCGAATGTTTTGCGAAAGAACAGTCACTGCCCACTTTCAAGTCTTGGCTCAGACCCAGTTGGGGTTCGAACTCGCCACCTCCCACTCACGGAGCGAGCATTTTACAAATTGAGCTACCGCAGTGGCTTTTAGGAAATGACTTATGACGTAACCATAGTGCTGTTGGAGTTTCACAACCATCCAAATAATTTAACAACAAGAAGTCTATAAATATCTATATTAAAAATTAAAAATAACATTCGTTTTATGTATATGTCGTAAAAAATTGGGAAGCACCTGGCCTCACTTTCCTGGTGGAAGTTCGCGCGTTAATCGAATTCGTCAACGTGTTTACATTGATATAGGATTGTGATTTGGACATTGATAAATATGTATGTTTAACAACACTGTGTATTTCTTATTGGTTTTAGGTCTGCCAGATTCAGCCACTCCTGGGTATAGTAGCGTAGTGAAAAGGTAAGAAACATTTAATATGTACATACCTGTATCAAAATACCAAATTAGGTAAAACTGTATCATTTAGGAAGTTGTTTTCTGAAAATGGTCAAAAATTTTTATCCACCACCCCGACCTTGTCAAGAGAATCGACAATATCCAGTGAATATATTGATATCAGATGATTGGTTGGTTGGTAGAACGTTGCTTAACTTCGTATCAGCAAATTTTAAGCTGTTCACGACAAGACTTATTTTGTTAATCTCTATGGATAAATTTATGAACAAGTTCGTGTATACATGTGAAGTGCGAGTGTGTTGTATGGTCTGCCTTGTACTAACGCACATTCAGGGAGACTTGAAGGGGCTAGCTCACCGAGTCAGTACGCAGCAGACATTTATACCACTCCCCCCAGTCACATTATACTGATACCAGGTGAACCAGTAAAGGCCAACGACATAGACTAACAAGGAAAATTCACTTTCCCACATGTGGTCTGAGCGGGGAGATGCTCATCTAGTCAGTCATGATAAGGTCTTCAATACTATAAAAGGTTCTTTTACCTGAAAGTGGTTAAACCCTAGTATTTGATCGATATTATTATATTATTGATCAGGTATTTTCATATTGGCCCAGTTATTTGGCCAGGCTATGTCATAACTGGGTCAATATGAAAATACTTGATTAATGATAATTTTATTATTTAACATTTCATACTCTAAAAAATTATCAGTATCGTCGATTGTTACATCAACAAAACTATTTTGTGGCAAGCGTTGATTGGTATCAAGGAACGTTTTCTAAGTCAAAATCTTCTGTCACAATTTCATTGTTAGGTCATGCGATAAAACCTGAAGCGTCCTTCTCCTGCCTGACATTCGCTGCATCACGTTGTTGTCGTCTGATTGTTTGTAAACATATTGCGTCAAAGAAACGCTTACAGGACATGAGGCGAACGAATAAAAATGTGAAGCTTTTTGTATATTTTGTGAGATAATATTATTATCGAACAAACGCAACTTTTTCACATTAATAAGCATATTTTGTAATCGGAAAAAGTATAATTTGCACTTACCCCTATTTGATTTTCAGAAGCGCTTTATGGTCAGCCATTTTGTTTTCAATGAAATGGCGTCAAAATATTTGCACCCGTCCAAATTGACTCAGTTTTGTATATTGGCCCAGTTTATCTCATATTGGCCCAGTTTTGTTAATTTTATTGGCGAGGCAGATTTTTACGTATTGTATCAATAACACATATGTTAATTAATAATATAAAGTACAAAATAAAGTTATCTAAAGGTGAACGCCGTCATATAATAGACTGCTGTAAAGACAGAAAAGATTATGATTAATCGATACGCGAACAATAGCTGTGAATTCGACTTTTAGCTAGATGTAATCGGATCACCGGATAATGTGTTAAATATATTTTGATTCTTTGGGCATCTTTTTAACATCTTGACATTTTGGTTTCATAATTTTGGTCAAAGCATTACTGATGAAAAATTGTTTTCCGAAACGATCGTCTAGTGCTGTAAAATTAAAACTGGTATGATATGTGTTAAAGAAAATTTTTATTACTGTAAACCTAGTTAATTTCGCATGTATTTATTTTCGCGGTATAAGAAATTGGGACATATCCGCGAAGTCAAATTCTCGCGTTTTTCAAATATGCACAATAACACAATAAGCATAATATAATTTTCGCTAGGTATTGATTTTCGCGCAAAACAAAGGATCGCGAAATAAGCGAAAAATAGTACACCGCCAAAATACATACGTTTACAGTATACAGTGTATAATGTCATTTTACAAATTGTTTATTTAACAGGTGTACAGATGACGATGGTACCTGTTCTGCAGATGCAGATTGTTGTAATGGAGAATGTAAAGACGGTGTGTGTAAATAGAAAATATTTGAGGAAGACAAGTCTGCATGATTGTATCGTGTATCATGTTTAATCTCAAATAAAAGAAGTCTGAAAAGTCTGTGATGTGTTTAAATTGTGGTTGGTTGGTTGAATGTTGCTTAACGTCGCATCAGTAATTTGTCAGCTATTCGCGATCAGAACTATTTTATTAATCTCTATGGAATAATCTATGAACAAGTTCCTGTGTGCATGTGAAGTGCGAGTGTGTTTTATGGTCTACCTTGTATCAGCGCGCAGTCAGGGCGACTTTAACATGCTAGCTCACAGAATAAGTACGCCGCAGACATGCGTACCACGGGTGAACCAGTAAAGGTCAAGGGCGAGGAAAATTCACTTTCCACACTTTCACATGTGGTCTGAGCGGGACTCGAACTAACAGCGGTGAAATTCCCTGGATTTGTAGACTCACGTCTTATTCATTAGACAACCACAACCTCTTAAAAACTGTGCCTTCGTTTCTATACATATGAGTTAAAATAAAATTTCCAATGAAGCAAAAACTTTGAAACTGTCAATTTAAGTTAAACACTTGAACTTTCATAAGGAATCGAAGACCGGGTGGTCCGGAAAGCTAAGCACCTATTGTCTAGCTAGCTAATTACATGTACTAACATTCCGGCGCGTGTTCAAATCACAATCCGAAAGCAAAGTAAACATTTTTAAATTGAATAAAATTGGGAGTGAGTGAGTGAGTAATGGGGTTTAACGTCCCAGTCAAGAATATTTCACTTATATCGAGACGTCGCCAGCTATAGGCGAATGTGCAGAAATTTTGCCTGTGCGTTGCGCTGATGGTATTATACAGCAGGGTTCTTTATCGTGCCAAGCCTACCAAGACACGGGACCTCGGTTATTTTAAGTTCCCATCCGAAAGAACCGTGACTTTCATTTCGTAATGCCGAGTGCTTGGCGAAAGAACAGTCACTACCCACTTTTAAGTCTTGCGCCAGACGCGACCGGGGTTCGAACCCACGACCTCCCACTTACGGAGCGAGCACCGTAAAATTGGGATTTTATTTCAATGACAAATATGGATAATACGTAGCAGAAGCATAGGTACTTTGCAATGATTAAATCAACGGAGAACATCCCCGAAAACTCAAGAGACAATAATATAAAATAACGTACTTTTTGAAATCATAACGGACACATACATTTGCAATTTTCTATCTTACGAGTGGAAGTCAAAAAGTCCATAGAACGGTGTATATATTGCCGCAAAAAACCATACATTTTATTATTATTTTTCAATATAGTCCCCATTTACCCCAATGCACTTAGCCCACTTTTCTTTCAGACTGTCTATAGTCTTAGGTTATGCCTCTGTGGCAGCCTTAAGTCCATCATCACCAGGAAATCTGATTACCCTTAAATGGGATTTCAAATTTCTAAATAGGAAATAATCACTGGGTGCCAAATTGGGACTGTACGGTGTGTGATTAGGTTGTTCGACCTTTCATTCACGAATCGCTGCTAGTGCACGGGAGCATTGTCGTTAAGAAGCAATACCCTTGGCTCAATTTTCCCCTACTTTTTAATTTAATAGCAGCTTTCAGCTGCTTCATTAGATCAGCATAGTAAGCCCCAGTGACAGAGATTCCAGCAGGTTTATAATTGATTAACAGAACACCCTCCCTTAGAATCCCAAAACACAGTGGTCAGCTGATGGTTGGGTTTTGAATTTCTTCGGCGTGGGTAAGCCAGGGTGCTTCCATTGCATGGACTCTTTTGTTATTGGTTTCTGGGTTCCAATGATGAATCCATGTTTCATCACCAGTTACTAAACGTAAATGAAAGTTCTCCGGGTTATCATTATAAATGCCAAGAAGCTCCCGACTTGACTAGAGTCTTTGGAAGCGATCCTGCACATTAAAGTTTCGGGGTTGCCTCCTCAGTTTAGAGAAAACCAAGGACCATCGGCAAGCAAACTCGCAAACTTTCTCACACTAGGATATGTAATAAGTGATCATGAGGTCCCTCATTTCAAAGAATTTTATAAAATTTATTGCTTTACGGTTTTTTTTTCAAATAGCACTTTTAATTACCTATAGAATTTTAATCCCTTGTTCACACATTATAAACAATAGGTGTTCAGATATAGTCTGTTTTAAGTAAAGTGTTATTTAGGCTGGAAAATGAATTGCTTTGTGTATGATGATATTTTTATATTAATTTTGTATTTAATTCATTTTTTATTTAAAGAAAACAACCTCATCCATTATAATTATCTAGACATTATATAACTGTTACCCTACTGTTCACCATGGGGAGGTGGAATAATAACTTTAAACAGGATAAGCCTTTTTTAAATGTTACTGAAATTCACCTACACTGATAAAAACAAACTAAAACTTCAAACCAAAACATTGATAGAAACAGCTAAAACTTTCAATGCATTAATTTTTATTTGAAAAAGAACCTCTTCCGTTAGCCAGATACAATATACATGTATGTTGCCCCCTGTTCATAACTACTTGGAATGGCCAAAACTTCTTCCTAAGAACGTTTTTTCATGGTATCCAGTAGCTTCATACATTCAATTTTAGCTTGATCAGCAGGATGATTAAGTATATTTTTAAATTTAACTGGATGATCATGATATGTATTGACTATTTCTTGTTAATAAATTTATAGATTTTTTCAACAATAAATCAGCAATTACATAACAATTTAGCCAAAGCAAGTAAAAATAACATTGCTATGGATGTCACTGTGTGTCGTCTATAATAAGATGACGTCTCTGAGAGTCAATCCATTCATGCAAACGTAACAGAAAAGATTTGACCAATCAAAATGCTTGAAACAAAGAGAATTGAATAATAAAATGTTAAACATTTAGGAAAAGGAAGGTTTTGACCCAATGCACAAATGATGAACTTTACATTAACATCTTTTTACGCGAATCCATACATCGATGAAAACTATATGTTAGTATTTTGTGCGTTGTATTTTCAACTCATTTCCGGCATTCGTTTCAAAGCAAAAAAAGCTCAAACTACAAAAACAAAGATATGGGCGATCCCTTCATTTGTTATCCAAAAATAAATAAAATAAATTTTTATTTGAAAAAGAACCTCTTCCGTTAGCCAGATACAATATACATGTATGTTGCCCCCGTTTATAATTACTTGGAATGTCCAAAACGTCTTCCTAAGAACGTTTTTTCATGGTATCCAGTAGCTTCATACAATCTTTTTTAGCTTGATCAGCGGGATGATTAAGTATATTTCTAAATTTAACTGGATGATCATGATATGTATTGACTAACGCAGGGCAAGTTTTAACACTGCATATCCAAAATACACATTTATTACGTTTGTTCTTAACAATGTATAGCAAAAAAACGCCTAAAATTAAACTTTCTCTTCCAAATTTGTTAGTTTACTTATTCCTTGATTAACAGTAATAACTATTATTATTCAATGATTTTTCAATTTTTATGCCATTTCATTCAAATTAGTTATTTTATTCATTCTCTGATTAACCATTATAACGGATTATACAGTAAAACCTGTTTTAAGAGGTCACTTATGGGACTGAACAAAAGTGGCTGCTTAAGACTGGTGGCCTTTAAAACCAGGTTGTGTTCCAGAAGACAAATTTATGAAGACGAACCAATTTGTTTAGATTTGTACATATTTATTTATCTATATCAATTTCTCATATATATATTTTTTGTTTTAGGGTTAAAACTTTCCGTTTAGATGGTGTGTCCATTTTTGTCAACTGAATAAATGCGATTTGTAGCAACCCACTTTGAAAAAATTACGCACTTTGAAAAAATTTTTCAAATCGCGTTAAATTCGGGACAAGCTCAACGCACTTTGAAAATTTTTTTCAAAGTGCGTTAAAAAATGGTTCAGCTCAACGCACTTTGAAAAATACTTCAAAGTGCGTTAATGAGGTACATATAAAATTCGACCCACTTTGAAAAAATACGCACTTTGAATTTTTTTTTCAAACTGTTGACGCGAAATTGAAAAAAAATCAAACTGCGTCAAATGAGGTACATTTAAATTTATTTCACTTCGTTCAACGCATATTTTCATTTGTGATTGAATAATCTACAACAGCCAACACAAGTTTTAACCAACATAACTAATAGCAGGGTTAGCGTTTGTATGTCGCTGAATGTGAAAACCAGTTTCAAAATGTGGTTAGCAGCCTAGCGTGTCAGGGTGAGAAGAAGGGGGTTACAAGGGGGGGGGACATTTTGGGAAAACACCAATCTTTGCGATATGTAGCACCTATACCATATATATCCTGACCGTAAACCATGTATATTTAGAATGAAACCACTGGGCCAATTTGAACCAAACTTGGTGTGAAAGGCCCATGGTTTGTAAAGATTAAAAGTTTTGTTGGTGTTCCCGCGCCATATCCAAGATACCCGCCGTTACTATAAACGCATAATCGGCCGTTTTAGTCTTATGTGTTGTCCGATTTAGTTTAAATTTTAAGATGGAATATATATATAAGTTTGCCCATTGAACACATAAATCAATACAAACAATACCAATGTGTATTCCTTTCTCGCGAAACTAAATAGCTTGCAAATATGTGTAAGAAAGGAAGCGCGGATCTCCAGACAGACATGGAAGTGAGATCAGGTGCTCTGGGAGTAGTATCTCCTGCTCAAATGCGTAGTATGGTAGTAGGTGTATGTTCAAGAGAGGAAACACAAATATTTAATTGGTGTTAAAGATATCTAAAAATTGTGGAACTGGACAAATGCCAGTAACCAAAAGCTCCCCCCCCCCCGAAAAAAAACCCACAACAATAGACAATACAATAAAAATTTAAGGTCCGTTGCCATCATGGTACGACTTGGACCTACATTCGATATAAAGGGGTGGTGTGGTTAACCGGTGTATGGCGGGCTGTGAGACCCTATAATATGTCAGACATGGGGCGAATTACATTGCAATGTACATGTAATGCATTACATTACAATTACTTTGGCAAAACTAGCATTATATTACAATTACAATTACTTGCATTTTGGAAAGTAGTGCATTATATTACAATTACTTTACTAAAGTAATGCATTATATTACACATAACATTTCATAAATTTTATTAGCAAAAGAATTTAAACATATATAGATGAGAGATGTTTCCTGTTTGGAATTTGAAATTTAGGGTTAAGGAGTGCACTTTATCGTGTAACATCTGCGTCGACATGGGGCATCGTTTTTTATCCAAATTACCCTAATGGCTTTCATTTCACAATATTATTTTCAAGAAGTCTTGGTCAGATCCTGCCGATGTTCGAACCAGTGATTTCTCACACACGGAAATTATCTTCCGTGACAGAAAGTTCATAATTAAACATGCCATAACAAATAAATAAAATTCAACCCATCGAAGATGGGGCGGGGGTGACCAATAACAAATCAAAAAATTATATCTTCGAAGAGGCGACTAATAAATATCCTGGGGACGTTAAATTCATCTCGGAACTCCCTTGTAGTAGCCTTGTCACAGCTGAAAATGACTGTTCACATATACATGAACCATGGTAGGCCAAGATATTACCAATGTGAAAAAATTACACTTTATCTTTTTTTAGTTGTTGCATTTGTGGTAAAATTTTACTACATTTGTGAAAAACATTTACTACATTTGTGACCAAACTTACTACATTTGTGGTTCGATACTACATACGTGACACTTTTTCATTACATTTCAGATTTGTAAAAGTTACTACATTTGTGGTAGTTACTACATATAGGGGTCCCACACGCGCCGCCAAACCTCCTACTTTTCATGTAGTAAAGCGCATTATTATTTTTGCCTGCTACATCAATTGCAGTTATATCGGCTATAATTGCCATTGTTCCGACGTCCTGACTGCTTAACTATCAAGGGTTCTCATGTCGTTATATAGTTGTATTCCAGACCTGTTTATGGGGAAAGCTCATTACCGCGACATTGTCAAAATTTACCGTTCATTACCGCGACATTTTGTTAAAAAATAAAGTATACATTACCGCGACATTTTTTCATAGTATACGTTACCGCGACATATGTATAAAATTTACGATTGGTTTTAAAGAGTTCTACATGTACATGTACATGTATAAAATCAATACAACACATAATATACTCACTATCTACTCACCCTGAACTGAAATCAGTTATTGACAAAATGACACGAATTGAGTATGTTAGAAGGATGGCCTTTAAAGCGTTGCCGGTTGTCTGATTCAGAAGTGTACAATCATGAATACTCTCAATTTTAACATTGACTTTTAAACTTTTAAATATGTATGTTTTGTAATAAATTATAAAGATATATATCCTGCTCAAAGTCCTACTTCCACCTCCTCGTGGTGAGCAGGGGAAACAGGTCTTATGCATCAAATGTATAAGGCGCTGGCTGACGGAAGAGGCACTATTATATTTAAATAAAATAAATCAATCTATATAATATATCTAACATATAAGGTCGCGGTAACGTATATTTAGAATGTCGCGGTAGCGTATACAATTTTGTCGCGGTAATGGATGGGTCGCGGTTATGAAAATTTCTAAAATGTCGCGGTAATGTAATGTACCCGGTATATATTACTAAAATACGCTAGCACACACACACACCAAATTGACAAAGGTCGACAAGTTGGCAGTTTGTTTTCTTTTAATAAAATCTCAAGCTCAAGCTCTCTCTCTCTCTCTCTCTCTCTCTCTCTCTCTCTCTCTCTCTCTCTCTCTCTGTGTGTGTGCTTTGCCATTTTGAACGTACTGTCTATCAAACTGCCTGGTTTACGTTTATTCCTGTTGGTTATTATTTGTCTCCCGTAAAGAAGAGCTCCAAGAAAATTGTTGAAATCAAAGATGTTTTATGGTTGAGAAGAAAATTTTTCAAAGTGCGTAATTTTTTCAAAGTGGGTTGTCACAGGTGTTTTTAACGCTGTTTGAAATAAAAAAAGTTTTTTTTTCAAAGTGCGTTGAGCTGAACCATTTTTTAACGCACTTTGAAAAATTTTTTCAAAGTGCGTTGAGCTTGTCCCGAATTTAACGCGATTTGAAAAATTTTTTCAAAGTGCGTAATTTTTTCAAAGTGGGTTGTTACAGCGATTTGTTTAATGTTCGTAAAATAAGACAAAGAAAAAGTGAATACTTCTCAGATAAAACTCCCCACAAACGCCGATAAGGTCATTCGGCGGTAAAAATCACAGCTAAAAAAAAAAAAAAACACCTCATTCATACCCCCCCTCTTCTTCTTCATTGGTTTATAGAGCTTTTTGGTGGAGCTTACATTTCGTCTGGAATGTTACACAGCAAAAATCTACTTTCAGATCTTCATTTTATTCATGAAAAACTTTATTCATCCAAACAGTCACCACAAAGTCGGGAAAGACTACAGCCATATTCGAATATGATTCGAATAACAAAATTGACTTCTTGATATGGACTATACTTATTGTATAAACAAAATCTTAAATGTTTATATAATACTATAATTAAAAATGGGAGAAACAGGACACTCTACAATCCTTAAACTGACCGCCTCGATATAAATGAAAGATGCTTAGCTTGGAAAATACAATTATTCCACTGCACACAAGGGCAATTTTTGTTCAGATTGATTCAGAAGTTATAAAGTGAAAAATAAGAGATACAATTTAATCCTTCTCTATAACAAACTATACTTGGCTGGTTTTTGCAAGTTGATCTTGAATTCGCAAGCTGTTGATAAAGAAATAAAACGAATTTTTGTGTATGTTATGAAAGGTTGAAACATTTGGACATTTTTGAGCACTGAACAATATGCATTGTCCCATTCCTTCATACTTACATAACAAAAACAAAAATTCATTTTATTTCTTGTTAATAAATTTATAGATTTTTCAACAATAAATCGGCAATTACATAACAATTTAGCCAAAGCAAGTAAAAATAGCATCGCTATGGATGTCTCTGTGTGTCGTCTATAATAAGATGACGTCTCTGAGAGTCAATCCATTCATGCAAACGTAACAGAAAAGATTTGGCCAATCAAAATGCTTGAAACAAAGAGAATTGAATTATAGCATGTTAAACATTTAGGAAAAGGAAAGTTTTGACCCAATGCACAAATGATGAACTTTACATTAACATCTTATTACGTGAATCCTTACATCGATGAAAACTATGTGTTAGTATTTTGTGCGTTTTATTTTCAACTCATTTCCGGCATTCGTTTCAAAGCAAAAAAAGCTCAAACTGCAAAAACAAAGATATGGGCGATCCCTTCATTTGTTATCCAAATGACCTTAAATACACGTGTTATAAATAGCAAAAATAACAAGCAAAAAGATTAATTTTTCTTATACTTTTTTATTTTCATGATCCATCACAGAAGATGGAATTAACATATCGTTAATAGGTAAATTAATATTTTTCATCTATTTCCCCGTTGGAACATTCCTCTTGTGTACATTCTTCCAAAAGGTAGCGTCTCTCAAGCAGTTCCTCATATCTACATCCCCTAATACAACATGTAGATCTGCAAATAGAAAAGAATGATTAGTTACATTTTATAATGGCGATATCAACAAAATACAATTGTTCTGCACTCAGGACGTTTATTCTGATTCAATCGTTTGTAGACTTTCCATATGTTCCGAAAAGTTTATCCATTTGCAACATCAAAACGAACAACAATTATCGATATTTATATTGCAATGATTATATATGTTCAAAAATTTGTGATTGTGAATTTGTTTTCCTTTTGACATTGCAAAATTACCCAAGGCATTTTTGAGATCCCATCGTTACATGTATCTTACTTTTCCATTTTGATTACTCACATGATATGTGTAGCTAGCTAAACAGGAGGTGCTTACCTTTAAGGAACACCTGAACTCACTTCTCTGATGGATGTTTACGTGTGTCACCTCATTTGCCAGTTTCAATTTTTTTGCTTTGGTTTGAACATGAACATGGTTTTTTTTAATTTATGCGTTGGAGAGTAGTAGGATAAAAGGAAATTGAAAAAAACATTTTAACTTAAATTTATGTTCTTGATATAAGACAGATGAAATTAGACGATCGCAAAATACAGGGTTATGCCAGAACAACCAAAGAAACAACAATTCCTCCTTTGAACGAGCAATGGGCTTAATGTCAAATGGTGTTGTAACAGTTAATTTTAAATAAAATAGGTAATTCTTTACCATATTTAGACTCCAATACAATTTTCCATTTAATAAATATTGTTAACAACAAAAACAATGGAAAAAATACAATTAAAGTAATCATAAAGTGAATTCATTAATATTTCTAATGCGAACTCTCTCCATAATGCCTTATTTAGTCGACGTGTTAGCATTATTGTATCATTGCTTTATTCGAAAAAACGAAAGACAAAATAATTTTCGACCGATAGTATAGGGTGATATGTCATCGACAATTAGACCAAAAGGGACACTGTTCAAATATGAATGGCAACATGCACCAATACCTGAATATTCACAAGAATTTTGTAAAAATATCTGACACCCCATCTCGGAAAACAACTACAAACAAGCGGAAAATCGAAATAGAAGATTTACAAAAGAAACAAGAAATGAACCTGCACTTTGCAACGACCATTCCAACCAAGACTAAGCATTAATACAAGACATAATCAAACAGCTAAACTAGAAAAGACAGGATACCATCACCATGATTAATAAGTGTTACAGTATATGCTCATTAGTTACATTTGATTCCACAAAAATATCAAACATAAATATTTATTTAAACGTAGCATAAATTTTAAATTTTGTTAGTATACCTTTGTGATTTTGTTTCACCAATCTAGCAACATTGCATACGTGTTCAATAAATCTTGTCCTGTTGGCGATGGCCCGCTAAAAGTGAATTCCTTACATCAAATTCCACAAAATCAATCAATAAACAAATCAACAACTGTGTGTTATGTTAAGGACCAATAAGCTCAATTCTTTTTCGAATATTTGTCCAACGTTTTTTGCCTCGAAATGCAACATCATGCTACTCATTGTGTAATTTAACGATTTTAATCATTCACTTATTTTCAAATCTCCTCAATAAATTCGGGGTCTTTCTAGAAACACCACCTTCTAATAAAATAAATATAAACTGTACTGATATAACGATTTACTTACCTCTTTTAGCTACGGAGTTCTTTGAAAGAAATACAGCCGATTCTGTCCTCTTCTGTTTATTTAGAATTAAAAAAATGTGAATAAAAATGACAATACGAAAATTGACACCAATTATAACATCTACATTTTATTTCCATGACATTCATAATGCACCTACATGGGGCTTCACTAATGCCTTCGCGGTGCTAAATAGTTTGACCTCCAAACATGAAAAACCATTGTATCTATTATCACTAAAACAAATGAAAAATAACGAGTATTTAACCAGTTTATTTATAACTGTTTATTAATAAAAAAAATCATAATAAAAAACTTATCCATCTGTAAATCAAAATTCAAAAATACTCGCTAATTTAGTTGAACATGTGACCTTCCATCAGGTAAGGCCAAATATTTCGGAATGAGGTCTTTATATTCGTATGCGATCAAAAGATGGAAAATGTTTACTATATTCTATAGAGTTTCTAGGTTGAACATTATGTGGTTAATGATTCGTTGTGGTGGCTAAGACCCGTTTCTTTTTTGTTTTGTGTTAATTTCAGGTATAAAACTAGGAGTGCGGTGCTTTTCGTAATAATAAATCAAATACGTATAATTCAATAGAACTTAACTGTTTATCAACAAACAAAAATATACCGATACATGTTTAACTAAAAAAAAACCATCGTCATAATGCATGCAGATAAAAACACATAGGTGTTTATGTTTAATTTAGAGTACGCTTGATTAATCTTGAATGTCAAAAATGTTAATTAGTAAATGATGATAGTCATCTCAATTTACATAAAGTATGTAAAGTACTGGTGTACTTCAAAACGATGTGTACAAAATACCATAAGCAAAGAGTAAGCAAACATTTTTGATTGAAAATAAGTTAAAAAAAGTTAAAGTCTGTCCCGAGCCATTAGGCCCATCAGGCCGGAGCTTATCCCGGTTTCCGTGGCGTTAAGCGACTGAGAGTACAAGACTCTCCCCTGAATGGGACGCCGGTCCATCGCAGGGTTAACCCCCAGCATTTTGCTGGTACTCATTTATTTTTCAGCTGATTGAACTGGAACAACGTGAAATTAAGTGTCTTGCTCAAGGACACAACACATCGCCCGGTCCAGGGATCGAACCCACGACCTTCGAATCATGAATCCAACGCCTTAACCACTAGGCCACGCGCTTCCACGATTGAAAATAAACGGACTCAAAATGTACCCCAGGAAGAACCTCATTCTCAGCTCAGGATATTAATAAGTTGTCAGAGAAAAATATAATATTCCCTTAACCGAATTGAACATTCATTGCTCAGAGAATTTTGATTTACATGTAATAACTCGCTTGTTTCTATCATTCTCAATTCCGATTACGCACGTGACGGGTCTAGCTAACTAAACAGGACGAGCTTGACCTCATGAGTGTCCAGCCACATTCGCCTTGTTAACGTTCCTATGCTCTAACTTCATTAGTGAGTTTTTAAAGATTTTGCTTTGCTTTGTGGTGTCCTCGAAATAGATTGATATGTTTGTTTTTGGATTAGGGATGCCCGAACTCGATGACACTGTGAATTGCTTTTTGGAAACGCAATGATTATTTTTACAACATGCGATGTTTCGAATTTAATTTTAATTACATTCATTTCTCAGTTTACTTTAGATATCCAAGCACTATGAACACCATTTCTACACATTCAAAAGTTTTTTTGAATTTTAACTCCAGTTTTATCATCCAAAACCTTTCCCTAGGGGGTTGTTCTCTTCTTGTCGACCACGACGCATTAATGCAAAATAAAAAACGACCATTTGTATTCCCAATATCACGTAAGTGTGACATAAAAGTACCAAAAGGGCAATTGAAGACCCGTATACAGCTTGTTACACAATGTCACATCCTAATTTTCGTAAAGAAAAGTCACCCCAATACATTAATTGCAAATAAATTTTATTCAGAAGTGATTTACATTACTATATTTCTACATTTTACACTACTATCATTCATTTTAAAAATGCCATTCTGATCATGGTAATGCAAGATAGTGTGGCGCGTGCCAACATTCAATGAAGGGCAAAACTCTTCATTTTGATTTTCTCATGCACTACACTTTCTTGCATTAACTCTTGAAATACCATGAGCAGAAATGTCTTTTTTAATATTTACAATTTATTTTTTATAAATATTTTGTACCCATATTTGTTTCAATTCTTTGCACCATTTCTTCCATACCTGCTCATGTGCGATAGGTTTTTTGCCAATTGACGTGATCTTTAGTGACGTCATAATCAAAAGCCAATCACAAAACGTCACTATGTGGGGAACATGACGTCATCTTGCGGGAAAATTTATACGCATCAAGGATCATTACCCCTATTGTCTTTCAATAGCAATACAATTGCTTCGGCATGTTTCATCGAAAAGAGATAAGTCATCTTCAATTTGTAAATATTCTAAATTGAAAGAAGTGTTAAAGAAATTATTCACTTATCAGTCTTTTATAAAAACGATATACCAAGATACAAATATCTAGTGCTGAACAGGGACTCTGGTTATTATGTCAAGCATCATACAAAAATATACTGAATTTACCATCAACAAAATGTTGGAGATTTTGATAGATAACATATTTGTTGTGTTTGATAATATAATTTTCCAGCAAACAATCGGTATACTAATGGGTACAAAAACTGTGCCCAATTCCTGTGCAAAATTAGCCTATCTGAAGCTCTTGCTGTATTAAAAAACATGAAAAACAACAAAAGCCCAGGTACTGATGGATTTACCGTTTTTCTGGTCTGATTTGGGCATTTTCATAGTTAGATCAATTAACGACGCTTATGAGAAGGGAGAATTATCTGTAACACAAAAACAAGGAATTATTACCTGCATTCCTAAGGGCGACAAACCAAGACAGTTTATGCAAAACTGGAGACCAATAAGTCTTTTAAATGTTATTTACAAGATTGCGTCTGGTTGTATAGCCTCAAGAATTAAAAATATATTACCTTTAATTATTTCTGAAGATCAAACTGGTTTTCTAAGCGGTAGATATATAGGTGAAAATATAAGAATTGTATATGATATAATGCAATATACGGAATTGAAAAATATTCCAGGCATGTTTATATTAATTGACTTTTTTAAAGCATTCGATAGCGTTTCGTGGGACTTTATATTCAATGTTTTGAATTTCTTTAAGTTTGGAGAATCTATAAAGAAATGGGTTAAACTCTTCTTTACCAATATTTCATCCGCAATTAATCAAAATAATATCTTATCTGATTTTTTTATATTGAAAAGAGGTTGTAGACAAGGGGATCCTATTTCCAGTTATTTATTCTTATCATGTGCTGAAATTTTATCCTTACTAGTGAAACATAATAAATCCATTAGCGGAATTGTTATTGATGACACAGAACTTAAACTATCGCAGTTTGCCGACGACACTACCTTAATTTTAGATGGTTCAAAAACAGCCTTCGATGAAGCTATGAACGTTATTGAATTTTTTGGAAAAATTTCGGGTCTTAATATAAATGTCTCAAAAACGAGAGTAATTTGGATTGGTAAAAAGAAGTTTTGTGGGGAAACATTTAACCACCGGCTTAAATTAAACTGGAATCAAACAAGTTTTAATGCACTAGGAATAGAATTTTCAACTGATCTTGATCAAATAGTAAAAATTAATTTTGAGAAAAAAATTGAACAAATAAAGTCAATTTTGCACTCCTGGTCAAGCAGGTATCTTACGCCATTAGGAAGAATAACAATACTTAAGACGTTGATAATATCGAAATTGAACTATCTTTTCATATCACTTCCAAACCCATCCCCTTAAATGTTGGATAAATTGAATAGCATGTTTTATGAATTTGTTTGGAATTCAAAAAATGATAGGATTAATAGAAATGTACTTATTCAAAAATATTTCAGCAGTGGTTAAAAAATGATTCATTTACAAAAGTTTATAGAATCACTAAAAATAACTTGGATTAGAAGAACTTTAAAAAATAATGGAAAATATAGAACAATATTTTACACCATTGTTAAAAATCCGAAAAGTATATACACACAAGGCAAAACAGCCTGTATTGATATATCAAAAAAAATAAGTAACGAATTTTGGAAGCATGTTTTATGTTCCTTTGCAAACTTACAAAATGTCCATAACTGCAAAACATTAAATGATTTCCAAACATCGTGCATTTGGAACAATCACTTGATAAAAGTTGGAGGGAAAGAAATAAATTATAAACATTGGCAATGTAAGGGTATTTTATTTATTCGGGATCTTTTAACTGAGAATGGATTTATAACATATGATCAATTTATACAAACATTTACTGTAAAAACAAATACTTTAGAATTTTTTGGGGTGATAAATGCAATTAAGGAATATTTGTCAAACCTTGATATCAAACTCAGACCTCATGTGATACAGTACCCATTTATTCCATTTCATATAAGAATTTTGCTAAAATCATCAAAAGGTTGTAAAGATATGTATACTGTTTTAACTCAGAATACAACAAAACCCAAAAGTCAAGCTAAGTGGTTAAATATATTTAACAATTTAGATACACAGTGGCATTATTTATACTCTATTCCCTTTTATACTACTAAAAATACCAAGTTGTTATGGTTTCAGTTTAGAATTAATCAAAACATTTTGGCAACAAATCGATATTTAAAGAAAATTGGGGTAAAAAATAATGATAAATGCACTTTTTGTAATAACGCGGAAGAAACAATTATACACTTGTTCTGGGAGTGTCAAATGGTTCACCATTTCTGGGATAGAATACAAAACTGGGTCTCCATAAAAATGAAAAAATCGCTTGATCTTAGTGCAAAAACGGCTTTATTTGGCCTTTTTAACTTCAGTGAAAAATGTAAGCCAGTCAATTTTTTATTATTGCTGGTGAGCTACCACATATACACATGAAGAGTTAAAAATAGAAATTTAAACTTATTTATGATGCAAAATATTATCCTTCAAAACTTTCAGTGCGAAAAATTGATATATATAGGTAATAACAAAATAGATATCTTTACAGAAAACTGGGAGATATGGTTTGATTTATTTGAATAATCCAAAATAAAAATGTTGTGAATCATACTAGCTTATATAATAACATCCGCAATGTCCACGCTTAGTAGTTATATTTTATATGCACACGAGTATACCGTACATACACAACTATATCCATATAGATATACATATAATAAAAGTATAAATTATGTCAATATTAAATATTATATATCAAATTATATAAAGTACTTACTTTTGAACACTTCCACTAAATATATTCCATTTAAGTTACACGTGTCTGTTTATACACGCATGATTAACCATTAACAGGTATAACTACTGAACTTGGACATTCACGATGTATAACTGTCTTACGTACTGTTATTATTGAATGATCACGGTGTATAACCATTGTTGCTGTCTATTGATATGTATATGTACATGTATTATATTTGTAAAATTATAAAATTTATCATTATATACCTTATTATGCCAATAAACATAAACATTATAAAAAAAAAACATATAATGTTTTATTGTAAAAAAAAAAACTGTGCCCAATTCCTTATGAAGCAGAATTTATGCAGAACCTTGTTAAATCAGAGAAGACTGTCGCCAAATCATTCAACTCCATATACAGATATATAGATGACGTTCTGTCGCTTAACAATCCTAAATTTGAGACTATGTGAATGCTATCTATCCTTGTGAGTTTGAAATAAAAGATACGACTGATTCCTCAAGTTCTGCTTTATATTTAGATTTATACCTGAATTTTGACGCCTACGAAAGGCAACATTTGAAACTTTCTGACAAACGTGATGACTTCAATTTTTCTATTGTCAACCTTTCTCCATTAATACACTATGGCAAAGCTTTTTCCCATTACGGGGACATTATTCAACGAAACAGGCTGCTTGCAAATAAATTTTTGACTCATGGATATTGCAAGCCTAGGCCTATCAAGGCCCTCAAAAAGTTTTAAGGTCGTCATCACAGAATTATTGATAAGTTTGATGTCTCTGTGTCCAGGATTGCCCTGGATATATTTGACGTCCCATCGTTCCATGTTCCTTTCACACACTTTTAATTACACACGTGGCATGAGTAGCTAGCTAAACAGGAGGTGCATATCCTTCCGGAGCACCCGGTTTAACTGCCCTAGTGGAAGTTCACTTGTTTTACCTAACTTGTCAGTTACTTTGCTGTTGGATTTTGATTCGGACGTGGAAAAGTATGTTTGTTTTTTATTGATTACGTAGAATTAGTGATATTGATCAGTATCAACAAAAGCTTATTTCCAGATAGTATTTTGTAGAAGCACGTCTATGCTTGAATAATAGTTCTGACTTCATAAGGTAGTGTTAGATACGATTTTTGACTGCCAAAGCTTTGTTGACGATTTCAGATTTTTTTTCCGGCTAGTTTGTTTTTATGGGAGTTTCAAAAAAAAATTAATTTTACTCCTATCGGGAATTTAAGGGCCACTCAAGGATAAAAATATCCATTGTTTCTAGAAACTGCTTAGTTGATTTAGATGTATGAGCAGGAACAATAATTGCCGAAAGATAAATTGTTTTTTTTTTTCAAGGAAAACCAAACGTTGACACTGAATTTATAAATCATTTGGTAGCGTTGGCTTTTTAAGATTATATTTATCTTTCTTAGTCCAACTACACCATTATATGACATAATTCGCAAACATGAACTTTAGCAAGATTTTTTACTGTTAATTTCGTGAGTACTTTGGAGGAATTAGTATTTTTGAAGTCTAACCCTAAAGTCTTTTGTTGTTATAACAGGGTTAGGATTAGAAAGTAGCCGATGAAAGTCTGAAACCGTCAACAGAGCTTTGAAAGTCTGTTAAAAAGCATTGGTATCAAACCAAGAAATCAGAATGTCGAAATTCGTATCGAACACTACATCACCGAGTTAAAGCTGTTATTCAAACAAGAAGTGCTTCTAAAAATACTAGCTGTAAATTAGATTGTGTTGATGCCAATAATATCAGAAACTAATTATATCACTTCTAAATGAAATGTATTTGTATTTTTGTTCTTACTATTATTGTATTGAGGTGACGTTTCTTTATGGAAATTAGGGAGTGACGTGTCTTTGTGAAATGAGCTGTTTATGCGGTTTCAAACATGTTGCGTGCCTAATAATTATTACTCAAACTATTTTAATTTTGCAACACTAAACGATCGTTTCGGAATAAAATTCCTCTACAGTAGTATTGCGAACAAAATTGCGACAAAGGACATATTTTTTTAGACGTTAAAATGAGAAAAATAGAAGCACATATGTGATTCACTAAATCCACCAAATCCGTTATAAAAACATTGCTTCAATGTATAAATTCCCACAGTGAGAACAAGCTGTACCAATCCATAGCGTAATAATAGTGACAAAATACACCATAAACAAGAGGAGTATGTATACTATTTTATAGAAATGAAATACAGTCTAACCTGCCTTAAAGGCCACCTCTTAATAAGGGCCATCTGCTTATAAAGACCAGTAGAATTGTATCAAAATTCTTTTTTATTTATATTCCTTGAACCTGTATATATAAAGGCCACTTTTACTGGTTCCATTGGGTGGCTTTTATAGACAGGTTTGACTGTACTGAAGTCATCACGTTTGTCATAGAAACTTAAATATAGCCTTCTGTTGTCGCCGTAATTGAGGTAGAAGACTAGATATGAAGTAGAATATATAAACCTTAAAGAATCAATCGTATCTTTGATTTCAAGCTTAATACGTTTGATGATATTAATATAATCTCCATATAAAGGCTATTTAAGAGAAAGAACAGCATCTATTTCTCTGTTGAATAATTTGTCGACAAAATGCTCTCCAAAGTTTTACAAGGTTTTGAATAAATCCTATTCTATCCGAATAAAAAATAACACCGTAAGCAATGGCGCATAGTTTATGACCATTGGTATACCGATTGTTTTTTGGAAAATTGTATCATCAAATACGTTTTCTATCAAGAACTCCAACAATCTTCAGAATATTCTTGTTTGGAATCCGTATGATGCTTGACAAAATAACCAGAATACTTATTCAGCACTAGATATTTGTTATTTGGCTTACCTGCCGTTTTTGTAAAAGAATGATAAATGAATAATCTTTAAAACGTTATTTCAATTTAAATAAGTAGTAAAACACTCCAGCAATCAATGATGCACAGATTGTGCCCATTATTATACCAAATGTTTGCCTGAAAATTATATTAACAAACACAACAAATATGTTGTCTACCAATCAATTGTTTGGAGTCAATATGGTGCTTAAGAAAATAATCACAATTCCTGTTTAGCATTGAATATTGTTATTTCGGCAAACATTTTTTTGTAAAAGAATTATTAAAACATTTGCATTTTTCATGACAATTATATTTCCATTAACAAGCGAGTTATTTAAATTAATGAAATATCAAAAATATACTTATCCAGCCCCTCAGTTTTAGAAATATGGGTCTTAATCTGACGTGTCAGTGTCTAAATATTTTAGTGCTATGCAATATGTACAATCTATACCAGTTTAAAACGGATCACATATCACATAAACAGTTTTGCTTTTTACTGTGCTTTCGAATTGTAATATGGACATGGATTAGTATATCTGTTATATATTTGTAGTAACTAGTCTATGAGACCGACCATAGAAAAACACGCCAACGAGATCGGCAAATCTGCAACATTTTGTATGCAAAGGACTACGTACGATAAAGGTGTCAAAGTGGCCCTTGAAGCAGAAATACATATTTTGGAATACCAATACACGGATTTATAATATATTTAAAAATAGAGGTCATTTACCTGTCTGATCTCTATAATGATCTTGAAATGGGATTCAAATGTCATAAGGGTCAATTAACTATTTTCAGTTGTTTCCCATGTATTTGTGCATTTGTATTAATTTTTGGGGAAATTTATGATGTGTAACATTATTTCCCGTTAAAATAGAAGCAGGTGTATAAAGATGAGAAGAAATGTCTTGCCAAAATATTGATCTCAAGGTTTTTTTCTGGATTTTTATAATGAAATGTTAAAAAAATGTTCCATGACTACATAATATTTTAGTTGTTTAGTAAATATCACACATCTCTATTGGAATTTGAACTAGAAATGTGAAATTGGTAATGTAGATCAATTGTTTGAAACAAAATTTGCCTCATCTAATGAGAAGATTGGTCAACTAATGATAATTGCAGAAAGGGGGATAACTCATTCAGTGTAAATAGAACACCAATACCAATAAAAATCATGTTACTACCTTTGTAACACATTTTTGTACCTCTGTGCTACCGTAGTTTTTCATTTGACAATACATTTATGTTTATTTGAAATACCTGCATTAATATTCATAAAATGGAATCATATGGAACCAAAGTTTTTAGTAATAAACACATGTTACCGACAATCATAGAAGCGTGTACGCTTCATAAGTCAAATTGAGGGTAGACAAAACAACACATTGAAACAAAAGATAAAACAAAATTTTGAAGTGGATCAAGTTTTAATTTACATACAAAATGTTACAGATTTGGTGATCTCGTTGGTCTGTTTTTCTACAGTCTCATAGATATGTATGTTGTAAAATATAACAGATATACAAATCCATGTCCATATTACAATTCGAAAGCAAAGTATAAACTGTGTATATGATATGTGGTCCATTTTATACTGGTATAGATTGTACACATTGTATAGCACTAAAATACCTAGGCTCTTGTTTAGACACTGACACGTCAGATTGAAGCCCCTATTTCTAAATCTGAGGGGCTGGCAAAGCAATGAATATTCAACTCAGTAAAGAAATTTTTTCTCTCTGGCAACTTATTAATATCCTGAACTGAGAATGAGTTTCTTCCTGGGGTACATTTTGAGTAATTTTACTTTCAGTCAACAATTTTCTCTTACTCTTTGCTTATGGTATTTTCTATACATAGTTTTGTTGTACGCCATTACTTTACATACTTTATGCAAATTGAGATGACTATCATCATTTACTAATTAACATTTTAACATTCAAGATTAATCAAGCGTACTCTAAATTAAACATGTATAGATATTTGGTGTTTATTTGCATGCATTATGATGATGACCAATAATTTAGTTCACAACTGGCGACATACTCCTATTTAAGCCATAGCCTAGAACTGTATTGTCTGTTCATTGTGAAGAGGACAGTTCTAAAGATGAGATATCTACACGCAGCCTTTATAGTTGTGATATGCCTGTGTTTGGCAGTTACGGTATGTGTTCAAATTAGTCAAACTGAAAGCAATGCAAACGTAAATTCGTGTCCTTAGTAATGACAACATATATTTGTAAATCATGTATTATAAGAAATCTGCAACTAAAACATATTTCTGGCATCAGTAAACTACTTTAGTACTATAAACGCCATTTTTGTAAATAAATCTTTATCTTTATAATTCTTGTTTTTCTTATTCTCCTTTTGCTTTTTTAAATCAAAATAGCTGCCGTCGACAGTATGCATATCACGTGGAAGAAACAACAGAGCAATAGAATTTTTTCACATTGTTTTTCTCACTTAACTACTCTTTATGTTTAGAGATAAGAATATGTGCCTTTAGCAAAGGGACATTCTCATATACATAAAACACTATTGTAGACTTTTCGATTCAGTATCAGTTGCAAGTTTGTGTTTAATATACTAGCATGGAGTATTTAGGGCATTACTTATACATTTATTTACCTTATATATTATTTCTGTAATCTTAAATATAATTATTTTTGTTCGATTTTATTTGGTGTCTGTTTTTTATACAAAAACAGGAACGGCATCTTGATCCGTTACGTACCCCCACAATAAGTAAATAATGATTGCTACTTAAAAATTATTGCATTTTTAATAAATAAATAAATAAATAAATAAAGTACTGGTAGATAAATCAATGAATAAATAAATATAACTTACAACTAGACATCTTCCGCCGGTAATTATACCACAAATCTTAATACTATCAACTGAAAACCATGAATTCTAAAATATTAATTTTACTGTTGGAGTTTTGTATCGCATTTTAGGTTAGTATAAAAAATTATCAAAATATAACTGTTCTAAAATTGTCAAAAAGGCAAGGAAGCAAAAGTCTTGCTCTAAAGATTCACTTGTACAATAAACAAACAGACAAAAGAATATTAAATGAATTTTACATTATTTTATGTTTTAGATTAAGTTTTAGTTTTAATTTATTGTAGGATACCTTTGCTTATGCTATGTATACGCTTGATTTCAACGCAAAACAAAACAAACATGTCTTCACGTATTGCAAACAACAGATGACGTCATTAATGTGATTGTAACGTCCCTGGCTACCAGAATGATGAATCATTAGCCAAATAAGGTTTAACCATGGAAAGTCAAAATATGGTTAGCAGTCTCTGATCTTTTGATCGCATTCGGATATAAAGACATGTATTTTACCCTAACATTCCGAAACACTTGGCCTTACCTCCCTGATGGAAGGTCACATGTTAAACTAAATTAGCGAGTATTTTTGAATTTTGATTTACAGATGGATAGGTTTTTTATGATTTTTTTATATTAATAAACAGTTATAAATAAACTGGTTAAATACTCGTTAGTTTTCATTTGTCTTAGTGATAATTGAGTTGTATAATTGCAAAGATACAATGGCCTTTCATGTTTGGAGGCCAAACTATTTAAAACCGCGAATGCATTAGTGAAGCCCCATGTACATTATAAATGTCATTGGACTAAAATGTAGATGTTATAATTGGTGTCAATTTTCATATTGTCATTATTTATTCACATATTGTTCCTAGGTAAAAAGAAGAGGGCAGAATCAGCTGTATTTCTTTCAAAAAAGTCCGTAGCTAAAAGAGGTAAGTAACTCGTTATATCAGTACAGTTTATATTTATTTTATTAGAAGGTGGTGTTGCTAGAAAGATCCGGAATTTTTTAGGGAGATTTAGAAATAAGTGAATGAGTAAAATCGTTAAATTACCATGATGTTACATTTTGAGGCAAAAAACTAGTTGAGCAAATTTTCAAAAAGATTGAGCTAATTCGTCAGAAACCTAACACAAAGTGTTTTGTTGATTTGTTTATTAATTGATTTGGTGGAATTTGATTAAAGAATTAACTTTTATCGGGCCGTCACCAACAGGACAAGATTTATTGAACACGTTGTATGCAATGTTGCTAGATTGGTATAACAAAATC
The DNA here is from genome assembly GCA_021292105.1 of Anadara kagoshimensis. Classification (NCBI taxonomy): domain Eukaryota; kingdom Metazoa; phylum Mollusca; class Bivalvia; order Arcoida; family Arcidae; genus Anadara; species Anadara kagoshimensis. Next base: position 27,600,998 of record CM037864.1, read on the forward strand.
ATAAAGGTATAGTAGCATGCTACGTTTAAATAAATATTTATTTTTGATAATTTTGTTGAATCAGTAGTAACCATAAGTTTACTAAGTAACTCATGAGCATATACTGTAAGCTGTTTTACTATGTCTTGTACCAATGCTTAGACTTGGTTGTATTGGTCGTTGCAAAGTGAATGTTAATTTCTTTTTTCTTCTATAAATCCTTTGTTTCCATTTCCGCATTTTCCGCTTCCTCCTTTGTTTGTAGTAGTTTTCCGAGATAGGTTGTCAGCTATTTCTATAAAGTCCATGTAAATATTCAGGAATTGTTGTTTGTTGCCATTCATTTTTGAACATGGTCCATTTTGGTCTAAATGTGGATGACATCGTAACTTAATCCGCTACGCGAATTATTAAGTGTGCAAAATGTCCAATTCCTCTTACTTCCATAACAAACAAAACATAAACCCATTCCTATATTATCAGAATTAACGTCTTGAGTGCAGCGCAACTGTATTTTGTTGACATTGCCATTTTAAAATGTAACTAATCAACCAATTTATTTTATTTGCAGCGCTACATGAAGAATGCTGTGTTGAGGGATGTAGTTATGAGGAAGTGTTTGAGACAAACTTCCTTTTAGAAGAATGTACACAAGAGGGATGTTCCAACGAGGAAATAGATGAGGCTTGTTGATTTAACTATTTACTATATGTTTATTACATCTGTGATGGCCCATAAACATTAAAAAGCATCAGAAAAATTAACCTTTTTGCTTTTTGTTATTATTATTTTTTTATTTACATGTATTTATTTATTTATTTATTTATTTTTGCTATTTATTTTTTATATTCAATACACATGTATTTAAGGTCATTAGTATCACAAAATGAATGGATCGTCTTTTTCCTTGTTTTTTATAGTCTGATCTTAATTTACTTTGAAACTAATGACGGAAACGAGTTTAAAATAAAAACGAACAAAAAACTAACACATAGTTTTCATCGATGTATGGATTCATGTAATAAGATGTTAATTTAAAGTTCATCATTTGTGCATTGGGTCAAAAACTTCTGTCCTTAAACGTTTAACCATTTATAATTCAATTCTCTTTGTTTCAAGCATTTTGATTGGTGATATCTTTTCTGTTACGTTTGCATGAATTGATTGACGCTTAGAGACGGCATCTTATTATAGACGACGCACAGAGATATTTGAATTACTACGCCATAGCACTTTTATTTTTTACTTGCTTCTGCTATATTGTTGTTAAATTGTTGATTTATTGGTAATAAATTCTATAATTTGAATAACAAAAAATTAAATTAATTTTTGTTTTTGTTGTGGAAGTATGAAAGAATTGAACAATGCAAACGGAACGTTATTCGCGTGCGAATTATTCAACACATGTCATAATGACAGTAAAAACTGCATCACTGTTATGACTAGTTAAAACAATGTTGATGCTAAGTAAAACAAAATCCAACCTACCAACCAAGCATCCAACCAGGTAATGATGTTAACAAGTGTATTGTAATAACTAACGAGATTTATTATTATTAATTATAATAATAATAATATTAATAATAATTATTATTGTTATCATTATTAAACTGCTACCAGTAAATGTAATTCAGATATAAAAGTGCAGTGCTGAGCTGTCTTAAGTTTAACACTGGGCTAACGAAAAAGGCCGATACAGATAGCTAGTGGACAAGAGATAGATAATAACCGTGTCGAAAAGCTGTCGAGGTGTATAAAGCTACTGAGGGTCTTAATATAACTCGTACCATGTGTTTTCAACATCATGACAACCCAAACCCAACCCTAGACAACTCGTACCCAAGAAACAAACAAGGAAATTAACAGCTTTTTCAAAATCTGAAACTTAGATATTTTGACACCTTCAAATTAATTTTATGTAATTAGTTCAAACTAATTAGATACTGCTAGAAAACTTTTTAACTAAATAAATCTTTTAACTCTAACTATAAACCAGACAATAACAAAAATTGATGTAAAATTTCTTAAATTGTTTTCTTGGGTACGGCTTGTCTCGGTGTGGGTACGATGTTTCTTGGGTTCTTGTTGGGTACAAGTTCTCTAGCGATCGCCAAAGAAGGGTCGATTTGAACGGTATATTCGGCACTAATTAGGTTAGTGTTAAACTTTCGACAGGCATATTATATACTGTAAGATTTACAATTCAACGCGTCTCACAAATATATTTTAATGTTGGGTATTGTCACCTTTCAACGCCTTATTATGCATATTTTGTATTTATTTATTTATTGTTTTTAAAAAAGTTTAAAATTAAATCGCAGTTTTATTAAGTAATTATTTTTTTTAAAAAAAAAACACAAAGCAAAATGTATGTATTAGGAGAGAGTTAAATTTTAGCAGTTTCCAATACAATCCGACAAAGTTCCATGAAACGGTAAAATGTAACTCTAGAAGACTACGAATACAAACATATCCGGAGAAATTACAAACATATTTTTTGGGAACGTTTTTCACTTTTTCGGTAGAAAACTGGTTAGGCGCGATTTCTATGAAGAATTGATCTTAAACATAGACGATTTCACACATAAAATGTTTAACTTGTTTATTGATTTACGTCCAATTTTACTATAAATTGATCTGTTATGAGAAAGCATGAATTTCGCAGAAAGTTTCATGTTAATAATAAATACTTTCCTGACGAGTTAAGAATATTTGATACACAAACCGTCTGAAGTACGAACCTGGTCTTAAGATTTTTTTCGATACACAAACCGTCTGAAGTACGAACCTGGTCTTAAGATTTTTTCGATACACAAACCATCTGAAACACGAATCTGGTCTTAAGATTTTTTCGATACACAAACCGTCTGAAATACGAATCTGGTCTTAAGATTTTTTCGATACACAAACCGTCTGAAATACGAATCTGGTCTTAAGATTTTTTCGATACACAAACCGTCTGAAATACGAATCTGGTCTTAAGATTTTTTCGATACACAAACCGTCTGAAATACGAATCTGGTCTTAAGATTTTTTCGATACACAAACCGTCTGAAATACGAATCTGGTCTTAAGATTTTTTCGATACACAAAGCACCTTAAGTACGAACCTGGTCTTACTGGGAATCTATTAATTATATAACTGCACACTGAAAATCAGTTGTTTTCTAAGGGTATTTAAATTTCAATCAAACTGTTACTGGAAGTTCTACTTCTAACTTTGAACGAATGCTGTATATGTTACGACTAAATGGGTGCGGTTAGAGATTTGAACTATTGACTTATGTTACAGGGAAAAAGTACTTTATATGGTCTGTAGAATTTATAAAATCGCAGCATTAAGTTCAAAATGTGTAGGAGTGTATGCATACCCCTGATTCACCACATGTGCAGACAAAAGCATTAGTATAGGATCTTTCATATATTAAATTATGTCATATTTAGTGTAAGAGGCCCTATATTAAAACAAATGCCTGTACATATGCTACCAATTAGAGACGAATTGCTCTGTAACGAAATAACTTTACATAGATTTTTACCCCTTATCACATGACCTCTCGTGATGTTTTAGAAACAACAATTACTATTAAATCTCCCTTTCCTTTAGAACACCACGATGATACCATACGCTTGAAACCGGTATAACAATGTAATTAATTGATTATTCAAATTGCCTCTTATATCCCATTTAAACTCAGCAGTGTTTTAACAACAACGATTTTGACCTTTGACCTTTGACATTCTGGTTGCCATGGGAATTGTGTTATTATGAGAATAGCATCAGAATTTCTTCAGTACTCATTCTTATTGATTAGCTACAGGTCATCTGGTCTTGTCTTTACTCATTGATGTAATTAATGACAAATAAATAACAGGACAGAGTGAATTTCTCCTACTCTTGATTTAGTTTGACCTTTGACCTAAGTTCACTCGACTTTTTATGCTATTTTTAGAACGATTGATTTCGGCATGAAAGCCACCTGAAACTCAACCTTCAGTCTCTACATAAAATTATTACAGTTGATATTGGTTTTAGTTGACAGGTAACTTTACGTTGTTTATAACAACATTTTAGCATGGGTAAAAAGTGCCCGTGACATTTGACCTTTTAGTTGCTATGGGCAATGTCTAATTTTCAAAAGTTTATAAGTATTGTTTTAAGGACTAAATAGTCTTTAGGAATCAAGGGTTACTTTACCCTATTTGTACAAAGAATTTAAAGAATTAATATATTTGTTACAAAAAACTTATTTTCTGCTAAAAATTATGATTTCTGTTTACATTTGACCCCAGATCACATGACTTATTATTTAGAATCGGCAATCATTTGAAAATCTCCCCCGACATACGAGGGGAGGTTAAAAGGTTCATAGAACGGGGTATATATTGCCGCAACAAACCATACATTTTAATATTATTTTTCAATATAGTCCCCATTTACCCCAATGCACTTAGCCCACTTTTCTTTCAGACTGTTTATACCTTTGAAATAGAAGTCTACGGTTTGGTCCTGAAACCATGCCTCTGTGGCAGCCTTAAGTCCATCATCATCAGGAAATCTGATTTCCCGTAAAGGGGATTTCAAATTTCTAAATAGGAAATAATCACTGGGTACCAAATCGGGAATGTAGGGTGGGTGATTAAATTGTTCGAACTTACATTCACGAATCGCTGCTTGTGCAATCCTTGACTTGTGCACAGGAGCATTGTCGTGAAGAAGCAATACCCCTCGGCTCAACTTTCCCTTCCTTTTTAATTTAATAGCAGCTTTCAGTTGCTTCATTAGATCAGCATAGAAAGCCCCAGTGATAAAGATTCCAGCAGGTTTATAATTGATTAACAGAACACCCTTAGAATCCTAAAACACAGTGGCCATGACTTTGCCAGCTGATGGTTGGGTTTTGAATTTCTTTGGCGGGGGTGAGCCAGGGTGCTTTCATTGCATGGACTCTTTTTTTGTTTCTGGGTCCCAATGATGAATCCATGTTTCATCACCAGGCTGAATTTTGAGTATACATGGATGTTAAAAATGTCAGAACTTTCGATTGTTGTTTGTATAATAGTACATTCTGAATTCTGAACTTTGAATTTGAAACTCACACCAGCTGCGTTGCTAAAACGATATGAAAACATCTCTAAGATTAAGCAAGCGTAATGTTAATTATTTTACATAACTAATAAAATCAATTGATTGGTGTTCTTTAAACAAACAAAAAAATAAAGACTAATTACTTTCCAATAATTACAATTTTTCATGACATTCTCTTTTTTCTGTTTACCACGTATAAATTCAAAATTTAGAATAAAAGAGTTTGGTTATATTATACAATAAACACAATTTAACATTGGTGTTGTTTTATTAATAATCACAAATGCATGATTCTCTCTCTCTCTCTCTCTCTCTCTCTCTCTCTCTCTCTCTGTGTGAGAGAGAGAGAGCATGTATATGTGCGTATATACATGTAACACGGGGAAATTTGATATTGGATAGCAGGGGTCTAACAATAACTATTTCATTTCGAGTGAAAACCATAATTGAAATTGTAGAAATGTTTTCTACGCATATAATATGAAAACCAAGTCTGCAAAATTTAGTATGCAAATTTATACTGAATCTACTTGACCATTGTGTTTATCTTTGGTTTCAATGGATTGATTTAATCTACCCTCAATTTTACTGATAAAACGTACACGCTTCTGTTATTGTCGATAACATGTGTGTATCGCTAAAAGCGACATGTTTGTGTGGGTTTTTTATAATTTTTTTTATTTTCTTTTGGCATAATTACTCAAGCATATATACGAATATTTGAACAAAACATGACAAAAGATAAACAATTCAAAGCTTAACACATGTTTACAATACAGAAAAACACATAAATGCCTTTTTTAATCTAAAAGCGACATGTTTGTGTGGTTTTTTGTAATCATTCTAATTTATAAATTTGAATCTATTATTCAAATACAGCAGACTTATAAATTGTTATACAAGGATTCCCTCAATAATATATCAAAATGTCGAAAAACATTATCAAATAGTTTAAAACAGGTCCAACAGAAAGGTTTTCGTTTCCCCTTCAATGTTATTATAAATGAACACAAGTTTGTCAATGATAAAAAGTATTCTCATGATTCACTATGATGTTTAAAAATTTTATCGAAAGATATCAAAAATTATAAAATTTTGGGAAGCAGTTGATGGCAAGACATTCAGTTCAAGAGACCATGCACTAAAATCCGGATGAACGAGACCAAAAGGTCTGAAAGTTGGTTATTGTAGGGAATTGTCTCTAGTTTTTGAAAACCTATTTCTTACGCGTTAACTCGTTTCCATTTAATTAATCAGAATTTTTTTGTAGAAAAGTTCCTTGAAATATATAATTTTTTTTCCAAATAATAAAAAAAATCTGATTTTAAAGTATTCTGTGGCATCAACAACACAAAAATATTTATTTTATCTTTCACTGTGGACAGATAATAAACTAAAATGCAAACTAAGATTATGATTCAACCTTTTAAAGTAAGTAATAATAAAAACAAACATACTTATCCATGTCTGAATCACAATCCAGAAGCAAAGTAAAAACTTTGGAACTGCCAAATTAGTTTAGACAAGTGAACTTCCACCACGGAAGTGAGGCCAGGTGCTCCAGAAGAGTAAGCACCTCATGTTAAGCTAGCTACACCCGCCGCGTGTGTAATCAAAATTAAGTGAAAGGAACATGGGACGTCAAATATATCCAGGTCAATCCTGGACACAGAGACATTAAACTTATCAACAATACTGTGATGACGGCCATAAAACTTTTTGAATGCCTGGTTAAGTGAAGACTTGCAATATCCCTTAGTCAACAATTTATTTGAAAATTGATGTTGTAAAATGCATTTTATCACATCTACCGTTTTTGATACTTGTAAAGTTGTAATTTATGCGTTTAATCTGACAAACTGTATATTTTCATAAAGCCCTAGTAACACTGTGGAAAATAGTATAACAAAAATTGGTAAATATGGAACCTTTATACCATAGTTACTGACTAGTCAAAAATTAGTCCGTACTTGTTGGTGAGTGTGTTAAACAAAACATATTTGTTTGTTACATCTTCCGTCTGTTCATGTCATATTTCATGTTCCTTTCACACATGGCGGGTGTTGCTACCTAAACAGGAGGAGCTTACCCTTTCTGAGCACCCGGCCTCACTTTCCTGGTGGAAGTTTACGTGTTTTACCTGACTTGCCAGCTCCAAAGTTTTTACTTTGCTTCTGGATTGTGATTCGGAAATGGATAAGTATGTTTGTTTTTGATAGTGGCTCACATAGTTCAGAAGCGGCATTTTTTAAGAGTCTAGGACTCAATGAATCCGGACCAGAAGCTTTGGAGACATCGAGTAATGACAGAACGTCTTTGACGTCAGAAGAAGTAATGACGAAGTCTTCCATAGTGTGAGGTAGTGGTGTTAAGACTGGTGTGTCGATATTTCTGTCATTTACAGTAGATTGTTGAGTGAAGTATTCGTTTAAAATGTTAACTTTGCCCGTGTCGTCCGTATATATTTTCCCATTATGTGTCAAAGGAGGAAGTGTGTCGTTTTTATTTTGGTTACCCAAAAATGTTTTGGCAATATGCCACCAACTTTTACTTGTCATAGAGCTTGAAGTTAGTTTATCTGCAAGTTTTTTGTAATAGTCAGTCTTAGCGTTCCTAATTGCAGTGACACAACGATTTCTTAATAGTCTGAATTTAGCCCAGTGACCTTGAGAGTTAGATTTTTTGGCTATATTATGGACTCGTTTTCTTTGTCGAATAAGTCGTCTGATGTCGTTTCTCATCCATGGTTTGTCGTTTTGTCGTATGGTCACTACTTTGTTAGGAATAGTTTTGTCGGCCAAAAATGATCGTTGTATCAATACCTACAACATTCTAATATACATGCCTATACAAAAACTTAATAGTTTTCAAGATAATGAACCATTTCATTATTCTTTCGCATCTGTGACCTTGACCTTTAAACCAATGACCTAAATCTGTATATCAAAATGATCGTTACATCAAAACCAACAACATTCCAATATGCATGCCTATACAAAAAGTTCATAGTTTTCAAGATAACTAATGATTTTGGTATTGTTTCGCTACTGTGACCTTGACCTTTGGACCCATGACCTTTTTCTATACATCAAAATGATCGTTGTATCAATACCTACAACATTCTAATATACATGCCTATACAAAAAGTTCATAGTTTTCAAGATAATGAACCATTTCCGTTTTCTTTCGCATCTGTGACCTTAACCTTTGCACAAATGACCTAAATCTATATATAGTCAGGGGGCAGATCCTGAAAATGTGACACCCCCTAAACTTTTTTGTTAAAAGCAGGAAACATGGTAGATCGTATTGCCCTATATGTACTAAGTCAAGCTAGGTATGTTTCCACCTTGACTTTTTCCGTTTAATGAAAATATGGCTGCCAATCCAAGATGGCCGCCAAAAAAGATAGTTTTATTATTAAAATGCAATATAAAATCAACCGCTCATTCTTTTAGGTTGATTTTTTCGTATTTCTTAAATTAAATATTTATACTTATTTTTCCGAAAAAAAACTTCGTTGTAAAATCCAATATGGCTACCATTTTCAAGATGGCCGACTTACAATTATAGTGCATTTTTTAGACAGGACTACATTATTCAAAAATGATTTTTTTTAATGATTGATTGAATGGGGTTTTGCTTCCCAGTCAAAAATATTTTACTTATTTCGAGGCTTCACCAGCTATAACAGAAATATTGACAATTTTAATGCGCTTAGGATAATATGAAGAGAGGGTTCTTTTACGTGCGAAGTGGGATATAAACTAAGCATCAGATTTACGGTCTCTTTCGAAGTACCATGTGACTTTCATTTCTAAATGGAGTTTTTGGAGAAAGAACAGTCAATATCTATTTCCAAGTCTTGTTCAGAACCCGGCCGAGGTTCGATCCAACTTATTTCCGAATACGAAGTGATCGCTCTACCATCCTAACAATTGAGCAACCGTAGTGGTCTATTCCAAAACGAGACAGATTTTTTGATCTCATTATTGTTGTGCACACACAATCACACTTACAGAGAAAGAGAGAGAGAGAGAGCGGTAGGTATATAGTAAGACCAAAGCAAACAAACTTTTATAAATGTTTAATAAAGTTCTTTTTAAAATCAACTTTAAGTTCTTCATAAACATATTAGTCATCGCGCTAGTTAAGGGGGTTTTCACACCAGAAAGGTTCACATCCACAAGCACCTGTACAACAGAGTGTGTTCTTCAGACAAACACAACGACGAGTGGGCATTTATCTCCGGCTTCTTTGCAATGACATACTTTTACAAGAACATTTCCTCGGTTAAATGGTTCCATAGTCATAAGTATAGGCTGTAAATTGTCATTTTTAATTTCCCAACCACTGAGAAGAGTTGATGACAGTTTTTGTTGTGGAACTAAACACTGCTTCCAAACCATTGCCTGGTAATTAGCGTGTTTTATGTGTTGTTCTAGAGCGTCTCTTGTTGGTGGTAACATATCCACATTTGACTTGCACTGACGGAACATTTGACAGCGAAGGTGATGAACAGTTTTTACTTTTGTAGAAGGTTGATACAGCTTACAAACAAATTGTTCTACACTTGATAATACATCATCGTTGACATGATCTTCAACTCCTAAATTGTGGAGAAGCTCTGGGTTGTCCTTGAACACTTTCCATGCTGTCTTTTTACTGATGCCAGCAAACTGACTAGTTGAATCACAGCCTGTCAATGCATGAAACGCTAAAAGACCCAAACGTTTTTCCTCTGATATGTCTATCTTATGGATGCCTACAAACTTTGGCTTCTTATGTGTTCCAGCATTCATCCAAACTTCATTACTTAATCGTGAAATAAACACCAAGAGCATTACAAAAACGTTTGTATCCTTGCATAAGATAATTGTCTGCTCATAACCTGTTTCTTTGACTTCTTTAGAGAAGAATTCTTGTATCTGCTTCTTCATGGTTGGCACAAAAGTATGATACATCTCGCCCTGTACTTGAAAATGCTTTGTTTAAATCTTCAAACCCTCCACTTACCACTAACTCCTTGCCATCTGGCACTTCCATCTTGCTCAATTCATTCGATAGAAAACTAATCAGATCAACCTTATTTTCGTCCATATTAATAAAACTTCTCCAATTCTCGGGCAATTTTCCATCTCTGTTTTGAATAATTTTTCGAATTGGTTTATTCTTTCCAGTTCTTTTCTGTCTTGTTCCAGATTTTATTGAATATTCAAGATATCGATCAAACAGAACATCTACTCTGTGACTTTTCCTTAATTGATACTTTATGCTCGTGGTAAAACAATCTGCAAAGTCTCCAAAGGTTTGTGCATTTTGTGGCTTTCCAATACTGTTTACTAATGCCATCCCATCTATTATAGTGCAATTCTTTATACCTTTTTCGGGAGCATCTTTCTGGATGACACCATCAGCAAGTATTTCCATCAGCTGAGATTTGTTGGTTGGTCGTAGACTGCCAGAAAATGTCACTAAGGCCAAAGGCAAATCATGAACTTCTTTCTTTAATATATCATTTACATCAATATATATCTCTCCCCGACTCCATTGACACAATTACTCTTCTGAACAATTCCCTGTGTGATTTAAAATTCTTCCTTTCAGTACCCAATCTTTCTTTTCCCTGATATAAGTTAGCTATTGTTTTAGAGTTTTTCTTCTTCAAAGGGTCATGAAAATCGATCTGCTTTGCTTTCAATCTTTCTTTTACAAAATCTTTTATCTTTTCTTTTCCATTTGTTTCAGCATTCATGAGGTCATTCTTAATATCATCAGTAGCTACATCTCCAGTCGATTAACAACTCTTTTGTTAAACTTTCAGAGATGTCTGTCGTTAACACTTCTGTGGCTACTCTTTTTAAGGATCTAGCAGAACTCTCTTTAGGAAATATTAGTAACGATTCTTGTGTATCAAGTGGCTGCACAAATTCAACATTATTCTCCCCAAGTTGCTTCATAATAGTTACTTTAAACTTATTGCTTCTATATACACCAGCATCTAAATAAAATTCTGAAAGCAACTCTGTATAACGAATCCAAACAGAAGATAAGGAATAAATTTCTCCTCTGGTCAATCCTAGTTTAAGTTCATCCACAACATTATTTAGACACATTTGCTTTGCATTTTGCTCATCTTCTTCAACAGTCCAACTGCTTTCACCATATTTTCTAATAAACTGAACATAGCATTTCAAATGATATTTCTCTTCAGCAGCAATTAAATCGCTTATTCCGGCTAACTTGGAACTTAGCTTATAATCAAACTGTGCAAGATGTAATATTTTGTCCGAAACCCGCAAAACCATCACGTTATGAACTTTAGCACCAGCTGTTTCAGTTTGACAAAATAAACACTGGTTCCAATTTAAGGTCGGTGTAGTACTACGTCTACTGTGTTCATGATGCTTTGTGTCACAATCTTGATCATAATCGTCCTCTGTTTTACTTTTCTGAAATGGTTTCTGTAAACGTTTTATATGTGCAGAATTTGTGAAAGTGGAATAGCACGATGCATGCCATTTAACTTCAGATATATGCTTCTGAAGATCAATCTTTTCTAAACGATCAATGACATCTATAACATCAACATCAGGATATTTTGCTCTTTCAGCGATGGATTCTTGTATACGTTGAATTTCAACAACGGTTCCTTGCCGCAAACCCTTTCCTTTCTTCGAAGAACTATGACTATTTTGACAAATTATACATAAAGAAAATTCAAGCTCGGCATCCCTCCCTCTTCGTTCAAAAGGCGTTAATCCAACTGGGTCCATTTTACATTCTTATTCCTAAAAAAGTACAGACATATTATGAATTAAAGATGTGTTTTTGTTGTTACTAACCTAATATTTTGGACTTGTAGCAAAATCATTGGTGCATATGGAATATGTAAATAGAGGAGTGTCTACTTTATATTTCGCAAACTTGGATTTGGCAGCCATATTAGAAATTTGAACAGATAAAATCATAAAAATTTTTGATAATTCATATAATAATACTAAATACCATAACTTGATTATATACAATCATTCTAAAATTCATAATTTTATTCTGAAATTCAAATTACGTTTGAGATTTTATCATTTTACAATGTTTAATGGCGGCCATATTGAATTTAGCAGCCATGTTAGATATTTTAAGCATGCTCTAAGCATGAAAAAAATTTATTATTGTTATTAAAATTTTTTACCAAATTCCGTTATTTGAACCCGGAGATTTCTATTGGGGTCTTATTATTTAACAATGTTTGATGGCGGCCATCTTGAATACGGCAGCCATTTTGAAAATTATGAGCATGGGGTACGCATGAAAAATTTTGATAATTATTATTATACAATTACACCGAATTTCATTTTTTTATCATGAAAACTAAAATTTCTATTGAGTTTTTCTTATTTAACTATATTTTACGGCAGCCATCTTGGATTTGGCAGCCATATTTCCATTAAAAGGAAAAATCTGAGGTGGAAACATACCTAGGGTAATAGATCACACTTAGGTTAATAATTTGCACTATGTTTCCTGCTTTTAACAAAAAAGTTTAGGGGGGTTATAAATACGCTACTTTTTGAGATCTGCCCCCTGACTAATATCAAAATAATCATTACATCAATACCAACAATATTCTAATATACATGCCTATATAAAAAGTTTAAAGTTTTCGAGATAATAAATAATATTAGAAAGGTAAAAAATTAGGTCATGACCTTCATAATTGACCTTGACACCATTTTGAAGGTAATTACAAGAATATGTCAAAACTGAAAACCCCATGTCATTATCTGGTTATATAGTCAAGTTATAACAATTTAAAAATATTTTACGATTTTTGCAAAATTAAACGCAAAAACGCGTAACCTATTTTTAAACCAAATTTCATGAAATGAACAAACTTAAAGGTTAAGACTATGTAGAATCTAAATATCACATCAGTTTTTGCCTCCAATGAGTGGTTCAAGAGAAGAAGATTTTTTTTTAGGTTTTGTCTATTTTTAGTAACAGCGGCCATCTCGGATATTCGATCGTCATGATTTGTAGTACTATAGTTAGACTCTGTCAAGGACCTTCCATGGCAAATTTGGTTTCAGTTGGCCCTGTAGTTTCAGAGGAGAAGATTAAAGTTTACTGACGCACGCACGCCTTGCCATGCCATAAGCTCACATGGCCTTTGACCAGGTGAGCTAAAAATAAATTAGGGTCCCATGTTGTAGTAGGCATGGCATGATAAAGAACCCAGCTGTATAATGCCATCAGTGCACAGACAAAATTTCTACACTTTAGCCTGTATCTGGCGACATCTTGATATAAATGAAATATTATTGAATGGGATGTTAAACACCATTGCTCAATTCAACTCACCCCTATCAAAGGTTTGGTGGTTTTCTACAGGCACTCGAAGTTCCCTCCACCATCCATGGGCTGACTGCCTCAATATAAGTAAAAGAATCATGACTTGGGTGTAAAACTCCAATACTACACTACACTCACACTATGTTGGGGGGGGGGGGGTAATTCCACTTCACTCCAACTATGTTTGGGGGTATAATAAATATTACACTTCATCTTATTTCATTTCAATTTTTCAATAACTTTATTTACCAATCCTCAACAAATTCCATATTTTGAAAATAAATACATGTAAATACATAATTAACAAATAATGTCAGTGTATAATGTTGACTCTATAACAATTTTTAAAGCCTTATTTCCCCTTCAATAGTAGCTAGTCCCACAAGATAAGTATGATTGTTTTTGATTTGTAAAACCAAAATATGTAAAGTTTTTTGAGGAGTTTTATATAAAAGTTTGCACTTTGTATATAACAATACTGTTGTAAATTTTATAATATAGGCATTGCATCTCAAGTGTTACAGTCCAACCTGCCTTAAAGGTCACCTCTATATAACGGTCACCTGCTTATAAAGGCCAGTAGAATTTATCCCAATTATTCTTTATTCATATTATTTGAAGCTGTATATAAAGGCCACCTGCCCATAAAGGCCACTTTTACGGTTCCCTTGGGTGGCCTTTATAGTCAGGTTTGAATGTATATATAACTGTAATGCCATGACACTACAAGTCTCACTACAAATAACTATCGTAAATACTGAAGTTTATTGGTGAATAATAGATTTATTTCTCCTACCCCAAAATTAAAAAAATGTGTTAACCCTTCTTTTGGTAGGGGAAACATATTTATTTACTACGGAATAAAGGTTCAATATTTCTGAATTTGTGTCAAACCCGTAATTTGGAGCACCAATTAATGTAGTTTACAAAACAGCAAGAGTTTGTCAACTCTAACGAATTTTGCATGATTTGTGAATTATTTGTTTAATAATTAATTACGGGTGACATGCCACTAGATGAAACCGTTTCTAATTTTACGCAATAAAATGGCATAAGACAGTTATCTCCCCTTATGTATTGCAAAAAAATGACAAAAATGTTTTCAGAGATTGAGAACAAAACAAATGTTCTAATACATCAATATCATTCTTTTTCTACGTCAAGTGATAAAATGGTATGTTTTTGTTTGAAAGTGCTTGTAATCGCATGAAACTACATTTTTATAACCATTTTAGTATTTTCTATTCATTTAGTCCATATTCCAAGAAATTGGATTTTTGCTTTATCTTTTTTTTTTTGTGTTGACCACTCGCAGTTCAGTTGAACAAAAAAATTAATTGCTAAAATGTGATCCATTTGCCTATAAAATTTTGTTTTCGGTTTCATCTAGTGGTATGCCACCTGTATTTTCCACAGGACTACTAGGGTTTTATGAAGCCTTAAATATAGAGACTATAAAAATGACATCTATCGTAATGTGCTTCAAACAAAAGATATACAAGTCCGATCAAAAAGTAACGTCATCTCTTTTCCAAAGAAACGTCATCCTCTTGTTTCTGTACTTAAGAAGAACTAAACATGACATGACTTATTTTATGAAAAAACAGCTTTTATACATTCAAAAATACATAACTAAGAGTTATAATTTAGTTGATGTTCCTTTTGTTTTGAAGATGGTCATTATACGTCTTGGCATCCTCTTAAACAGTAATTTGCACGATGTTTTCTTATCTTATAACAGTGACTTTGAATGGACTTCCAGAGACTTGAATTTGATCTAGGATTATCCTAAGCTACTTCCTTCCTTAACTTATTCCACAGATTTTTTATAGGATTCATGTCCGGAAAATTACTAGGCCATTCTAGAACGGTATATTTCCGGTTTGTATAAAATTTGGTGCCAACTTTGACGAGTATAACTGTAATCGTGCAGCCAAAATTAGAAAAGGAAAATGAATCAAATATACACGATAGAAAAAAACACACGGAGCAAATTCATTAATCATGTATTTAAGGTATAAAAATTATAATCACTCTTACATTATTCCAATTTTATTATATAATCTTTAAATTCTTCTTATAATTCTGCTTAGTACGAGCTTTTGCAGTTGCCAGTATTATTTGAAAATCAAACTTCAACCAAACACTTTTAAACAATTTGTATAGGTAGCTAAACAGGAGGTGCATACCCTTTTGTAGCACCCGGTCCCATTTCCATGGTGGAGGTTCACGTGTTTGACATAACTTGTCCGTTTCAAAGTCTTACCTTTGCTCCTGGATTGTGATTTGAACATGGACTAGTATGTTTGTATGACAAGGCACAAGACATTACCGAAGAATCAGTGAGCATTCACAACCTGAATATATTACGCACAACTAGTTGTTAGGAGGGGGGCTGACAAAAACATGATAAAAGGAAATGTATTTAAATGATGCGATTTCAAAAATTGTTTCACATGTGTGCAGCAGACGACGCTACCTGTTCCGGAGATGCAGATTGCTGTAGTGGGGAATGTTAAACAGTGTAATTGTAAGAAAACAGTTCAACTTGTATCATTATACTCAAAATGTCAAATATTTGATCAGTTATGAAACGCAGGGCTTTATCTCACTACCAAGGATAAAATATATAGGAATAATGCGTAGCTGGTAACAGTACTGCTAAACGATAAAATGTAAAAAAGAACATGAACCAAAATATCTTCATAAAAATAATGAAACTTAAAACTTCCGAGTGAACATATTGGCATAACGCGTAACTGAAGGAAGTACAGTACAGACCTGTCAAAAGTTTAACATTGAGCTTACAAAGAGGGAGCCGAAGCTCGGCTACCAAGTGGCCGAAATTCTGATAGCTCCTGGCCGAAAAACAGCCAAGAGATAGATTGCAGCTGACGTAAAGCTATCTTGATATATGGGTCGAGATAAGATGTCGATTCGACACTAATTTGTTAGCTCAGTGTTAAACTTTCGACAGGTCTGTACTGCACTTGGATTTAATAAAATTAGCAGGGATAAAACCAGAATGTCTGGATGAACTCGGCCTCAATTTTGGTTGGTGGAGTGGAAGTACACATGCGTGTTTAACGTTATTTTCTTTTCTTTTGGATTGTAATTTTGACATGAATTGATATCTTTGATATCACAACCGTGTGATCATGTTGTCAAAATGGTAACCAGTAATGGTCAGATATTTTTGTAAACATCTGTCTCATTTTACAAGGTTAAACTGTTCGCAAGGTTAACTATGAATGTCACAAACAAGGATTCGTGTTGTTATAATAAATAAATATATACACACTTTTATTTGCATAACAGTAACGAATCCTTGAAACTTACTGTAAACGTATTTATTTTCGCGGTGTACAAATTTTCGCTTATTTCGCAGTCGTTTGTTTTGCGCGAAAATTAATACCGAGCGAAAATTATATTATGCTTATTATGTTAAAGTGCATATTTTAAAAACGCAAACATTTAACAACGCGGATATGTCTAAATTTCTTATACCTCAAAAATAAATACACGCGAAATTAAATACATTTACAGTATTTCAAACAGACAGGTCACATTTTCAATAAGGTTTTACAAACAGAAACCACAGATAACAAGGCTTATATCAGTGTTTTTTACCGTATCTTCCAAATTATAGGCAAACAACATTGGCCTGTCTGTTTGACCTTTGATTAGGAATATTTATATAGGAGCGTCCACCCAATAAATGTGTAGTGTTAAGATACACAGTGCACAGATGTACTCTATGAGGTGAATATATCTCATGATGTATACAAAATAAACACCTGTGCTCCCTATACATGGATATACTTGGTCCGCGATACATATTTAAATGAAATTCAAGCGGACAGGTCAAAGTTGTTTGCCTATATATGCAATAAGTCAAAGATAAACATACCGTTGCATGTTCAACTAACAATGTGAAAACTGCCAAAATTAAGTAAAACACATGGACTTCCACTAGGAAAATAAAGCCGAGTGTTTCGGAAGGGTTAGTATCCCATGCTTAGCAACCTACAACTGCAACGTATTGAATGAAAATTGAAAATGAAAAGGGCATGGAACTATAGGACGCCAAATATATCAGGGATACTGCTGTTTACAGAGATGTCATGCGATTATGCAACTTTTTGAGGACCTAATAAAGATATCTATAAGCGACATTATGAACTTTAGCAAGAACCAATGGACCAGGTACAATACAGGTAAGTGATAAATAGCCAATCAAGACAGGCAAAAAAGTATAAAGACCTATCTGTCTTGACACTAGTTAAGTTAGTCAAAGACTATAAATAATACAAACGAACATATACTTCAATGGCATATAAGAAAACATAATATGCTTTGATTTAATATAGAAGTCATTGTTTCGCTAAAAAGTGTATATGCAAATGTTGGATTATTTGGTAAAGACCTGGGGATGGGTAATTAGAAGCTATCTGAGCGGTTACTAATTCTTAACACCTAAGTACATGTACTGTATAGGCGATTAGTGTTCATAATTGACGGATCGGCGGCCACGCCCACAATGTTCCGACAAAGGCCCGATATGCTTGAATTACACGCAAAAAGAAAGAAAACTCGGTCTGAATTCTACCATTTAATGACACTAGTACACCATTAGTTGACGTGATGGCGGCTAGTGTTAAAACATAAAACGCATGGCCAGCGATACTTCACATGCTAAGATAGCTTCAAGTTTCCTAACCCTGGTCATAGAGCAAATCTGCATATCCATCGTACAATATAAATATTATGTATTTAAAAAAGAACTATCTACAACACACGTCACAATAACACGGGACGGAGTTTTGCCTGATATATACTGTATAAAAGTAAATTATTTAAGATTTTTGACAAAAGCAAAACAGTATAAATATTATGTAGTTTAAAATTGTTTTTAAACTAAGAACTATCTACAACACACGTCACAATAACACGAGACAGAGATTTACCTGATATATACTGCATAAAAGTAAATTATTTAAGTTGTTTTGACAAAATCAAAACAGTATAAATATTATGTAGTTTAAAATTGTTTTTAAACTAAGAACTATCTACAACACACGTCACAATAACACGAGACAGAGATTTGCCCGATATATACTGTATAAAAGTAAATTATTAAAGTTGTTTTGACAAAATCAAAACGGTTTAAATATTATGTAGTTAAAAATTGTTTTTAAACTAAGAACTATCTACAACACACGTCACTATAACACGGGACGGAGATTTGCCTGATACATACTGCATAAAAGTAAATTATTTAGTTGTTTTGACAAAAGCAAAACGGTATAAATATTATGTAGTTTAAAATTGTTTTTAAACTAAGAACTATCTACAACACACGTCACAATAACACTAAGCGCAAATGTACCCCATATACAGAGGCCAATTACTCTAATAATATTTTAGTAAAATTACCCATTTTCGTTGTGACATAAGCAAAACGGTTTTAACTTTTTACTTTGAACGCAGTGTGACTGGTTACCATAGCGATTCGTCCTAAAGATGTTGCCTAAAATATATATCAATTTCGTATCTTCGTTGTAAATCACAGTGGCTTCAAATATCCCTCCTCCAGGTGAAGCCCGAAAAGTAACACGATAACGTTGCTTGTTGTCCACAACTGGTTTAATGAAATAATTTAAAAAATTGTATTTATTCTCATAAGTCTCTCGTCTAAAATCTCGTTGGGACGATGACGTTATTTTTTCTGCTGTTAAAGTGTCATCCAAGCTTAACTTTGCACATTTGTTCCTTACCTCCTTCAACATGTTATTAATAGATGATATAACAAACTTTGCTATAGTTAGAATAAGACTGTTGTCTTTATTGACCTCCTCTGCAGAATAGCAAGCACAATATTCTTCTCTAATAGACGCTTCTCTACAAGTTCTATCATAAGGAATAGTTTTCAATAAACTCATTGGTTTCTTTCTTTCTGTGTTTAAGACTTTTTCTTTTTTGAAATTTGATTTTAAAATATCTTTTAATGTTTCATGAATGTCGAAATTCGAAA